>JBAJHX010000035.1:12177095-12248384 GCA_037176925.1 Amniataba percoides | reverse complement strand
TATATATACACACATATATATATATATATACACACATATATATATAAAGTTAATATTTGTGAAATTAAAATCTAAAAAAAAAGTGCAGTTACCTTTATTACAGGATACTGGCCCATGTCACACATGGACTCACACATGCCATGTGAGAACAGGTATCCAGGGTAGCACGAGTCACAGGACAGAGAATCCTTTCCTGCAGACAACATGACAACTTCAAGGGTAAGTCTGGTGACAGTACTTTGAAGAAATCACATGAAAATATCAACAAGCAACAATGAATCAATCCTACTATCAGGTATTGTTTGTTTCAGAGAGTAAATATTAATTAGTGCACCAAATCCAAAAAATAGTCCTGTTTATTTGCTAACTCTGACAAGTTCCAGTTCTTTTAGGAAAAAGTTTTGAAAATCAAGTGAGTGTATATTTGTGCATATTTAAGACTTGCTTTTGAAGATGTATTCCTTTAGCAGGAGCCATTTTATTGTGTTATAGTTGATACTCTGCAGTCTGTGGAAACAGCAGCAGCATCCGCACCTGGCAGTCTGTGTGTTTATTTGCACAATGTTAAAGTACCGCCCAGTGGACGCTCATACCCGAGCACGTTCTGCAGCTGGCGTGGCAGGGCTCGCAGGTCCGGTGCGCCGCGTCGTTGTAGTATCCCTGAGGGCACGACGGGAGGCAGCGGCCTTCTTTCCGCAAGTAGATGAGACCGAGTGCGCAGCTCAGGCAGCCGTCCTCCCCGCCATCGATACACTCGCCGCAGCTCGGGTCACACTTCTCGCACATCCTTGAGACCGTGTTTCCATAGTGACTATGGGATAGACGATGAGAAAGTTATGATAGATTAGATTCAATTAAATCAGATGAGATTAGAGTTTCGTTTGTCCTCAGGAAATTCCTCTCCACAGCTACTCGGTCACATACAGCTATAAACAAGCGTAACTACTCAGACAAGACGAAGACACCATGACAGGGAAAGCAGTCCGAACAAAACACTTCAAACCACCGCTGAGGAGAGTGAGACAGGTTCTACATGATAAAATCCAAGTGATCTCTATATTGTTTCCCCTATATGCTGCTTTGCTGGCATGCAGCCTGTAGGGTGGCACACACAGGAATAAGTAGCCTTTGTATCCCTTTTGTGTTTTCTCCTGAGTATTTAACTGCACATCAATTTAACGGCACATTAATTTAACACTCTCAATCACCGCACCCCAAATAAAATCAAGCCTAATTAGCATTTTACAGGCCACATGAATGGCTATTTAAATCTCAGGCTAAATTAGCTTCTGTCTCCAAACTGCAAACCCCGTCCAGCTAACTGAACAAAAGTGATGGCTTAGTGTCCACAGTCACATTATGTGACTGGGACGATCTTTTATTAATGACAGCACCGTGTGACCGCACTTAATGTGATGGATGAGCGGCGCAGCTGGACAGTGAGCAGGTTAAACTACCTGTGCTGGCAGGTCTCCACACACTCTTTGCCCTCCCGAAATAGGTGGGCTTTGCAGGCGAGGCACTCCTGGCTGCGCTCTCCGACGCAGGACTGACAGGAAGGGTGGCAGGGTTCGCAGCTCTGCCTCGACTCGTCCTCATAGTAACCCGCGGGGCACTCCTCCACGCAGGTGCCATCTGTGCCAACAAAAACACACACGATCACGCAGCCACACAAACAAGTTGGAGATGCCTGATGAGCTTTCCGGGACATGGGGGACTTCAGAGATTTCAGACTCGACTCACTGAGCAGGAGATGTCTCTGGTTGCAGCTCAGGCAGTGGGTTTTTCCGGGACCTGAACACCTGTGGCAGTATTTGTGACACGGATGGCATTCCCCGTCCTGGTCTGAGTACTGGCGAGGTGAGCACTCGTTGGCTGATGGCACACAATGGCCGTGGCCCTGCAGCCTCTGACCGTCTCTGCAGCTGGTGCAGGAGTCAGCGTGGGGCCCGGAGCAGGTAAGGCAAGATGCATCACAGTCTGGAGGTACGACAACAAACAGGATCAAAGGGGATCGCCACATCCACAGTGAAACACACGAAGGAGAATCAATGTCTTTCATCTTGACATGATCCATCTAATATCAATATAACATGGTAAGACTTTATCTGATAACAAACCCTATTTCAAAAATTCCTTATTTATTATGTACTGATCCACCTTACCTGTTGGCTTCCACCTACTGAGTTGTCAGAGTGTGCTCTATGAAAAAAAAAGGTGTTGCAGCCTGTGTTCAGTTCAGATGAAAATAAACATTAAGAAACAGACTCTGTCCATTTTGCAGTACAGCAGTGTACTTCCTTTTAAATATCTTACTGCTGGCAGCTACTGTATGTAGCAACAAAAGTGGGCATCGCCTACGACATTTTCCTGGGAGAAACACACCATCCTTTGTGTTTTTGAATAACAAAACCAGAGCGGTGTGTCTTTCTCTAGGGAACTGTCTTTGGCATCACTGTTCTGTTTTCAAGGTTTGACAGCTGCCTGTTAACTGTCTGAAAAGCGCTGCTATTTTAGTCTGAGCTAAAGTCAGGAAACACACTCAGGCATAGTAGAGAATATAATTGAGGAAATGCATGAAGGACGATCTGCAGGACAGAAAATGTTGCATCAGTGATGAGAAAAGAAAGTTTCAGGAAAAATGGAGCATCTCTGACTTTGAATAGGAGCTCTGGATGTTTAATAAGTAGATTAATAATAAGAAGTAAAGTAAATTATTGACAGAATAGATTTCAGGTTATGACCAGAGGAGTGCATTCTTTCTCTCATTTCTCTCATTGTCACAAAACTGTGAAACAGGCAGGTAAAGTCATGCTGCGCGTCTTCTGTTGTACCTTTACATTCTCCCGTTATAGCGTCTCCGTAGGTGTGCGAGGGGCAGGACGACAGACACGCCCCGTTGTGCAGAGTGGCCTCGGGGTCCATACAGGCATCACAGTCATTGTTGTTGGGGCCATCGCACAAAGAGCAGTCGGGGTGGCAACGCAAACACTCCCTTCGGCCTTTGTCCTCAAAGAACCCCTCGGGACAGTCTAGCACGCACAGGAACTCGTGGAGAAAGTGATACTCCTCACAGCCTGGACCAACAACAGCTTTTATGACTGAATGGAAGAACAGCTTAGTACAACTCAGAAACAATACTTGTGGAGGAATGCAAGCCCTCTCTCAAACATGTGAATGGAAAAACAGATTTTAACAGATGGGTTATTTGTTGTGCATTTTGAATAGCACACTTCACAGCAGTGGAAATTTAATATCCAAACACAGCTGATGTAGTCATGCAAGACTATTTTCTGCTAATTTTCTGCATCTTTGGTCAGTGTATTGACATGCAAACATCTGCTAATTGGCACTAAACACAATGTCCAGTCAAGGTCCAGATGAGTAATCACATTACTTTGATTGTTTTGCTGATCCCTTTAATCGTAATCCACAGTAGTAGCCAAGAGTTGTGGTAAATATTTAGTTAAGACCAATTCATCTTCTGAGACATGAGAGTCCATCCAAAGGTTATTGAGATATTTCATAATAATTTGTGGAGCTTAAGATCAGAAGATCTCCAAAGTCATTAAGATGCATTGTCTGCATGAACACAATTATATAGCAATACATGCAAATCATGTTGAGATTATTCAGTTTGGATCAAAGTGGTGGACCGACCAGCTGACTGACACTGCCACGCCTAAAGCTATATTACCAGGGCGGCTAAAAATAACAAACACCACACTCCCTGGTAATGAAAACGCTATTCAAAGAGGACTAAAGAGAGGGAAAAGCACACTGCTCATCAGACCGAACAAGCTCTAACAGCTGAATTTATTCATGTTTGCATTATGCTCCAGTACCTGTGCACTGCCCGAGTGGGTTGCACTCCTGACAGGCTGAGGGGCAGTGTTGGCACTCCCTGTCCCGCACAATGTGTGCTGGAGGACACTCCTCCACACACTGGTGCTTGTGTAGGAGGAGAGGTTCTTCACAGCTGAGGCAGTGGGTGGCGTTCTTCCCACAGGACACGCATCCAGCCGCACAGCTACGACACACCTGGCCTGCAGGATAACCCCTGTGAGGAACCAGGCACAGATCAGCAGACACACATACACAGACAGACACAGAACAGTACACTGTACACACGTTTTGCATGTATGCAATGCATTTGCATCCTTGCCTGAACATTTGAATTATGTTAAATTCACACGCTGCATTAATTGACATAAATAAGATGTATGCTAAACACATGCATGCCTTCAAATTCCTACTTAAGGCCATGCCAAGAATAAACACTGGAGATGCATTAAGGTAATTGATAAGTTTTCCACATAAAATGTGTCAAATTGGACTGCATATAGTTAGGTTTTTTCACTATGTCAAAAAAATCTAATATGCTGTCACGAATTTGTGTGCTGCTGCTGGGGTAAACAAGAGGACTGACATTTTGCTCTGCTCCTATCTGCTCTCTGCTTCAGACTACAGCGGACAGCTGATAATTTATCCAGACAATCATGTAAGTACTTAAGTACTGCTTAAAGAAAAAAAAAAAAAAAAGCTGCTTCGTTGTTGGTAGTAAAAATAAATTAAAAACAAACCCCTCATGGCCAAAAAGTTAAAATGGTCGTCTCAGTGCTAATGGAGCCTCAAGGATCTCTTCAGCAAGGACAGAATATTCTTTCACTTTCAAGGATGTCACAATTTAATGGCACATAAACATCAAATGGGCAACGTCAAAATCATGGCCAGCAAATACATCTCCCGGCACTTTATCTTTGGCTGCTCAGCGCTCCTGCCTAAAACATCTGGCCTGATGTTCAAAAGATGTGATTTCAACATCATGTCTAAACTGAGAATAATCAATTTCCGGATCGAGCCAGAGCACTCTCGTGTCTCCGTGTGCAGGAGGCTTGCGAAAACATTTCAATCTGAGCCAGAAAAAACTAACAGTGACAGGATTTACCCCTGACCTGACACACTGTTGGACGCACTGTCCATCCTGCAGGAATAACTGAGCTTTACGCGTGCTCTGACAGCGGGTGCAGTGCTGAGCATCCACACACTGCAAACAGCCTAGGGGACAGGCCTCGCACACACCGCCCTGCCGACTGGCGAAGAAACCCCCCGGACACTTTGACACACATGTTTGCTGTGTGGTCAAAAACCGCCCTGGAGGAGGATGAAAGAGTAAACATCATCAGTGCGGCTCAGAGTTGGATATGCTGTGGTGCAAAAAACAAAAAGAAAGTGCTGTTGCAGCTCTGACCGACGGACCTTTTCCGCATTTTGTGCACTGGTTCTTCTCTTCTCCGGAGCAGGACTCGCAGGATGGGTGGCAGTCCTCACACTCTCCATCATCTGGAGGCGAAACGACACTGTGAGCGTGATTGAGCCACGGCGCTTCTCATTACAGCACGGAGCCCTGATCCAGGACCATCACAGTATGAATCACTATCACTGTCCTGCCTAACAGAGAGGACTTGAACATTTCAGATGGTGGTGGGCGATGTTAGAGAGGCAGGAAAAACCAGTCACTGGAAGATATAGTGCAGAAATAATGCTATTAGACTAATTTACAACACATATAATACCCTTATCCACTTTCTCACCAAGCATTAGATGAAAGCATCTACACCAATATCATTTGTACATTTGTATGCTACATATAAAACTAGAGCCAGCAAGCAATTAGACAGCTTAGAAAGACTGGAAGCAGCTCGCTTCGGAAAAATCTTCCTACCTACAATATCAACAAGTTGCATTTCATTTGCTCGATCCGACCTATTTTATAATTTTATTCATCTTTTTTTGTAAGGGACTTTTTGTTGTTTGATATAAAAAGCTGCAATAATCCATGAGTCTTGCCTGACAACAACAGAGTCAGGTTAGCTGTTTCCCCAACTAACTCTTGGCGAAAAAGCTTGTTCCACAAAATGTCATCCAAAAACAACAACACAACAACAAGTTTTGTAGGTAATCTCACTCCTCACAGTGTCTGAGACTTTAATGTGCACTTTTGGAGTCGGTGAGAGTTTAAGAATAACTTTATTTCTGCATGTTCATTTTCAACCTTTGTATTAACCTATGTACTTTTCTCTGAGTTATTTTAGTTCCTATAATTAAGATGTCTTGCCTCACACTAATTACCATATGTTGTTTTAAGGTCTGTCCAACTTAATTCTTGGGGGGGAACTAAATGTTCGGCATATACAATCAATTATTTCAAAGTCCGTATCTGGCTGACGTTCAGTAGTTCTGCCTGTTTGGAGCACTTTAGTTGGTAGAGGGTTCAGGGACGGTGGCACACAGACCAATTACCCTCGAAGATTTCTTTTCTGCCCCTGTGAAAGTGCCCAAATCCCTTATTCATTATTGGCAGACAGTTGGATTAGTGGAATACATAAGTATTAGTCTCACCGCTGCGAAAGGTCTTAATGGGACAGACCTCATGGTCAGACACACACTCTCCGTTTTCGAGCGCCTCCCCCTCCTCACATGTCAGGCAGTCATCGCTCTCTGGGCCGTCACACGTCACGCAGTCCGAGTGACACTCCTCGCAGTCGTTGGTGTCTTCGTCGCCATAGAAACCATCAGGACACACTGCAACGCAACTCCCCTCTGGGAAAAAACAGGAGAAGTTTCACTGTTTTCTGAGATGAATTTTGTATGCAACCCACTTGGCTGGGAAAGTCTGCGATTTTAAGTGCTTTGCTTAAAGGAGAACTCCACTGATTGTACACATCAAAATGTACTTACACATCTTCGGGAGAACTACTATGACAGCGTGTGTGGAAGGAAAAGTTGCATAAAGTCTTTTGTGACTCCAGAGGGAGCTGCTGAAAATTTGATAAACCAGTCGGGGCTGAAAATGAGACAAATCTCAAAGACATGAAGCTCTCAGACCTCTGCAGCTTCCTTCTCATCTCTGCTTGAGGTTAGCAACCTGAAGACACATTAGAATAACCCCTGAACCTCTGCTGAACCATCTTCAGAGGTATTGTGCATAATGTAGGCAAACCTATAGAATAAAAAAAACTTTATACCTTTTTTAAAAAACTGCCAATCACAACTCCCACAGTTTTCTGTACTCTTTTAAGTTTCCCTATTTTATTATATAGCACTTAACATTAAAGCTGTATAAAAACATAGCTTAGGAAATAACATATAGTAGGAAGTAGTTCATTTGTCTTGATCTGCTGCAGTACTTAAATACTGCTTATACTCTTATAAAGTCATTTAGCTGCATGTTTTGGTTCTTTGTGCATGTTGGTCCCTTTTGGTCCCTGATAATACTTCTGTATTTTTATTTTAAACCCTGTAAACTAAAGACATTTACTCTAGTACTGTACTTAGTTGTGCTTTACTTGAGTATTTCCATTTCTGCTACTTTACACATACAATGCTAAATTTCAGAGTGAAGCATGGTATTTTTACATTTATCTGACAGCCGTGATTATCTTACATTAGAAAGCAAGCATTGTTTTACATTAAATTATAACGAAACTTTAACTTATTCGTTAATAAATCAGTAAAAGTAATCAAAAATATTATAAATATTAGTATAGTTGTCACAGTGGCTATTTTTTACCTTTACTTGTAATAAAACTGTGAAAAAAGTATAATATTTATATACTTTTAAATGTAATTTCAATACAAATGAGTTGTAATGGAGTATATTTATATTGCAAAACTGGTACCTCTAGTAAAGTATTCTCTTCTTTTTCCACCACTGTAAATAATGCTTTGTGCCTTCATGTGTTGACCAAATGGGGCAGTTTTACCTGATAAGAAGAGGTCGGTCTCACACCAGTAGCACTCGTGTTCATCACAGCTCACACAGTTGTCATCACACGGAACGCAGGTCATCTCCTCTTCCACGCTGTACGTCTTGGCCGGGCAGTTTTTGTAGCAGCCATCCTGAAAACTGATAACAAAAGCAACAGTCTATACCTGCGGTTTTCCTTCACACACACACACACACACACACACACACACATACACACAAATCCACTCAACTCTCACAGCAAAAAAAGGGCCCTTTTCATTCTTGCATAGCTGTGAACTGAAAGGCAGAGCGAGCGCAGAGAGGTGAGATCACACATGGCGACAGTGAGGCACACAGCCTTACTTGTAAAAGCCCTCAGTGCAGGACAGGCAATGCCTGGGGTTATCTGTTGAGAGCAGACAAAAAAAACTCAGCTCTCCTTTTAAACAGGAACTACCAGGAACAACCCGTGAATGTGGTTGGAAACACACTGGGAGGAGAGCTCGGTCCACTGTGGGCAGCGTTCATTTTGGATACTGAGCCGTGACTTACACAGGACACACTTCTTGCAGCCTTCCTCGCAGGCCATGCAGTCGTCGTAATCTGGATCCTCCACCTCCCCTGAGAGAATAATTAAAGGTGGAGAGAGATATAGCGAGGAAAATATCAGAAAAAGAGTGAGAGAGAGAGAGAGAGAGCATGGGGATGACAGGCGTGAGATAATGCTTTTCAAGGTCATCTTTTACACCGAGTCGCTGTGTGCCACAACAGGTATGAGAGGACCAGCTCATAAATAACGCTGTGACCTTGTTTACCTTCTCCACACTCCAGCTTGGCACACACTCCATCAGACACATAGTAGGAGGAGTAACACCTGAGGCAGTGGGTGGGGCTCGTGCAGAGGCGGCAGTGGTCTGAACATGGCTCACAGCTCCTCTCCTTGGTGTGGTAGAAAGCCTCGGGGCAGGCGTCCAGACACTGGCCTTTGTACAGGTAACGCTCTATTCTAAACTTATCTGTGGGGACCAACAACAGATCAGGGTGTGAAGAAATGCGAACTTTGGCTGAACCTTGGCTTGTTCTGCTTACTCCTCATGAATTTGTTTGATGACATGCATTTGAAATGTGGTAGCAGGGTAGGCACTGTTGTCTTATTCCAAGCAACCACTAGGGGCCAGTACTTTCTGAAATCCTCGATCGAGCTTTGATTAAACCATTGTCACGATAAAACTGACCCTTTATCTGGTAGGGTTTTTTTTTTTTCACTTTTTTTACATTTTTAGGGTGTAAATGAGAAATTTGAGCACAAACAGTGAAACCAGCTGTTCATTTGAAGTAACTGAAGGCAGCATGTATGCAAGTTTTATATTTTAGAGGAATCTGCTTGTTCTTATCTGTACGTATGTTAATGTACCAAGCAATTTCAAGACCATTCGCAGTGACTGGTAAGACTGCCTCCCACATGCAAACAGATAAATATTATCAGATCAACAATATGCAATATTATTTAATTTAGTATAATAAATCAATCAGTAATATAAATTCAATAATATAAAGTGAAAGTTTACCACTGATTTCTGGTCTTTGACCTGTGTAAACAAATATCTAATTTTGTATGCCTCTCTCTTGCTCTTACACACACACACACACACACACACACACACACACACACACACACACACACACACACACACACACAGAAACACACAGTATACCTACAAACAAACACACAGCATGATTTGCTTGTTCAGTCCTCACCGGTGTCACAGCTGGTACAGTTGGCGGGCCCCGCATCCACACAGGTGGCACAGGTGTGGTCGCACAGGTGACACCGGCCTCCTGACTGGTATTTGCCCTTGGCACATTCAACCACACAGCGGCCCTCATCCAGAGCCCTGCAACCGACACCAACATCGAAACCACTTTTTCAGCTGCAATACCACAAAGTCGACAGATATGAATTATGTCTGTGCAAATGAGCTGAATCTTTTACATCCCATACGTAACATATGGCAGAGGCACATAGATGAAGCTGAGTGTGTTGACACAGGGAGAAGAGAAGTGGAGGGGAGGAGGGGGTTGGTTGGTTAAGCTGGGAGGCAATGTGGGATTTCTAGATACTGATGCTGATTTCAAATTTTTGATAAAGAGTAGATCCTGTAATATAAATGAATCTATATATTTATATATTTACATAAAGCACCTTATATAGTTTTGTGAAGAAGACCAAAACCTGACAAAAAGACAAAAAATCTCCTTAAGCTGGAACCAGAGACTATTTTTGTTTAAAATATTCGTCAGTTCACATAATATTTGCAAATTATTTGATATTCAGCCAACCCATTAATTAAATGCCTTTAAATGTAAACTTTACATTCATTTTGTTGATTTTTTAAAAAAATATAAGACTTATTTAGTTATTCTAATAACATAAGCAATTCAATTGTCATCTATATAGAAATGATCACCATCTTGCTGGCTTTGACCATAAAAAACAATACAAATAAGAACCATTATTTGTTTCTTTACACCAAGGTGAAACACCGTTTTTTTACTCGGAGAAACAGTGGGACATATTCGTTTTCCCTCTGACCCTGAAATGAAAAAGTCCAGACCAACTCACCATGAAGAAACACAGCTGATGCAGTCTTCTCTTTGCGGCCCTGTGCACTTCAGACACGTTGCATCACACGCGTGGCAATTTCCGTTAGTGTCCTGGTACTCTCCTGATAGGGCATACGGCGAGAGAACGACACTGACTGAGAAATGAATAACCATCTGAGGCGCAGAGGTGGCTTTAATGTCAGATGCCAAAGACTGGAAAGCTCCACAAAAACACACAGACTGACAGGTTGACTCAGAATGAATGATAATACACATCACTGTATATAATTAAATACAGATATAATATGTCCATAAAACAGCATTTATCCAGAGTTCAAGATTTAACTGTATTTGCGGGGAAAAAAATTAATGCATTAAGGTTGCATTACATTTATCAAGCAGCAGTGAGCCAACATGTAATAGAGGAAGATGGTTGACTGACCGTCTGTGCACTCAGTGTTAACAACACACACTCCGTCCTGCAGGCTGTGGCCGCTGGAACAGCTGCTGCAGTTCCCCCGGCTCGGCCCCACACAGGTGAGACAGCTGGCGTCACACCTGAAGAAGGAGAGCATGGAGACTGAACACATGTGCACGCAAACACGCAATGATCACAGAAAAAACAAAAAAACACACACACAGACAAAAAAAAGCAGAAAAAAAGCAGCAACGCTACACCCATACATGCACACAAACTACAAAAAAAAACAAGCGTGGAAACGAGCACAAACACACACGCAGAAGCCAAACACCAGAATGAGGCCTGCCATCAGCAGATAAACAAACCACCCACACCTGAACACACACCAGTGAGCTCACCTCCTACATATCCTGTGCCCATCAGCTATCTCTGGGCTTGGCTCTGTGGCATAGAAGCCAGCACTGCAGGAGGGCACACACCTCCACTCCTCCATCAAGTAGCCTTCTGCACAACGGTTGCATGCTTCAACACCTGCACCTGACGCCCCATGAGGTAGAAACAATGTTTTTAAAGGAGACAAAAAGGAGTTCTCCAAACAACAATGGTTACATTTATTTTAATGATAAGGAAGTGCACACACTCTTCACGCCCCCGACCCTTGACCTCTGCTCTCACCTGCACAGGTGGCGCAGGCCTTGTGACAGGGCTTGCATGTGGCCTCCTGCGTGTCGTGGTAGAGTCCTGGTGGGCAGTTTTGCTGGCACCGATTCCCCTGCAGACTGGAGAGGGCGGAGAGAGCATGTGGCACTGTGACACAACACGCAGCCAATCATGTGGCACAGTGAGGGTGACTCACTGCCTTTAGACCGCAGACTCAGACTCCAACCCACAGCACACCACCACAAGTACTCGGTGAACTGAGTCACTGAACTCGCTATTCCGGAAAACTTCTAACTCAACAATATGGTGATTTTAGCAGAGATGTTTTGTCCTTTCCTGCGATGATATTGCAAAATGGAAATCACGTTTTCCTTTTTGAGCTGAGGGTATAAAGGCGATGAAAACACTTTAAATTAAAAATACTGTCGCCTTGTTTGTAATTTTTGTGATGCTGCAGAGGGTGTGTGCACGGGCAGAATCAGTATTCTCGGGAGGAGGCGGAGCGGTGTTTACCGAGCAGTAAATTCAAGCATCATCAGAGGATTTGTTTCACCTTGTGTCTGGTTTGCATTCTGTGCAGATGCTGTAGGAGGTGCACTTCAAGCAGTTTTCACTGCACTTTCTGCACATATTTGCATCTGTGGGGGAATCAAACAATACACATGGAATACACATCAGAACGATTCATCAATCTTACTCACACACCCCTCAACTGCGGTTACATCGACTGACTATTCATTAGCGGGCTCGCACACAGCTGTTTCTGCACACTCTTCTGTGAGACGCGGACTCCTAAATGTTCGCTCGGGGATATTAGGTCTGTCTTGTTAAATGTAATGTGGCAAAATATGTGACAAAAGACTCATAAAGGCAGGTGTGAGGCCAGAAATCCAACCGTGGTCGAGGTAGTGGTTCTCCCCGCAGACAGCTGTGCAGGTATTGGCCCCCTCAGTGAGGTGATGACCAGGCTGACAAGAAGTGCACTGGTCATTGCGACTCCCAGTGCAGCTCTCACAGGAGGAGTAGCACCTTTTACAACGCCGGCGGTCGCCCCAGAATCCCCGGGGACACTCTGATACGCACATCCTATTGGACAGACACGCAACAAAGCACATAGAGGGCAAGAGCTGTAACTCTGTAAATGAGTGGGCGTGGAGGAAATGACATTCTGGGTTCTTCTTTTTTTTTTTTAATCCATCATAATGTGAAATCACATGCAGGCATTAAGAATTTGGCACACAACATAAAGACACGGATTAACTAACAGCTGATTATTTTTATCTGCATCATGTGTGAGCCATGCAGCGCCAGCGTCCACACATCCTGTACCACTGTGTTCTGACTAACTGTATGCTCTGCTGTGCCGTCATGCTAACCTTGTGTTGTTCTTGAACTTGAGAAAAAAGTGTAAACACGTGACACACTGCTGCGGGCTCGGCCCCTCACAACCATCGTCACTGCATTCTGGGTCGCAGGGTCCTGGAAGGGCAAACGCTCGCAAAGTCACTGCACCGTCATGGCAACAACAGAGGAGTCATTCAGACTGCTGATGTAGCTTCATGTTTATATAAAACCTTAAATGTCAGGTGCTGTAAATCTGCATTAAAGTGCATTTAGCTGCTGTGTGAGAGGTCCGAACTAGAGCAGGGGGCAGATTAATACCAGCTGAGTACATGACTCACCGCTGTACTCCTCGGTGAGGTCACTATCCACTGGCATCTCGGCCGATCGAGCTCTCTCACGATGCGCGGGATACGGGTGCGCTGCGGTGCCGTAAATCACCAGGGACCACTCCTTAAGCATCCCTACGAAGCAACAGAGGAAACCAAAAGAGAGCAAGATAAGAGGTCTGTCCCGGGAGGCCTGCACTGTATTTTAGCTGCTGCTCTAGTTGGACTTTAATGTGTGTTTTATGATACTGAGACATTGCAAAGAGGGAGAGCAAGCAGACCTAGTTCAGCGCTGTCTCTCTTCCGAGACGGAGTATCCTGGATTTTCAAAGTCCATTCCCCTGCCGCCTGCTCCCCCCAGCAGTGAGTTGTCATGAACTCCCAGTTCTGAAATCCCTCGGCGGAGTCGTCAAGAGGCCTAAAACACAACATTACATAACCATCATACCGCTAGAATTACTACTACTACTACTATTTCTTATACCACTGCTATTGCTACTATTGCTGCTACTACTATCACTAATACTGCTGCTATAAATACTGGTACTACTACTATTACCACTACTACTTACTCTAACTTCTGCTGATACTGCTTTACATAGGTAGCAAAGAAACAGGCATATTCAAGTAAATTATTGTAATAATTTGTCTTTTGGGTCTCTTGGAAGCAGCATAACAACCTGATGTGACAATTTTTTTGCAAACATCTTCTTGTACACACATCCAGCTGATGTGCAATAACATCAAGATTTATTAGGAGTAGTGCGTCTGGTCACCTAATGACCTTAGTCCAACATTCACTCTCCTTGTAATTCTAGTTTTGGTCTCCAACAACCCCTGAGGGAAAAATCGGGTCCCACTATGTTCATGAGCCAACAACAGACTGTGTCTATCCATGTTTGGTGCTGAGTAGGTTGTGTACAGTGGTTTATCAGCTTTTTCCATGAAGACAGCTGCTGCAAGGAACATTCAGGTTACACCCACTAATTTCATCCATTGTTGATATAGAGATATTGACTACAGCAACTTTAAGAAATACTTGTAAATATATACTTGTAATATTGTAATATATTCTTTAAATGACACTCATCAACACGTGTTTCTTGCTGCAATTTTTTTTTTCTGTATTTAGACATTGTGGAGTTTGTGGAAAGCAAATCTGCCAGAAATTCATTTTGCCAGGTACCAGTTCCCTGATCCCCTGCGATTTTCTAGCAGTGTTTGCCAAAACCAACATTTTGTTCCCCTTTAAGGTGCCAAACTGAAGAACTTAGCACTGTGGAGTTATGTGCTGTGCTGCAAACAAAATTGTTACCGAGAGATTACCTCGAGAAGAAAACCTGTGGTGAAGCCACGGGGCCGGTGGTGGCAATATTTCACTCTGCACACATTCTGTATGTGACTGAGCATTGCTCTTAGTTACCTGTTAGCCAGCAGCTGTGACACGGTGCCTGAAGGTGATGTGAGCCTAATGGAAAGGTCGCCGCGACGACTGTGAGTGATGGTAACGCGGACGACGACATGCTCCACATAAGCAACGTGCTGCAGGGGCTCGCCGGAGCAGCCCGTAGTCTCGCGCACAGACGTCAGCACCGGGCCTGGATGAATAGTTCTGTCACGAGGCGGCGAGAGGGAAGGAAGAAAGAGACGAGATGAGAGAGGAGGCAGAAAACAAGGAGCGCAGAAGAGAGAGACAGAGAGAGTTACAAGGAGAGGAGCACTACAGAAAACGACACCCATTAAAGTGTGTGAGAACCAGCGCGGGAGAAATCCATGTGAGGACTGAGACAGAAATAGATAAAGTGTGATAAATGAAAGAGAGGAATCAAGGGGAAGCCCTGACTCAAAGAGAGAGATCTCTTGCGGTGCAGTTGGTGTGATACCTGCTCAGCTGGATGGGAGCCTCCTCCACACACTCGTGCTGTGAGGGGACTCGTTTCCAGCGCTCGGCCTCCTTCACCATGCTCTCAGCATCCAGGAGGCCGAAGCCATACAGGTGGCTCACTGACACACACACAAACACACACACACATACGCCACATTAGCAGGGGCATAAAAGGCGCTGTAGCTTATAAAAGACATCACGCACTCCTGGGACTTTGTAGGCGTTTATTACTGTTCTGCTCGCAGTATCTCATTAGTTTGTATTTTCGCTGTTTGATAGTTTCCCTAAAAAGAGCTGAGAGAACATTTACCAAAATATGCTTATCAAGCTCAACTTATCTTTGCTCATCTTCTTTATTATAAGTTTTAGGGTTGACTGTGTTCAAAAGGCCTCGTGTAATTATTCCTTTTCTATTAACAGCTGTAAAAGTAAATACTGGTGAACGAAAACACTTAGAAATTAGAAATGTGGCAGAAGTCCAGCGGGGATACCTTTGTATCCGGCCCCATTAACATGCCAGTCAGGAGCAATGAGATGATGAGCTTTTGATGTCCGGACGATGATGTGCTGCACATCCCTCCAGGTCAGCGCTGGGCTGAGAAAAAAAAAGGTCAAACAGAGAAAATCATCAGACTCCCACCATCCGATCGTACCCGTTAACTGCGCCGACGTGCGTGTGGGAGAGCTGCTTACTTGGCGTCCAAAGTGAGAGCGATGACACCTGCAGCCACGGAGGAGGAGAGCGAAGTCCCGGATTTAGCCCGACTGCAGCTCCCCCGTGGACCCAGTGTTACCTGAGGAGGTGCAGCAGATGTTGTTAGCTTTTCAATATTTCCTTGTCTGCCAGAAAAGTCTTTGCTGTATACATATATTTACATGTATGAGATTGCTGTGGTATTAATGGAAATGGAAAATTGAATATACCAACATGCATTAGTGCAATACAAAATGATCATGATCACTGTATCATCATTGTCTTGGAACACTGCGCACAGCTGATCTGTTTCAAAAATCTAAATTAAACCGGCATTTATTCCAAGATGGTTTAACTCTCAGGAACATGAGTTCACTTTTCAAAGACATAACCCACAACAGCAAGAGATAGCAAGTGTTGCCAGGTATGTATGACTGTGGTGTTGGCAGGTGTGCTAATAAAGAGATTCAGAGGGAGGAAATCATAAGTGGTAAAGCCCTCAGTAAGGCCGGGGCCAGAGGAGCAGCTCTCAGTGTTCATCCAATTTGCTCTAATGAGCCGCCCAACTCCGTTCACCCATGACCCCTGCAAATTACATGAAGTGAGACAAGTATCTGTGACCGTCTGCCATTTGCCACCGTGCCGCCACTTTACATTAACAAAAATATTTTCACCCAAATTTTCGATATAAACATTGTTTTCTCAAATATGTGTTGTGCAGGTGTTGCTCTTTCATTGACGCAGTTTTCCGAAAGCATTGTACCTACAGAACAATAATTACATGCTGCATAATTATGCTCTTTCTTTCTTTCTTGATGGGTTGCTGTGCAAAACACAAAACTTACTGCCAATCAATCCAGCAAGAAGAAGTAGAAGTAATTAGTATTCTATAGGAGGGTATCTCTGGACTTGGCTATACTGTCTATGCTGGCATGCTACCGTAGAGCTCCTGAGGGTTTGGCTTTCAGGATGTTTGTGAAACTGTTGACGAGCCGTACAACACAGCTCATCTGGCTTTTAGTGAAAATGAACCACAGGCTGAAAACTCTATACCCCACAGCCCTTAAACATAAGCTCACACCGGCTAATCCCACTTCTTCTCGTGTCTTGTGAATTTAAAAGTTATTGTTTACAAGCAAGAAAGTTCATAGGGAGTATGTCTGGGGGTATTTGCTTGATTGACAGGTGTCTTAGACCATCACACTCAACTGCAGACGTTGTCGCTTGCTCGCCCCCAACACTGCTGCCCCCCAGCCTCCACCTCATTTCCCAAATGTGTATTTTTCTGGCTTTAAGCAAGACAACATGATTATTAAATCCAACTACAGACATCCCTTAAAGTTCAACCAAAGTTACAAATGTCATCTTCAAAGAGGATGTAAAAGTGATTTTCTAATTTGTTATCAATATAACTTTATTATCAAATTGGATGAAATATTTTTTTAAATTTTGTAGATGTATACAGTATATATGATTAATATATTAAAAATGCTCTTCCATCCTCAAAGCCTCTGGATGTTACACCGTCAGAGACTTGAAGGCATCAAAATTAATATCAAAACATAAATTTATTTCATAGTCTCTGTTTTAATTAGCATGAAAAGCTATTTTAGTCTTTGTAGGTGAGGTCAGTAAATTTAAACATTTTATATTTCAACGCAGGTTAGAATAAAAGAAAAATAAAAAAAGTAGAATAAAAGTAAAACAGGAACAACCTTGTGGGAAAAGCTCTATTGAAACCCACTTAAATACTCAGGAAATATTAATTCATCACTGGAAACATTATTTTTCATAAATGTTGAGTTGTTTGCTTGTCTGCTGACAGATTTCATATTGCGTATGTTCAGCTCACCATCTGTGCAAAGACTAAAAGTCTCTCCAGGCTATGCTAGTAATGAACTGGAATTATCAATTAGACGTTTACCAGACAACACTGTCATAGTTTCCAGGAAATGTCTTGAACGTTACTGGGAAATTATTTTGCAATGAGAGACCTGTAATCTAAAGAGTCGCAAGACAATGTTGAATTACATTAAACCGATCATGAAATTATACTACTGCATCTAAAAATGATTAAAAAAACACATTTACCTCTAGTGATATGTACCTGTGCAAATAATTTGGAATAAAACTATCAATAATGGACTGGTATCAGCAAAGAAGCCACGTGCAGAGTGTAACTGGTGACTAAGGAGTGGTGGCGTGATTTGATTTGATTTAAATAAAGTGCTCCCATTACCCATTCAGACCCATCTCAGCACATCAGTAAATCCTTTGGGACGGAACAATCACACTGAAGACGTTTCTCCTGTTACTCACAGCCTTGACTCACCGTTTCCTCTGTCTCCCCACCGGTGTAAGCTGTCGCGAGAGTGGAGGAGCACTGCTCCAGGTGATCTGGCTGGCTTCCACGCCGGGTGCTGCTGCTGATAGAGATAGTGTAGATACTGCTGCTGTAGCCATCGCAGGAACAGTGGTCACCTCTTTGCCCTCCGTTCCCGGATGCCCAGACAAAAACAGAGCCCTTCCCGTGCCGGCCCTGAGATTAATTGGTGTAGCAGACATTGGTGATTAATGTATTCATTGTATGTACACATTGATTAGGGGGAGGAAGATAAACCCTTGAAGTAAACACACAGCCGCAGGTAGGACACAGACAGAAACAAACAAACAAACGCAGCCTCCTCTTTCACACACAGACGCTTCTTCTCTCTTACTTTTTTAATGCCATTCTGGAGAGCAAGATAAGTCAGGGGGCCAGGTCCCTCCAAAGTGGCCCCGTCATCCTCAGGCCCCCAACTGGCCAAGTAGATATCAATGTACTGTGGTCTGAAGCTGAGTGATTGGGCCTCCACCGTGTCTGTCACATCTCCATCCAGCATACGGATGCCTGCAGGATCGAGAGCAATGATGTTTGAATTCATTACACACAAAAACTTTGACCTCCACGAGTCCTTCAGCGGTCTACTTTCGTGCCGTCACATGGACTCACCGCCTATGCGCGCATGGAAAGAGACTCCGACCATGCACTGAGAGTTATTTGCAGCCGCAGCAACCATCCCCGCGCACTGAGTCCCATGGCTTGGAAGAAAAGGAGGAGAACATCAGAACATGAGGTTAGATGCATATGCATGAAGAGAAGACGGGCTATTTCCGTTACATCAAACCAGTGAGAAGACAGAATCCAGATTGGGGGATTTGCATATCCATATATGCATGCAATTACTGGAAATGGAAAGAAAAGCATGTATTTAATTGAGCTTAGAATCATGATGGGGGGGGGGGGAGCGCAAAACAGGTGCAAAGAAGAAACGCAGAAATAAAAAATAAAAATAAACTCACTAGTTGGCAGCATCGTTGAAATAATTCGGAGAAGGATCTTGGTCTTGTCCGTTCACATCATAACTGGCGAGAGGATCCTGAATCAGATGGATAGTAAGTAGCAGCACATAATAAGACGCCAGCAGCTATCTGTCTCTATTTCATCAGACAAATCACAAAGAGCATTATTCACTAGTCCGCTCGACAGTTAAGTGGATCAGACGTTTAATGTCCATTCCAATGCTCTTGGCCAGCCTTTCAAAACCTTTGGCCCAAAAGCTCTGCCTGCAATATCTGTCTCAGCGCTGCGCTCTTACACTAAGAGCTCTGCCAAATTGCTTATGATTAATGTCCCCTTCCCGAGAAGAGCGTCCCATCCCAGGGCACTTACATAATTTGGCTTCAGATCTGGATGCTCTCTCTCAATGCCATCATCTAGGACAGACACTACCACACCCATCCCAGTATACCCACTCCGCCAGGCCCCTGCGATGTTCATAGGAGACCGGCAGCTTTTGGACTCATCCCTGCAGTCCTGTGGAGCAAATAGTGGGACATCCATTTTAGCCCCAGAATAAATCAGCTTCTATTTTAGGCTTCTATCTGTCTGGGTCTATGTGTCTGTGTGCTTAGTAAAAGAAAAAAAAAACTGACTCACAATGTACCAGGGGCTGTTCCACATTGAGTCATTGTAGTGCAGCGTCCGGGTGCGGCTGGACTGAGGATGAGCGCTGGGAAGGTGTTTGGCCTTCGTGTCGATGGAGTAAATGTGACTGGCTCTGGAGTTTCTCTTTGCTCTTCTCTGGACCACCTGCTGCTGGAGCCATTCCACCTTAACAGACAGGAACACACAGGGTGCTTGTACAGATGTATGTATAAAGTGTATATACATTGTTATTATTATATGCTATTTTTTTTGCAGTGGATGTAGTATTTTACAGGTACAGATTCCATAGAAGAGAGATCCTAAGATAACTTTAGAGATCCTGTGAGTTTTAATCTTCTAGCACCAGCACATCATAGATTTATTTATCTGCTGACATATCTCTAAAACTGTACAGGATGGATTGGCACATATGTGGGTTCATATTTTCACTACTTGGTGGTCCTTTTACTCTCGCTATCATCAGATCATTTTAATTTAGTCTAAATTGAGTTATGTCCAAATACCTGTACAATTAACAAGATTCCCATTGGCTTCAGCTGCACCTGTGTATGGTAATAATTAATGTTAACATGCTCAACAAACACGGTCAGCATCGATCCTGTGTGGCAGAATGTGACGTGTATTCTGTAGCAGTCCCAGCCAATCACGGTGGGACCAGGTGTGGGGCACCTGTCTTTCTCGTGTTTGCTGGCTGCGACGTCACTTCCTGTCATCACTCACTTCCGCTGCTCTGGACAGGTAGGCTGTCGGCCACGGCTGTATTTCTTTTCACGTTGCCCATCCAGGCTTATTTTTAGTGTTTTGTGTGATAGAAGCTCGTTTGGGTGCTGCTGCGGGCTTCACGCTAATCACCGCGGTTACTCTTACCGGCCTCCTTCCTGTCCAAGCGGCGGTTAAATTCCTCCTCCGCTTCATGCTGTGTTGTTGTTGACTGCATGATCGGTACGTCGTGCAGTAGTTTCTTTCTTGCTGTGCTGGGTACTCATGTTTGCTGTAATTCTTGTAGGTTGGTAAAGGCCCCGCCCCGCTAAGCTACCTACAAACTGCTGTTTTGGCTACATCGGCCATTTTGGATCTGTTTTTAATTAAAGTCGTGGCTGCAGACTGTCCGTTGGCTGGTCGTCATTGTGCTGCCACATCTTAAAGTGTGTGTGTGTGTGTGTGTGTGTGTGTGAGAAGAGAGAACAGAGTGGAAGTTTTGTTTAGTTCATTTTGTTTGTTTCGTTTATTTTGTGTCATTATTTGTTGTTGTAGGTTCATTATTATCATTTTCCAAATTGTTTTCTTTTGTGACTCCTGGGTTGGATTAATTTGTTAGTTTTGTGTTTTACTTGTTATATTATTTTGATATTGTACAGGCTGGGCAAACAATTTATTTTTTTTGTTCCTTTTGTTTCATTTGGGTTGTTATGAGTTAATATTGAGTTGTTTTTTCCTTTGTTCCTAATCTGTTTATCTCTGTATTCCCCTTTTCGTTGGACCCCTCCGTCACAAGTAGGCTTCAGCCCTGACTGGTCCCCTCCCTAACCTCCCAAGTGAAGAGTTGTGCTAGAGTTTAATTAGAAAATTGTAATTAATAAAAATATATTTTTGTACCACCTGAATTGCTGTCTCTGTCTCCGTTGTTAACAAACCTGAATGCCCACCTCCTTTTTCTTATGGGCTGGTTCATTGAAGGAAATCTCTGGGTGAAATTCCCATGGTGGCGTTGTCTGGCAACAATTGACATTACTGTGAAAGTGTATACAGCTACCCGGCTCGCGCCGCCACACCTGCTAAACATCTTTTTATATTATATATTTAATATTTCCTGCTGACTCGTCTTACCAGAAGAACCTTTTTAAAGGGGATCTTCAAATATTATACTGAGAGACTTGAGGCTAAAGGTGCATGCATCCATACCACATCCTAAGAAAGGAAAATGTAGAGCTTATTAGTGTCAGTATTTATAAGTATCATGAGGGAAAATGTAAAATCTTTCTCTTATTTTGAGTTAATATAACAGTTTGGCTGCAAAGCAAAAGGTTAATTTAACTGGAACTCTGTGCGTACAATATGGTAATACACAGGTCAAAGTTTAACTAGGGTGTAATAGTCACTTGAATGCAGCATGTGACACCGAGACTATTAATGACTCTTGGCATCTTGAGGTTTTCTGTGTGTGATGATGTGAAGAGACGAGTATGTGTAAGGTAGATGAACATGTGTTTGCTTAGGTGTTTGTATCTGGAGGCAGGGAGGGGGACATTGGTCTCATTAATAATCCAGCAGAGTCTTCCACCTCTGCTCATATCCCATTACTATACCTTGGTCTCCTTGGCAACGCTAACAGTCAGCTCTTTGTTGGCCTCGGCGGACCGCTTCCTCGTCCCGTGGTGGCGAAAACTGTAATAACTCCTGAGGTCTCCGATCTGGCGAAACAGACATCAAACCCTCTAAATGAATTTGTGTTCAGGCGAAGGTGTTGTCGCTCATTTCGCTCTGCCACTGTACTAAACAGCTGTTAAATTATGAAACCGCCTTTGGTGTCTTTCATTAAGGCGGCTACCTTACACCTGTGATAGTTTTTCAAGCAACCTGAGCCACGAGCCTGCAGCCACACTGCTGCTTATGTGTGCGAGTCCATCACGCCATGACGTAAACAGATTTTTTTAATATATAAGAAGAGGAGCTCTGGATAATTTATGATTTATTAAAAAAAAAGTGTCAGAGTTGGGCCTTATTCTGTGACTGACGAGAATAAATTATGGCCCTAATGTATTCCCTGATGGCTCTGTTGTTAAATTTGCTCTTGACTTCTGACCTCAGCAATAAAAAGCCGAGTGTCTTTTCAGTTTCATAAGGTCTTTCTGGTTCATATCACCCGTAGTGAAACATGGACCCAAGACCTGCAACTTTCATTACAGCGCCTGTCCTCAGGGAGTACATGGGTTGAATTTTATGGGCCCGAGCTCGATAACTCTGTTTGATAGCTCTGTTTTATTTATTTGCTTTATTATTTATTGATTTTGTTTTTATTTGGTCATTCTGTTAGTGTCAATACGGATGTGTGGTCAGACTGATTTCAGTTTTTATTTCTTTCGTTCGACTGACAAATTCCTTGCAACCTTGATCGAAACGGCAATAAAGCCCTGGATCTTGCTTCATCAGGGTTTAACTCTGGATAATTAATGTCATTTGTTCCAGGTTGGAATAATGAAATGAAGGTAAGAGGTGAGACAACAAAATGTTTTTTTTTTTTTTTTCGTCTGGCTGCTTGGTGTCCTTCTCACACTCACAAACATCTTGACAGGCTCGTTGGGTTTGTGTAAAGTGTAATAAAAAGTTCCTTAGGACCCAGCAAAAAAAAAAAAAAAAAAAGAAATCAGTCTATAAGATTTAGCTAATATCTTAACTTCATTTTGCAGATGCTCAGTGGCAGTTTAATGCTACATCCAACAGGTTTATTACCTTCTTATCATTTTGAGACAAAACCATTTCTTCCAGATGTAACAGCGGCATTTGACTGTCAGATATGATGTACAGTGTCTCACATCTTGAGGGGAATTTACTCTAGTTTCTGCCAGGCAGATGGTGGACAGTGAATTCAAACGCAATGACATTCATTGCACTTAATCTGAAATATAAAACAATTTATGTTGGTACTCCAGTTGGATATTTGCAGTAACATGGTTTTAGGTGACACTGCAGATGTGTCAGTCTGGTACCTGCCTATTATGGGACCCTATTAGCCTGTTGATTTATCTGATTAAATGTCTATGAATTACAGAGCTGAGTTAGAGAGGGGTTTTAAAAAGATTTTTACAGATTTTACTTTGGCATCAATGATCACACTGTATACTAGATTTTGTCATTAGTTTTGCTGTAGTTTAGTGTTTCTGAATGGGATGTGGGCTGACTTACAGGCCTACACCCTGATCTCCCCTATAGGCCTGCATATTGACCTGAATCTGAGAAATTAAAATGACACTTTATTGGACCTACCTGACCCATGTTGGTGAATCCATATTGTTCTGCTATCCTGTTGACGGATTCAAGGTCAGCTCTTATTCTTATCGCCCAGTCGTTGGTGTAGATTGTTGCATGGCAAAACTGGAGAAGAGTCCCCATCCACAGCACGTAAAAATGCACCATGGCTGCTGAGCTGAAGATGCGTCCTCTGATTAGACTGTGTTCATGCGTCGTCCTGTTCTCCTGCAGTAAGTGCCTCTCATTGCGGAGAGTTTATTGTCTGAAAATGGAAGTTCTGCAGAAACGGAAGGACCTTTGCCGGCTGAAGTTGGCAGGATCTGACTCTCCTTCACTGGGAACAGGCAGCTATCAAATTACTGCTTCAATATGGGAGCCAGGGATCAGCTGTAGGGTGTCTTTTGTGAGGATCCGACCTGTGCTTGCAGCCCAAACTGTGCAGCGTCGTCTGCATGCCACAGATTAATTAAATAGACCCTTAGTCAACTGGCTAATGGATACTGCAAAATACAATAAACTTCCTCAGTGGCCTCTATAATTTAATAACATTTAAAGCTAGCAACACCAGAGACTAACATAAAATGTTAAAAGGATAAAGCCTGTATGTGGAAGCAGGCACAGATCCACGATTAACCTTCTGTAATGGTGATGCTATAAATAATACACAACTAAAATAAACGGCTACAGTAATATGAATAATAAAATAATCTGTGTTTCATCACATTACATTTGGTCTTTTTTTTTATACCCTGTTGAGTCACTGATGTACATGCATTCAAGATTACCAGCAGATGCACCGTGTAATTACATGTATGATCATGAGAATACACATTTGAAGGAGAAATGATTAAATAAAGCATATTTTTAAAGGTTTTACTGTAGTGCCACTCTTCTTTAAATTATTTGAAAACATCTAAAAAAAAAATTATTTACGACCTCTGGATCTTCATCTTGTGTCAATATGTTGGTTCTGCTTCACAGCACAGTTTGCTCCAGTACTGAAGTACAAACATCTGTGCGTGGAGACTTCTTCTTTTTTTTTTTTTTTTTCTTCTGATGCTTATTTCAGTCAGCTCTTTGTTCCTGGATAAACCTTTATGCTTCACTGTGATTCAGAGCAACAACAAGAAGTGAGAAACAGCATTAAAGCATCCGTGGAGGAGCTTTCTTGGCCAACGTGACCACTCGACTGTCCCACATTTGCACCACATTCATAACGACACACTCGGTCTTGTAGTAGTCACTGTGTAAACTGATCATATTGATGGCCTGTGTGTTTGCAGTGAAAAGACTTATCCTAAACCCAGAGGACGTGTTAAGCATTTTGGTGGGGGAAATAATGTGTGCCTGGAGGCCGTGGATTTTTTTAAAGTCTTTTTTTGGCCAAATGCCTCTCCCCTTGGCACCGCAGCGGTCTGTGCATTGTGAAGCGATATTCCCGCAGTTAAAAATTCTCTGCTTTAACTGGGTCAATCTGAAGCAATCAGAAAAAAATCCTTCACGGTGTGTAAGAAGACCATCAAGATATTCTAAAATTTTAATGTTGCAATTCTGCACAGTTGGGGAAAAAAACTTGAATGGTGATAAATTTTAGTCATTGAATTGAGAAATCACCTGCAGCAAATTTTGTACCATTGAACTACAACAATGCAAATGTGTGGGTTGCTGACTTCTACACATGCATGATTTCTAACAATAATAACAACACAGTATGGACTAGCTCTGGCAGAGAGTCAGCTGAGCGGATGCCCTCATCACTTGCAGCTTGATGACTGTGTTGAGACTGGCAAGCAAGTAGCACGTAGGTGTGCACAGGGTCACAATTATCTGTCAAACCCAAATGCGTAGGTTTGGTTTGAGAAGTGAAGTTGTGTTCTTCAAACAAACAAATGAACGTAGTTCAAGTATATACAGTATACAAAAGTATTGTGATTGAAGTGGTTGGTTTTGAAAATAATATTGGGATGTAAAAAAAGCTGTGTAATTTGCTGTAATTTTTTTATACATTCAGACTTGATACTTTAGATCCAGATTTTCAAAATCTCATTTCCATTGTCAACAAAGACCCTGTAAAACCAATTGTATTGTACTGTATTTGCATCTTTTACCAGGCACAGAGAGCGATGCCCTTTACTGCATTGTTTTTTATTGATTTATCTATTAATGGAAAGAGCTAAATTACTTTTTTTTTTTTTTTTTTTTTTAAGATTTTAAAAGTCTTTTAAGCCCTGATTATTGTCTGCAGACTTTCTCACAAGCTCCATCCAGCCCATAGGAGCCTCCATCAACAAGGTAGGGCAGCTCGCCTGCTCCCTGAGGACCAAAATTCAGGGCAAAAAAAGTGACACACTTCCATTTTGTTGTTTGGTGTTAACACCAGTGTATTTTCAGTCTGTGTATAAAGTGAGACAGTTTTGTTGTGTTTCTGTAAAGCAACTTGTTTTGCATGGTGTAGTGGAGAACACTTGTGAGGGACAGTGGGGGAGAAGCTGGAGGAGGAGATGCTTAAAATGAAAATCCTTTGTGTGATCTTCAAGCTCGAGAGCTCCGTTCCATCGTCTCATATTGTAGCACACTGCAGAAAAAGCCAGTCTTAACTTCTCATCCAGTGCCAAAGTAGCTTCTTATAGCATGTTTCATATGCTGCAGTTCTGTATTACATGGAGAAAAACAAATGGCTGGACTTGAATTTGAGGATTAACAGAATATGTGACGCAATGTGTCCCAGTATGTAAATTATATTTGAATAATCTTTGTGTGTTATTTTTAAAAAATGTTCCCTGTTTTGCATTACGTTAGACCAAACCTGGTGAAAGTTATCCTAGAGCCTTGCTGTATATTGCAACATTACAAATAATATCATTTAAACATTTTATGGTAATATTGTTTCAAAGACTAACGTGTAAGTCCTCAGTACATATTATTGTTATTTTACCAATGAAATTGCAGGGATACAGCTATTGACAGCCTCATGCTTTTCATTTTCCCTCTGTCCTTCCTGTTCATTGGTCTGGTTCGTAGTATAGATTACATACAACGACTTAACCTGCCTGAGTGGGCTCTAGGACATTCCTCTATAACATCCACCGACACTGATCTTCAGGGATAGCAACCCCAATTAATGCCACAGCATTAGTCATGTAATTATCTCACAAGAGACCTGTGATGTGTGTGGCAGGTAGATGAGGTTCATAATGTGATGTATATTGCATGTTGTTGGAGGATCCCTTACTAATTAAGAGGAACTGTAGGCATCAGCCTCTTGTTGCTGATTTGATGCAGTGGGAAATCAAAGTCAGAACACCAGCTGATCATTTCTGATAAGGCGGCAGCTGGTCTTGTGCCAGACTGTATCAAAATAGATGCAAAGCAATCACTCAGATCTAATGAAAATGTACTGTGTGTAAATCCAGATGGGTATTAATACCAAATTAAATCCTCTAAAAACATGGTTTCAGGGCCTAATGTAAATATTTATTAAAACTATGGACTACTCCTACATACTAAAATAATATTTCAACAGTTTGAGAATTTACTGAATCATTTTTTTCCCCTGAAAATTAGACGAAAAAAAAATTGATACTGCTCCTATGTTGTATGTGAAATATGACAGCTTATCTAAGCATAAGGACTGGAAACCGAGGGAAACAGCTTCACCGCTGTTTGTCAAAACCAACATGATCTGCCTTCAGGCACTGCTGAACACTATACATTACATATTCGACATTATATTTTGTGTGTTTAATCACTTAATAGTCACTTTTTGGACTATTTCTTTACCACAAGCAGTGATTTCTTGACTTTTTTTTTGCTGGAATATAATATATAATATAATATGTGACCTCTTAAAGGGAGATTTTGTTATCTTTCTGATACCCTGCCTCTAATCCTCAGTGGTGAAACATGATTTCAGTGCCTCTAAAATAATTTTCACACAACTTAAAATCACTTAGATACAACCTTTGTTCTCAACAGTGACAGTGTGAAGAAAACTGTTTATCAAGTCATGTTAGCAGGATACAGGCTGTCATGACCATTTCCTTGTTAAGTTGTTACAGAGGTCTTGCATGCAGCCAAACACTTCCACGTGAACCACCGATCTGACAGGAAATCTGCTATTCTTGTAGCACTTGAATAATGAATACACAATGCAGCCAGGAAAAATCAGAAGAAAATCAAAGTTTCCAAACGTTACAACAATGCCATCTGTTCAGTCATCACATACCATTTAACCCATTTCTGAACAAGAAAATGAAGAAATTAGGATGAAAGTCTTCTCCCAGCTTCTTGACTGCTTACCAGCCTGTCGAAATATTTTACTGTTTAAAATCATGTTCTATGTCCACTGTGTCCTTGAATTGTAAATCACAAAGAACAGGTTCATGATGCAATATGCACTCACAGTCTTTATCATCTACTCCACAATGGAGTAGAAAACAAACTAGCTGAACAAAACAAAGGAGAAGCACCTCTCGGCAAAGCAGTCACAGGACTTTGAAGTTATCTAACATGTCTTCAGAGAGACTGACTTTGATGTTCAGAGAACGCCTCTCAAACAGTGACACATTCCCCTGAAAATAATTGTCAAACGTGTTCCTGAGCACGTCGACTGCCCTGCAGGCAGCACAGGCATGAACTCTTGTTTATTCTTTGTTAAACATTTCTTTTTCCGTTTTATAAACCCTCATCGTTCTGCGTCATGAGTTTTCGCTGCGTGACATGTTGTGGTAAGAAGTTCACATTTTACAGCTCTGAAAACTGTCACCCACGGTTTGGATTCAGCAGATAAGTTGATTTTTTAAATTCTTTTCTTGTGAACTATGAGGTATTTTACTTATCTATGACATTACCTTAACAACCCTTTGCCGCATAGATTTGCCAAGGTTTAGGCGCGTCCTCTCAGAAGTGCAAGCGTGCTCTCAGTCTGAAAACAGCTCTGTGTTAAGACAACACAAGGGGCTGCGTTGGTGAGGGTGCATCGCTTCACGATCCAGGATCCAGGACGACCACTTTGAGTCACTGATTCGTGAATTCAAGCAAACCACTGGTCAGCTCTCTCTGGAAAGTTGTCACGGTGGTAATTACTTTGTCCATTATCACGTTAATATCAACATAGATATAAATATGGCATTCCCATTAAAAAGTGATGCACCAGGATTGAGTGCTTTCACATTTTTCGGTTGCCGCTGCAGCATTTTGCAGGATGAGGCTGGATTGCAGAAGTGTTGCCGTCCCAGCTGTTTCAACGTGTCGGCCACATCCAAATCAATTAGGGGGCTAAAGTCATTCTGACCATGACCTAATTCCAGCTTCAAACACCCAACATCAAACTGACTGGTTGATCCGACGTCTGTTGGGGCGGTGGGCTTGAAACAGAGAAGAAAACAGTTGTACGTGTATGAAGTACAAAAGGAAAAACCCACGTGGATGTCGAACGATCCCCCTGCATGTTTGCCCACATGGAGCTCAGAGAGTCAAAACTGCCTGATGTGTGAGTGCATTTCAGGACTAAACTGCACACACCATGGTACTGCTCACATGTTGCAACAAAAACTGAAGAAAAATTGTGACCGGCGAAGCACACGGTCAAAGCCCCTGTGTCAGTGTTCCTCCAAAGTATCAACGAAGCACGTTTTGGAAGTTCTTCTGATTCTTCTGATTCTCCTCCAACATCATCTGTTCTGAATCAGTCTGGGTCCTTGTCGAATATCATCCCGCTCTTTCTTAAAGTCTCTGCTGAGTGCCGTCTTTGAAGTTTTCTGTGAAGGCAAAATGTCTAAATCTAATCAAAACTTATGCAGTTTACTGACAAATTCTGCACATTGGATTTTTTTCACTAGCCAGCCTGTTTGAGAACTCCTCTAGAATGAAGTGTTATTGCTGACCGTGTGGACCATGATGGCACCTTTTGGCCTGTATAGAAAACCCAGATGTCGCAGATGCACAGAGTTTCTTTGCCCTTCTGTGCGCAGCCGCTGTGTGTTTACATTTCATTGCCCATTTTTGCATCAGTGACAGCAGTGGCAGGGGAGAATTTAGCTCATATTTTATTAAACCAATCTGCAGCTATCGCAGTTGACTCAGAAACTTGGCAGGTCGTCTTGAAACGGGTACTTTAATTCATTATTTACCATGTCACACACACAGACACGCACACACAATGGTGCAGTGCTACACATGTAGATATGACTGGGACACTGTGTGTGTGGAATCTCTGAGATCTAGAGAGAGCTGAGCCAGAGGATGTTCCCAGGCATTGTGTGTGTGTGTAAGTGAGTGTGTGTGCATGCATGTGGGTGTATTTTTAATTTGGATCCCCTGGTCCACATTCAATCCATATTTTTCTTTTATTTGGTCACTAATGAGGCTCCTATCTCAGTTCAAAGAAAAGAAAATTCTTTCAAGTATCATTGCAACTCTGGGGCTTGTTTATCAGCAGCATTATTAAGTCATTGAGAAAAGACAATTTATGTTGAATCATTTATTGCATTAGCCTTCGAATAATGTTATCTCGCCGCTGGACCCGCGGACAGGTTGCGTCTCCAGCACCTCTGAGTTCTTGGTCTGATTGACTGTGAAATTAACTCTTTAGTTGTAATGTGGTAAAGTGAAACATAATATCTCTATAGCAGCCTAAGCTCAATGACTCATGCAGTATTAGCTTTGCTGCTTCCTCTCAGCATGCAGAGGCAGTTGTAGTTGTTTTCACATGCCCATTATGCATGCTTGTTGATGCCTCAAGACATGGTTATTTTTTTCTCCTTCATTTTCAGCCGAGCCCCGACTGATGTTGCACCGAATTGCGTGAGCCAACTTTGACCCTTGATGTTTCTTTGAAGAGGCCTCAAAATAGGCTTGTTCTCTCTCTGTCTCTCTCTCTCTCTCTCTCCATAATGACCAGCCGGGACTAGAGCCCATTTACCTGACGTGTCAGTGTGACACACCGGCGGCCCGGGTTGCTTTCCACGTAAAGCTTTCCTCCCTTTTGTGTGTGCCAGCATTCTTGAATAGCACTGCAGCATTGCTGACAAAATAGTTACCTACCTCACCCCAGAATCCCTACACACACACACACACACTTCCTTTCTCTTTATGGATTCAAAGCCAGTCTTCTCCGGCTCCTTTGTTCCCCACTCCAGGCTGGGCTCAGATCCTCTCTGCTCTCTGTAAGCCCGCTCTGCTCTGTCATCAGGATTACAGGCTGTGCTGTAGCAGATTAATGACTGACAACTCTACACTCCTCTCAGCATTGCGAGGCACACACAGAGCTACTAGGAGGAAGCGTGTGCCTGGTTGTGAGGGAGAGAGGAACAACTGCGGGGGAGATAATGCATTGTGTTGGTCTGAGAACAATATGTTAGCTGTGTGATTATGTGTGTGTTTGTGGAATCGCGTGGTCGTGAGGCTGTGTGTGTGTGCGCGACAGGGCTTGCGTGTGGATGTGTTGCTTATTCTGAAGCGGAGGTACGTGCAAGCAAAAGCTTTTCAACTTCTACACCTCAGTGCAGCTCTGCAGGACACAGAGTTAAGTCTATGAGCATGGGGCCTCAGCTGAACAAGCTTAGGTTGATGTGTTTGTGTGTGTGTGTGTGTGTGTATGTGTGCGCGCTCATGTGTACATATGCATGCTCGTGTTCTCATTTCTTGAGAGCCCAATGAGAAAAAAAAGTGGCGGTTACAAGTCCAGTACATGAGGGACTGTGGATTCCTGCCTGATGCGGATCTTCCCAACAAAAACAAAACAGATTCTGTTTCGACCTGCTTTGTTTGAGGCAAAGTGGAAGCTGGCGTTGGTAGCACAAATCCAAACAAGCAGGCAAACAAACTGAGAGCTAACACTTTCCGAAGTTGGGAATAAATTAGGCCAGGATCTCATACCACCTCAGAGCCTCATAGAAGCAGCTTATGTGTGTCATGAATTACTAAGTAGTAATATTTGGGGCTTCTCACAGCCATCAAACAGCTGAGGCTTAATTTCCTGAGACTTGCCCTGGAGTGTCCAGGAAAGTGGGCTGCCTGAGCTGAGTCTGAGGACCGAGAGGCGTCCGTTCTTTGCATTGGTCTGTGACATCTAAGATACATACACCATGTGTTGTTTTGTTTGAGATCTATAACCATTAACCTATTCTTGTGTCCAAAAGTGACAGATGAAATGCCCAACAGTATTTGCCAATGGTGGAAAGTACAATTTTGAAGTATTTCCCCACTGCCTTACTTTAATCTCCCTCCATTACCTTTCAGTGTGAATTATTGTACATTTCACTTGACAACATTTATGAGCTCTAGAGACTTTAAAGATTAAACCGGTGTTTCCCGACCTTTTTCACTTGCAGCATGAACCACAGCAAAGCTATTTCAGCTTTTTCAATGTCACAAGAAAAGCTATTGTGACATTTCAGATGTGTTTGAGTGGTTTGCAGCTTCATCCATGTCCTCTAAATGTCTCAGAGAGTTTAATTCAAGTAAGGCTCAGTGAGTCCAAAAGTTACCACATATTTGTCTGGCAGAACTTTTTTGCAATTAATTCCTGCCTCATTAATCATTTCATGACCCCTGACATTTATCTTGTGACCCTTTGGAGGGACCATGACCTCTGGTTTGGGAACCTCTAGACTAAAGCGTGGAACTGTATATTAAGTAGTTAAAATTACTCCACCCAAACCAGCCTCAGCAGAATAATGCTTCTTACATACTGATACCAGTACTGGCTATCTAATAATGTAAGTTATTAGTTTATATCAGGTACATGGGGCATTTTTCTGCAGAATTAGAACTTTTTCCTTTCTTAAGCACATTTGACCAATTATCAAAGATTTTTAACACATTTACTTATAATGGAATATTTTTACGTTAATGTATAGGTACTTTAACTTATAAATGGATCACTTGAAGCCAGCGGAAACAAGCTGCAAACACAACATGACATCATCTTTTACATGGCAAATGTGTTTGCAAAGAGTTGTATTTGCACATCAAACAGATTTAGCATTCATTTGGCGTCGTCTTTGTGGCCACATGAAGAAAGTGAGTCTTACAGCCACTCTCCTTTTAGCTTTGTTCTGCTCTCCAGCTACTCCAGCTCCCAGCAGGTAGCGTACAGTAGGTTTTTAAAGCGTTTTCTCTGCAACCAGCCGCCTGCTGTGGCCTACAACAATGCTATTAGAGCAGCACGAGTGAACCAATCAAAATAATGAGCTGAAACTTGCCATAAAGCTCCATAAAGCCGAGGGGCTCATTATTATAAAAATATTTGTCACTGCTGTTTTAAGTAAAGGATCTGAATAGCTTCTTCACCGCTAATAATGGTTGAAAACATGTTAAACTCAGAATGAAAACAAACACAACCAGCTGTGGTAAAATACTTTTATAGAGCAGTAATCCATATCTGAAATATAGCATCCAAGCAGAATAGCTCTGATATGTACAGAACTCAACTCACTCATTTTCTCAATTTATATTCGTTTTTCTGTAAATATGTCAGTTCATTTCGTTCACATGTGTGCATGTGTGTGTGCTGTGTGTGTGCATATAGACATGTGTAGGAGTTTTCATCAATTACGGTATATTAAAACTTTTAAATACAGGTCATAATAATTCTTTTTAAATGTCTCTGGATATAAAAGCTGGTGTTCTGACCCTCATTAGTCCATTAATGAAGATGAATCCTTCCTTTCTGTCTTTTTCTCTCTTTGCCTATAAACTCTATTCATTTCATCTTTTATAAATATTCTCCATCCTCTCTACTGTATTGCCTCTTGTACTGTGCCCCTTGCCCTTGTTCCACCCGCTATATATTCTCTTTATATCTCCTAATTGCTTCCTAACTGTGAGTCATATTGTGGACTGAACTTTTGCTTTTATTTGACTTCAGCACTTTTACTTCCCTGCGCCAGTATCAAACCTGTAAGTGCTGAAGAGGCATTTTAAGAGCAGTAACAACATGTACGCACCAGTCAAACCATTCTCATCAGCTCCAGCAGCAACAGCTAAAACCATAACCTTTTGTCACTCTTTCTCCTCCCACAGTTTTATGTTTGCATTTTAATTCTCCACTTCATTCCACGCTTTTTTGGGGATCAAATCTCCATAGTTAACGTTTGTAATTTTTTTTTTGTTTGTTTGTTTGTTTTTTTTAAAGAAGGGTATGCAGTGCATTACAGTATCAAAACGTCTTTTGCTCTGCCCTCGAGCACTCAGAGGAACCAGAAGCATTTCTTCCTGTTCTTCTTGGTGGTGGCAGGGGGCCGCACCGCTTGAGGGGAGTCTTGTTGGTGGGGTGGGGTCGGCTGGGGAGTGGCGGGCTGCGGCATGCCCTCGGGGGGGTCGCCCACCTTCCACGTGCGTACCACCTGCCCTTCCTGCAGACGAAAGTCGTGCTCTACGCTAGAAAGACAAAGAAAAAGAAAGAGGCAATGTGTGTTTAAATCTGCCATAAATTATCTTTTTATTTGGCCATTTGTGAGCAGCAGAAACAGGACGCGGACGACTGACAGTTTAACTTTTAAGCTGTTTTGACAAACTTGTTAGCACTCTCTTGTAGCTTTGTTTTTGGTCTCCACCAACTCATGTGGGAAACAAAGAGTCAACCAAAATATTACAGTTGCAGGACAGCCAAACAATAAGCTGAAACTCTCTATAAAGCTCCATAAAATGAAAGGGAAGCTGCAGATTCAGGTGATCATTTCTGTAGGTTGATGTTTTCATATCATGCAGCAAGAGTGTTTAGAGAAAGAAACGAAGAAAATACAAAGAAGAACTGGTATGAAAAAGAGAAGCAGTGAAGACTCCCCAACTGCCACGTCCTCGTACACAATAATGAAGCTGTTGACAAAGTGAATCAAGAGCCAAAATGCTGAGTATCACGGAAATGTTGCAGCACCAGGAGGGATCCCGGGACTGCAGTTGACATGCACCGAGCGAAGAGTCAGCAAGGTGCATCGTCAGTCACATGACAGTATAGCTCAGGGGCCTCACTGCCGAAATGAGATGTGAACTCTGATGCACCTCCGCAGAAGCTATAGGTAAAGGTAAGCAATAATAAATGAATGCATCTGCAATAAAGGAATAAGGACAATATTTGCTTGCCGAATTACTTTTGTCAGCAGTTACATGTTGGGTAAGCTTTCCCCCCGTGAACTGATTCTTTTTCCCCTCTTTCCTTTTTTTATTCATTTTACTTTGCTGCTATTCTTGCTTATTATGCAGTGGCCTAGTTAGCTGGTGTTTCTCATCACAGCACAGATGCTGGAAATAAAGAGGACTCCCTCGGTTGAGGATACGAGGAGAGAAGTGCTGCAGAGGAAGCGGGGAGGACTGAGCTCAGCAGCAGCAAGGCCGTGAGTTTTCAGGCAAGAACAACGAGGACTCTTACATTCATATCCATCTGGCTTCATAACTCCCACTCCCTCAGTCACTCAACCACTTCACTCTCTGGATGCCCACTAGTATTCTAATGCACAAAAAAAAACATAACAAATGAAACATCAAACTCCAGACAGGAACATGGTGCAGGCAGCAGGTACGGACAGAGTAAACACTAAAAAAGCGAGTGGGTACAAAGAGCAGAGGAGAGAATTTCTTCCCTCCACAATATTTACAGCAGGTAGGGGGGAAAAAAAAGCCACTTCAACTAAACCTCTTTGTGGCAGCTGGGACTGCTTCACAGCTTGAAACAAACCTCCAAAGCTGCGTAAAATGAGGCGCTAGTCAGTAGGAAAGTAACTGATGGAGTATGTCGCTGCTGCTCCACCGCCCTGAAATGAATAAGGTAAATAAAGTACTCCGTTCTCCGCATTGTCACCGCCTCCCTGTTTGTGCCACCATACAGCTCAGCCCCCTATAGAGCTCCCCAGTGGCCCTTGCCTTTGCGTCCTCTGTGTTCCTTCTTTGTGAAAATGAATAGCCCCGGTCCACAGCAGCGTGCGCAGTGAAGGCACAGCGGCGCTGTAGGGAGCTGTCCACCCTCAACCTTAATTATCTGCACACTGAGCCCACAAACTGTGGCAGGCGGGAAGCTGTGAACCCAACACGGTTCTTTGCGTTGCTCCTCTTCTGTCCCCTGCTCATATCTCCGTCTATTTGGCCACAGGCTGCATCCCACCTGCCCGTCGGCAAATAAGGTGTATTTTACAGATGTTGCAGTCCATGGTATTGATTTCAATAATGAGGCGTGGGAGGGAACGGCTGCGCTCGTGTGCTGAACTCAGCTCATGGGTGGAAAGCTCATTCTAGCAATAGTGTAACTAAAGTTGAAAGAAATATGTTGTGTTTTGTGATAAAAATCCTTCCATCCTTGAAAAACTTTAAAGCTACCCTCAAGTAAAAAGTTTCGGTCACTGTCACCTGAATCTTTGACCTTCACCATGCCGGATGATGCACATGCAGAGTTTGACACCAGAAGGATAATTTCAAATTCATCTGCTGAAGGCTGAAACTAGCATGGAAGTCAGTCTCGGTCCAGTATGCAACTTAGAATCAACAAGCGTCATCTGGCGTTAGACCAGGTGCAAGACGCAAGATATATTGAAGGAGAGGATGACAGCACACTAAGCTCCAGTGATTTTATTATTGACGCTTGGCCGAAGCTGGCCTTTCTCAAGGCAAGTCGATGGCAGCGTCAGATACAACCTATACATCCCACAGCCAGTGGCAGTCCACAGTCGGTGACATCATTACAAAGTTACAAGAGTGCATCACAGTCACTCAACATGAGAAAAAGTTCAGAGAATAAATGAAAAAATTTTACCTATTTTTGACATCAACAAAAACTCCTCAAAGACTAAAGAGAATTTCTCCAAAAAGAGTTAAGAATCAAGCTTAAAAAGGGCAATTTAAAAAAAGCTACAGAGAAAGGGACACATGGGACTATATTCATTTTGTCATTGGAAAAATGTAGTAAGCAAAATAACTGAATTAACTAGAGATATAAGATGTAATACAAGCAATGATCAAATACTTTAATAATTGGGGGGAAAAGACACATCTCTAATACTACCTATGGACATATGTGATGAAGTCATGCACCCACAGCTTTGGAAATGAAAGATTCTGGATGGAGAAGATGTCGTTTTAAGGCAAACTCTTGAAATCAGAGTAGCTTTAGTTCGTCTATGGTACCTTTCTTGTGCCCTTACATGTATCTAATTGTACCTCCGAGTCTTGGCACTAGAAACAACTCTGACCTGAGAGTTTCAGTGGGAGGATCAAAGTGGCTCTAAAGTCAACGACACATCAGCTGGAAAAAGTTAATATTTCTTCCTGTAAAGCTCATGTCAGTACGCTATCCATTCCCACTGTGTGACCTTGTTATTCCATCCTCAGAGATTTACTGTACAAATCTCCTCTCTTTTTTTTTAATCATTCAGTTTGGGAGACAGCGACCTTGCCCAAGAGCACTACCCCGGCCCGTCTCTAGAGGGGATTGAATCAGCAGATTTGTAGTTACCAGAATCACTTGCCTAGAATTCAAGGTTATTCTAAACCAGCACTTAAAACAAGTGGAGAAAATGAAAAGAATAATTGGAAATAGCATTAACATTACAGTGCAAATTATGGATAATATTGCTGTTAATACTACTATAACCCTTTACTGCAAAATGTGCGTGTGGACAGATACTTACACTGTGTTGCACATAAATGAGCATATAAAGTGCAGTCAGATTGGAAAGAGGCTAAAAGTTTTACAAGCTGAAGACAATATTCTATAACAGCATTTTGAAATAATATAGGCAGAGGTTGAGAAAGGCTCCGTCTCTTTCCCATCCTTCCGTCTATAAAACATTCATACAACAGCACCAGCAGGAGATCATCATTTCTCCTCCATCTCTCCTCCTCTGTGCTTTTACTGAGTGGTGGAGGAGAGACTTTCAGCAGAAATATAGCAGTGCAAAGGCAATCAACTCAAAATATCTTTGCAATTTTCTCTCCTATAGACTGAACACCCTTTAAAAAAAAAAGGGGGGGGGGGGACATTTCATTTCGGCAGGAATTACATGAGCAGTCGATCTCTGTAGAGAGCGGCATTCATCTGTGATGAGGTACAACACCCACAAAAGCATGTATACGCCGACACGGTGTACAGCAGAGGTGCGTGCATGCGGCGCACACGCCAGCACATACACACTCCACAGTCTGCTGTAACCCCACAACCCCTCAACAACTTCCCTATTACTACAGAGGAGAACAGGCTGTACCCTGAGGTATTACACTCTCCTCAGACTATTATTCTGAGATGGTCCCACCAGCTGCTTGGTTGTCACGGGGCGTCCTGAACTGAGGCCTGGCTTTAAAGATCCTTCCTCGATACCTGCATTAACATTCTGACTGCGCTGATCTGGGAGTGTGATACATCCAGACGTGTGTGCGCGTGCACTTTGAACAGAGCATCACGCGCATGTTCGAGTCACACGAGTCTCACGTGTGATTCTCGCACAAGATGTTAATTTATCCAGCCAGATGTGATTTTCATCAGCTCATCCGTCTCAATAAACTCCGCGGCAGCATGGTACTGAGCGTTATATAGATCCTCCTGAAATACATATTCATGAAGCGTCTTACTGTTGTTTGAGTATGTTTGTCTATGTGCTGTGCATATTGTCAAACTGTCTATTAATTAACTGTAGGTTTAGCTACAGCGCAAGCCCCTTTTTTATCGCTCTTGAGGCAAAAAGTAAGGTAAACGATGCTTTAAAATACGGGAAAAGCTGGGGAAGTGTGTGACGGGAGTGTGAGTATGGCATTGATCAGTGCTTCAGAGGTCATTCACGGCAGTCAGGAGAAGTCAAGCAGAAACTCTGTGAGCATCATTTAAAAATATTGGACTATAAGGGCAATTGCATTTGGCCAAGCAGCTAAACCTTATTGAAACAGAGAAAAGATTAAATCGGTAAGACATTTCTACCACTAAAGTAAAATCGCAAGCAGCCTCCGTAGAAAAAGAGTTAAGAGCACCGCCAAGTAAAACGAGAATGAAAGTTTATAGTCATGTAAGGCTATATTGAAAAATGAAGGAATCACTAAAGTTATTACACTTTAACTTAAAAGGGACATGAACGTGTGTACCATATTTCATAGTGATCCATAGTGGTTGAAATATACAGACTAACCATCATACCGACATGGTTATGGTAAAACCCAGTGAGTCATTTACAGTAAGTTTTTGAACGGTGCCTGATATCTGGACGTAATATAATTAAATCAGTATCTCAGGATGACGAGCTTGAAAACATAATATGGGCTCCAGATAATTAAACTGTGATCATGAGAAATTGTCTTACATCTAAAGGTAATGAGATAATTAAGGTGCGATCTCAAGCTAGACACCCAGTCAGCTGGCCCCCGATCACGTTTCCTCACTGTCAGATCCATTTTATCGACATCTTTTGTCAGATGGCTCGAACTGATTGTGATGGACAGAGGGTCGGTCCAAGTGTAACCGCAGAGCAATCAGAGGTTTTAATCTGGGCTACGAATGGGGGAAAAAAAAGAAGAAGTAGAAATCAGTAATCTTGCATATCCACACCTCCATTCATCAGGCCCACAGAGGTCTGGAGAAAATCTCATTAAAAGAAACAGAAGATGTACAGAGAGCTTCACTAACAAGATAGTAGACTCGGGCGAGAAGGCAAAGTATTATTTTGGTTTGTATCGCTGGGAAGGGACTGTGTGACAGAGCAAGAAAAGAAAGACACTGACGCTGTAAACATGACTAATACCTCGGGGACACATCATCGCATGATTTATGCTCGCCACGTAGCGTTTGACTATGCGATATAATTTATGCTAATCATGGGATGCTGAAAGCTTAAATGCACGGCACCGGCAGTCAGATCACATTACACCACAACACCTCTCAGCATAAGACAGAACAATATATTGTATTGAAACTATGTGTGCTGGGGTAGAAATTCTTTCAAGGTCAATACATTTGGCTTCATAACTAAGTGCTGAGGTGCTTGGCAGCAATTCAGAATAAACAAAGGGAAACCTGTTGTGGAGGATTTTGAATAACATAACCTTGTGCAGCTTTAATGTTACTGTCTCTGCCTCCATCTCCGTCCTCTTGCTGGCATCTTTTTTTTCCCATTGTGTGATAATGAATGCCAAATATTTACATTTTCATAGCAATTACCCAGATTTGATTTTTTACTAATGTGACCTTATTAGCGACCTCTGGCACTTTGCACAGTGCTTTGTTTTTTCAGTAAAAATCAACAGCGCAGCCGTTCCCAGTGAGAGAAAGGGCAGACTCTCATCTTGTTTGCATTTCTCTCCATGAATAAACAAAAACAAAATGTTGTTTATTGAAGGGACCGGATGAAGAACCTGGAAGGTTTTAAGATCAGAGAAAATCCTCTGCATCAAATAGCTTTGTAAATAAAGAGCAAGTGGGGTTAAGATTGATTAAAGGGGAAGCATAAGCTGGGGATGAGGAAATAAAAGAAGATGTAGGCTGAGGGCTTACAGTCCCATCAGAGTTAGCCCGTACCAGCTTAAGACTTGACCTGCTATTGTGGTCTAACTCTGAGTGCTTTGTTTGCTCTGCAGAGCTCATTGTGCCATGGGAAGATGCTCTACAAAGTGTATAAATGAGACAAGCTTGCATACGCTGAACCGGCAGCCAAAAGTGAGGCTGGCAGTCCTGAGCATCCAGGATCTGCTCAGTGGGGAAAAAAAGGCTGTTCGCTGTGAATTCACACTCATTACAGGCTTACTTTGGGAGTTCACTGTGCGTGCATGCTGCTATCACCTCTGACTGCTAACTGCTGCTGTGTGAGGCCGCTTTGAGCAACCTGGTTAAGTGAAGCACTGCGGTAGGTGAGATGTGGGACCTACGACACGTCATGTACAGCTGTTGATGGATAAAATCTTCGAAGGAGTAAAAGAAGAGATGTTGAAAAACATTTGCTGAAAATGAAAGAGAGTTACTGTAACTGATTTCTGCATCAGAAAAAAGCTGTATTTAAAGCAATAGTTCAACATTTTGGGAGATATACTTGTTTAATCAGATGAGAATATTGGTTCCAGTCAAATGTCTGTCCATTGTAAATGAAGCAGCCAGTGTTGTTAAATTGCAGTTTTACAGGCGCTTCCACGCCACTGGTTGCTTGTAAAATGTATAAAATGGAGATCTGTCTTTTATACATGTGAAGCAAGCAATATAAAATTCTGTAATCTTTAGAGATGCTGAAAGGCCAATTCTGTTACGTTTGGACTGAACCAGGCTTGCTGTGTCTTCGTGTTTCCAGTCTTAATACTAAGCTAACCAGTTGCTGGCTGTTTCCCTCTCAAATACAGGGCTGGAGAGTTTGCATGATCATGGTTAACCTTCCCTGTGACTGTGGGCCACGAGCTGCTGTACATATCGCTGCAATTCAGCCGAACTGAGTGCTGGCATTGAGGAAATTGGACCAAAACGTGCTGTTCGGCCTCCCGGGGCTGTTGTGGGCCAAATTTAGCGCAACATATGCGATGAGGTGTGCTTACGCAGTCTGTCCCAACATTCAGGCCAGGATTTCTCCTCAGCTTCCGCCCACAATGGATATTTATCCAATGCTCAGCGATGGGCAAGCACAAGCTGCAGCAGAGTTTTCCTCTTTTCGGGATGTTTTTGTAAAGTATAATTCATTCACTTATCACATTACCGCGATAAAGGAGCCGTACAGTAAGTTAGATAAGGTGAATTAAAAGGCAAAAGGTGACGGCTGGTTGCACACAGTACCTGTTTGTCCTCAGCACCACTGAGATATTGAGTGATAGTCACTGGAGCGGAAGGCTCTGATGGATGAGTGGCTATTGAGGAGATCTGAGAGAGAGGGGTGTGGCGGCAGGGTGGCAGTTTGCCACCTGAAAAAAAACAACAACTAGCAGTTGGGGTCCATCTATCTTTGTCTCTGTCGCGCCCATTCATAAAAGCACACTAACATATCGGTGCTTTCTTCATCGTTTTCTTTGCGTGTGTGTTTGCTTCACCCCTCTCGCGCTCGGAGGTGGGGCGGATGAAGACAGTCTGAAGGGATAATGAAGATTTAGGGCTGAGGTGAGCCGCAGGGAGGCTCGTTGGAAGATATGTGCATAGATGCAGAAAATAGGCAGCAGATCAACACCAATGTTTTTCTTTTTATCTAAATGAGATTTTCTGGGTGAATAAAGAGGTCAGACATATGTGACAGACATATTTAACAGAATAACAAACAGTGGTTTGTTTTGTTTAGATTTGTTTTGTTACCTCTGTTAAAATGAAGGCTTTGCATCTGGAGATAATGTATTTTTTTAAAGAACTACTCTGAACTGGATCCAAAACATTCATAGATCATTAGCTAAAGAGGAAATGGTGGGCAACTGGGTGATTTTAATCCACATCTGTATGTGTATTATGTATGCGCAATGATATTATTGTGTAAATACGCAGCAAGGGCCATCTGCTGATGAATACCATGTGATGTGGATGAAATCACCTCCAAGTTGACGTTGGATTAGAATATCTGCAGCACAAACGTTTTCAGTTTGGTTGAACAATAATTGCGTCGACGGCCGGCGTTTTGAGTGTGGCTGCTCTGAACAGCTGTTAACACTTTTTTGCCGGCAGACGAGATGAGAAGACATGTTGTACAAATTAATTTCGAGCATTTCCCACCTTCACGCCGGAGATGAAACTCTGACAACCTGGCAACCCTCAAAAAAACGCTCATAACAGATCTAGGAAGCATTAGCGTTATAAAATGGTGGCTGTAAATTCGATTAGACCATGGTTAGTGGGAAACATATTTCTTACGTTAGCATTCAGCATTCATCTCATATATCGGCGATCCCTGATAATGACATACGCACGGTGCCAAAGCAGGGAGAAGATTGAGAGTGGGTGCCAGTAGAAGAGCTTTAGGGATCTAATTTAGCTGTGGGTGTGATTCTAGCGTGATTAGTATTTATATGACACATCATCCACATTAGGCAGTGCTTCCCTGTTCCACATGCCACTCTTGATCTTCCTCTCTCCTCCCTGTTTCAAAGACATGGCACATCGGTGATGGGCACCATCTGGCACTCACTGTTGGCACGAGTTCGGCTCTGTGATTATTGCCAAACGGCATGAACAAGGGTTCTCGCTCTCCCTCTTCTCCTGGTGTGTCTCTCGCTCCCTCTCCCTCTGTTTCACACCCAGCCCTATATCTGTCATTTCTTCACACAAACAAACTCATGAGTGGATGGATACACATTTGTAAGTACATACAAGAATTTTACGGTTACACGTCTCCTGTGAATGGTCTGCGACGAATGCGGCCTTCAGATGTATGCGCTGCTAACACTTTACATGCCACTGTGCCTGTTTTTCTGGGACTGTCGCGTCAGCGGTGCAAGAGAAAACAGCATACGGAACAAATAATACTCTTTATTTCTATTTTCTTGTTTTCTTGCTGTGAAAATCTTGTGCCCCTGCTGGCTGAGTGTTTCCTCTGTGTAGTTTCATATGAATGAGAGTGATGCCCACAGTGTATTTTCTCCTTCTCCCCTGTGAGATGCCTGTTGCTCTGTGGCTCAGCCCTGAAGTAAAGATGGATTACTGCAGAAGAACTGCCTGCCCTGCCCTTTACACATTTCACACACACCACTTCTCCATTATCAGCCTCTTCCAAGAGGGAAGCGGAGTGCGTGCACGCACACACACACACACACACACACACACACAAAGGTCTGAAAGCTCTGACAGGGTTGTTAGCAAAAGGTCAGAGTCAAGAATCTGACAAATCTTTCTTTAGAGAGACGAAACCTCTCATATCCAGTTAAACTGAAAATGCACCAGCTCTTATTTTCCTCTCTTGTTGTCTTTCAGTCAGTTTCTATTTATCACTGTCTCTCTGTTTCTCTCTCCCTATTTCTGGTTTAAGAAACACAGCGAGGAAGAAATCTGTTCAGATCAATTTCCTGTCAGATATAGACAACCTGGCGATTTGAAATATCAGAGCAAAGCAACTCCAGGCTCTGCAGGAAGAAGATTATCCTGATGCTGTTTGGCTGAAGGGACTTAATCTCAGGATTCAATAAGTGCATTGTTGACTGATTGGTAAGCTTGGTAGGATTTTGATTTATTTGTTATCCAATAAAATTCATGACATTTCTTTCTTTCTTTCTTTCTTTCTTTCTTTCTTTCTTTCTTTCTTTCTCGATAATATTTAGAATGTATTTGTTTTAGACAGTTACTGTATTTTTCATTGCATCAACGCTCGATTTGATACTATTTCTGGCTGGGAATTCTCAATACCCATTCAGTGTGTTTCCACTCTGTAATTGCCTCCACATACGGTACTTTGTATATACTGAAGTTCCCCCCTGAGCTTCACTAAAGGCTTATCTTATCTTATCTTAATACCTCTAGAAATGGTCTACCTTTTGTGTGTGGGATTGCGAGCCCACGCATAAGGGATTTACAGGAAATGCAACGCTGTCTCCCAGAAATTACATTCATGTGCAACTAATTTGCAGCAGCAGATACCTTATGTTTTGTGGGAAACATTACACCACCCGGGTTGCATTTTCTATTAATATAACATGAGAGCACTTTGTTAAAACCGTATTTGACAAGTTGTGAAATGTTAATGCACAAAGCATCAGTAAAAATATTCTAGGACAATGCACTTCTTTTGTTTTCCCTACCATATCTGCTCTTGCAACACACTTGCAACACTTTTTTTATGTTTACATCTTTACACCCACGGTGCTTGGTTATAACTTTTGGTTAAAAGTGACTTGAAGCACGAGACAGCGCATATTTACACTTTCACGATTCTTCTCCAACCCGAATCAAAGTGCTTTTGTTGCCTAGCTCTATAAAACACTTGAAGGACTCAGGATGTGAATCCTGGTCTGCAGCATCACAGTCATCATCCACCCCGACAACTTCCCCATGAGTCACATAGCGCCGCCTACTCTCGAAGAAATGCGGCTGGGGAAAATAATCCAGGCAATAATTTTTGCTACAAAGCATCTTCCTACAAATGATTGAAAAAATAATTGTCTGTCTGCTGTTTGGTGCTGAGCAGGCCGTTGCTTTTTTAGAGCTTTTTCTCCAAAAACGGCTGCCGCGTACGACAATGGGAGAGCAAAGTTGTGGGCTGAATAGCTGAACAATCGGCTGAGAGGAGCTGAAGATTTGGGTTCATCGCTATGGGCAACACGTTTTACATTATCACGCTGTTTTTACTCTGTCATCTGATACAGAGTTAATATAAAGATATTGATCATAGACACTTTAAAGGGATAGATTGTGGTTGTGGTTCATTTCAAGGTAATGTGAATTGGAACAGTCAGAACATCTCTCCTGTCACACACACACACACACACACACACTCAAACTGTCACTGTAATACACTTTGCTCTGTTTCGTCTTTCTGTCTCTTTTGCTTTGTTGCTTCTTCAAACACAGATGCATTTTCCCTCTCCTCCTTCCCTCTTAACCTCTGTATTTTCCTGGGAATTCATTTCATATTCTATTCAGTCAGGTCTTTTCACTCCCCGTTATGATAATGGCAGAGAATTGTCAATGTTTAATGAATGGCTGGAGGCTGGATACAGGTTCAGAAATATCTCTGTGACCGTGAACATGAGAAGTTCATCTATAATTTGCTCACACATCGCTGTGTTTCGGAGGAGCTCAGCTAAATGTGCGCCCGCCGAGGCACAGATTTATTTTGGAGTCGCTGCTAATTTGCACACTGTATGTATAGTGCAGATGTTGGTTTCCCTGAATAAACTGTGCACAGAAACACCTCGGGTTCTGGTTCGTTTGGCTGCGGAGGGGAAAGCAAAGCTGTAAGTAGCTGCTTAGGCAATCTTTCCTACTCACCTCCTCTCTGACGCTGCTCTCACCGCTCTGTCCTGCTGCTCCCGTACCCAATCCAGAGCTGCGAGTTTGCACCACTTCTGCTCATCCCCATTTAGGTGTGAGCGGAGGAAGTGACACAAGCAATCTACTGGAAAAAGGCGCCGCTTTCTGATGTCTGTAGAAAACCATATTCCTCTGGATAAAACCAGGACAATGAGAAGCTGTCAGTAGCTGTGGGCCAGCGTTGGAACCGTGAGGAGAGCATTTCATTTGGACTTCTATGCCCTTCTGGGCCACATGAGAAAGTGAATCAAAGGCGTGAAAGGAAACGTGAGCCCAAGCTGAGAAGTAGCACTCTGGAGACAGGGAAGTAGACAGAAGCACATTACAGAGGGCAGGAGTGGTGTGAATGAGGCCTCCATGCACCACAGCCCACAGCTCCTAACCCCGTCTTGAGTGGCAGCAAAGACACTGTACATTGTTCTAGCAGACTCTGCACTTTAGAGCACAAATTCTCCATATTCCCTTGACTTAGACGTACAGAAAACTTTTATCCATGTTATTTCCCAGCACGCTGTTTAGAGTCTTTTTTTAAGGTAATGAATTAATTCCCTCAGAAACTTATCACTCTACATTATACTGCCTATTTAGCCATGCAGGACATGCGGTTCTGCTCCATCAAGGGGATCTATCGGACAAACGTGTCTGGCAGCCATCACCGAGCCCGAGATGTCTCCAGGTCTCCTTTCACACTATTATTACTTTTTAAAATCTCTTAAAGCCGCTGTGATTAATTTTTAATGTGGATGAATATTTCACTGCACACTAGAGTTAGGGCGTTTGTTAAAAAGAGGAAGAGAGGGAATGAGGGATACGGGGCGGGAGGGGTGAAAAAAACTGGAGAAATTGAGATACGCGAGGAGTCACCCCAATTTCCTTCCTTGCGCCCGGCCCCCAGAGTCTCTTATGCTCCACCAACTAAATCTCTGGTCTACCACAACGGAAGGCCAGCGTGCGAGTATCCAGGCCTGTCGTGCGATGGCGTGTCAGGGGAAGATGTGCATCAGGAAACGTTGATTCATGATGGGTGTGCGGTGAGAATAGGGAGTGATGAGTTGTTACTGTAGGTGCTGTCACAAAATGTTCGCTCAAGGTCTCCCAATGGATCAGTCTATAGCCTACGTCCTACGAGTCTTGGACGCTCGGTAGAGGAATCCTCCACCCGACCACCGCCGCCACCGCCGCCACCACCGCGCCTGGCACGCACACGCATATCACTGAGAGGCATTCATTGACAAAACAGGACGCTTAAAAGAGTCAGTGCAGGCTGCAAATGAGAGGAATAGAGAGAAAACAATATGAGTGTGAAACAAGGCCACAGTACAGATATCAAACAAGCATGAGTGGCATCCCCGCAGATAACAGTCAGCCAGCAGGAAAGAGAGAAAGAGCAGGAATGCTTCCTCAGCAACCTTTTTTTCTCAATTATCTGCTGTTCAGTGAAGGCGATGACGGATTGTGTTTGAAAAAAAGACGTGAAGAAAAAAAAAAGGAAAACTCTTAGTGGACTCATAGTTTAGCTGAAAACGTATGGTCCAGAGAGTCATTAATCCATCTCAGAGTAGCAGCCCATCGAGCTCCTCCAGCGCAATGCGTGATCGAGCAATAGACAGAGCAGCAGCAGAGATAAAGCAGCAGAGTACAGATCTGATTAGGCTGCCGTCTCCGCACACTCCACAGGGATTAAGCTCAACAGTTCCTTGTTAGACCTCCCTACTTTGTTCCATGCGCCCCATTCGCCATTAGCAAAAAGAATAACAGGGAGAAAATCACAACCCCGTTCGGTAATTAACAGTCCTGCATGGCCACACAATCAGATTCACGCATTAACATGCAGTTAATGTGCCACTGGTGCCGGATAAATAACATCAGATACATCATGCATTATTCGTCCTGTAATGTGAGACCCTTAAAAACCAGAACAAATGAAGTGCTTATTTGTGAGTCTTGGTTGAGTACAAAATGTTCAAAATGTTACGTTCTGTAGCCACTAGTGTCTACGTTTGCATGTTTAAAGTGTCATTAGCATTTTTATATAAGGTTTGCCCCGAAAGACGTCCTGAGTGACTGGAGAACAAAACTCTGTGCACAAACACACAAAGACACATATAAACACACACACATAAAAGCTTTGTACAACAGTAACATTGTTTTTGTCTGTATTTTTAAAAGAAATGCTTTACCCATTTTAAACTTTGATTAATTTTGCTTTTAGGTTTTTGTAAATGACAAAAAGAAATTGCATGCATGCATGATATTGTCATGCACTGTGTTTTCTTCTAGGACTTAACTGAAGTTGTAACACTAAGACATATTCCCATACAAAATTATCAGAATTTTTTCATCAGAAACTAGGGATATCATTTGTATAGATTATTTTAAAAAGTATGTATTTGTGCATATAATTAAGAGAATTAATAAGTGGTTGTAGCTTATAGTATATGTGTAGCTTTCTACAATGCAGTGCAATACAATATAATATTCTAACCATGTACACAATGCATACTTTGTATTAGAACCTTATCTTTAAAAAAAAGATAACAAGTAAGCCAAAACTGAGTCTAAACAAAAAATGAGAGACTCTTTCTTAATAGTCAAAATAGAACAGGAAATTTTAGGTTAATATTGCACTGAGCATAGCACATGATTTAAGAAATGAAACTGTGTCTATAACGGGATGATGAAAAATGCAAATATTAGCATAAAATTCAAGTGTCTTTTCTATCCATTCAGAGTGCAGTATGTGGTCATATGTAATATATAATGTACTATTGTATTTATTTACAACCTTCTGAAAGAGATGTATTTGGTGTGGTGGTCATAAATAACCCAAAGGGAGTGGTGAGAGTGAACCAAAACACACTGTTCTTTTGTTAAAACATTGATTATAGCAGCTTTAAATTACAGCTCTCTGACATTAGATTTACTCAGGTCAAATTTCAGTGGTCTGCTGTGTGACAACAAATATTAGATTTTCATTTTTCTAAATAAACTCCTGTCTTGGCCTCTCAGCTTGATTGATACTGTGTGGTGTGCTGAGTTGTGCTTTTCTTTGAGGGCTAAAACTTCTTCAAGAGGCTTTTTTTAATTGATGGAATCTGTCCTGTCAGATTTTATGGCTTTTCCATCACTCACTCCTTTTCAGGCTTCACTTTATCTTTTTTTTTTTTTTACCCCCTCCCCTTCCCCCAACACCTTTTTTCTCTATCGCTGCCAAATTCTCTTTTTAAACTCAGCTCAACTTGAGCCTCAAAGAAAAGAAAATCTCCTCCTCTTTCAAAGCGGGAAAATCCTCTTGTCACACATGAAAGAAGCATGTCGACTTGACAGGTCGATTGAGCCGTAAGTCCCCACCTGGCCATAAAACAGTGGCTCGGGATGTCGACCGAGCAGCGCAATATTAAGAGTAATATTTCAGAACAGCCACAGAGGAGAAAAACACATGATGATACAGTACAGCATACCTGAAGAAGAACTTATCTTTACTTCCTCATCTGTATTTTTTCATTCCCTTTCTTCAAGATGAGGAACTATCGCTTGTTGTAATATTCTAATCTTTAAGATGAATCTGTACTTAGCTTCTGAATGAATCATTTTCTTTATGGGCATCTTCTTCCGCTGCTCTCTCCCTCTTGTTCCCTTTCCAAATCTCAGATCTTTTCTCACATATGTTTTTGCTTTTCTTCCCTCTCGACTGTTCTTTTTCGTCTTCTCTCTGTTTCCTGAATGAGGAACTCTGCACGCACACTATAAATAAATTACTGAAAGTAACCAGATTAGAGTAATAGTTTGATTAAATTATTCATGTGGTTTACAGTCATTTGAACTTCAGCTATAATATCATTTGTTTGATAATCAGGTTGATCGTGAGGATGTTTTGTAGCTACAGGAAAGACCTTATTAGCACTACAGAATAATAAATAAGAAATGAGTGAGAAGATGAGCATCCACAATCAAATCACTGAGAGTAATCAGTCTTAGGTGTTACGCCAGCAAATTTCACAGCTCCAGTCCACAATTAAAAAGACTGATGATAAGTCTTGCCCTGCTAATTGAGTTATGCTTCCTGAGATTTATGATATAATTTGACCCCTCTAAGGTGTTTACATGGAAGTTTTAATAACCAGAGTCTTAACCCATAATGCTATTTGTATTATATTTGATACACGATCTTCAGGGACCGCTGAATCACCAACGAGATCAATAATAACCTAATCAAATTACCTGTCAATCTTCTTACTGCTCCCTAGTGGACTGACAGTGTAATGCAGGAAGTAGAGGGATGAAATTCAAGATGGCTGCCTCACCAAACTTGAGAAAGTTTTTAAGACACAGGCTGCATAGTTGCCAAAGACTACATTTGTACTTTTATTTAGTCAAAAATACCAAATATTAATTGAGATGAGTAAATTACCAAAAGCCAGATGTATCAAATATGATACAAGTTGAAAATCATAGTCCAATGAAGTCCAATAAAAACCTTAATCACAAAAAAGGAAACTACTTAACTATATGTCTAGCTTTATTAATACAGATCATCAAACTATATATAATGCACCCTGCATTTCATCCCTCCTCTCTTGCCACTGCAGAATTTGCTTCTTCCACTAATAATCCTTTTTTTCTCGCAATTTTGACATTTATAACTAAAAGACAGGGATTTCAATTTCATAGCAATACACACTTTTCTTTTTGCCTTTCTTCACCCTCCTGCAAAGTGTGAAATCCTGTTTGTTAATTGATTGATTTCAATTCAAATCTCGCAGCAGAATGATTATGCAGTAACTCTGCGTGTGTGTTTGTGTATTTGACACTGTGTGCATCTGTGTGTGTAAAAGAGAGATAAGGGGAGTAGAAAAATGAGAGGAGTAGAGGGGGAGGGGGGGAAACCAAGTGGGCTCACGGGTGCACGACTTAAGTCTGTGTTGTTGTTCACCTCATTAAATCTGAGAGAGGGAGCATGAGAGAGTGCGTGTGATAAGTCTTAATAAATCTTTTATGACTGTGTTCGGTGATCAAACCTGCAGCGGTGTTTGTGCAATGAGTGGCCATACCCAAAGTGCTGCATCCGGCTGTGCTATCACACAGAGCAGAACGACAATCCTACCAAGCCATAAAACTGAACTCCCAAAACTGATGTGACTCAAAATGACAGCGTGATGCACATAACCGTGCACCGAGACACGCACTGCGCTCTCACTGCTCACATGTACAGCGGGCGATAAATATGCAGAAATTCACGCTCACAGGAGGACACATACCTGTAGATGATGCAGGCACAGTCCCTGCAGGTCCCACAGTTCTCAATGTCCTGTCCGGTCCTGTAGGAATGTCTTCTGTTGAAAAGCACAGAGATGACATATCAGGGGTAAAAGAGTGATGTTTTGTGTGTGTGTGCTTGTGTGAGACATATTCAGGTTATCCTTTCCCCTCATTGAACCAAATGTCTGGCGCACACATGCCTGCAAATATACAATCTCCTCTCTGAAATCACCCCTGATCATTTTTTAATGAATGATACCCCTTCCAACAGGCTCGGGCTGTTACGTAAAACCATGAGTCACTATATCACTCTGGGCATAAAATAATGCTTATGAGGTAAAAGTCAAGTCTGCATGCATTAGACCAGACCCCATCACTGAATTCTTATACTGGAACATGGAAGATACGTCACTTTATGAGGCAGAAGGCAGCACAATCACATGTTCAAACGTCTGCAAAATATAGAGTTGGTATTAGCGTGTGATTTGGATTATGCTGCTCAGATATCAGTCAAGGCTTTCCATGGATTCATAGACACACATCTGTCCATGTTTATCGTTTCCCATCCAAGAAGAGTTCTCTCATCCCCACATCTTGTACTATTTCGGTGTGATAAGGCGGGAGAAATTGCTAAGCAGCTTACAATGTAGGAAGCAGATTAATTAAAGACTTGATGAGAATGGTAAAGGGTTTACACTAAGAGGCATGGCGCATCTGAAACCACCAACATGATGACAGCCAAACGCTGATCTCTATCTGTCCCCGTCTGCTGCATACATGCATAAGGAGGGAGCTGCTGCAAAACGGGTGAAACCAAGCTCCCAGGTCGCTCCCTGTGGCCTGACATGACATCAGTTCTTCAGCACATCGAGAATGAGATCGAGAGTTGCTTGACTGACATGAGACTTCATAAAAATAACTACAGACGCTCCGCATGCCTTCTGTCTTGCGCTCAATCTGGTATTTCTTCTTCCCTGTCTGTTGCTCACCCGCTGTTTCAGCCACTTCTTTCTTTCCCTTGCTTTCGCATCCCCACCAAATTTACATTGTGTTCTGTCCACACAGCTTTGTTGCCAAAGTATTTACAATGCTTACAACGCTGGGATTGGCTATAAATAGAGGAGCAGCATCACAGCAAAGCTTAGGCACAACAACCATCTTTCCGTAATATTCCCAGCAGATGATGCAGTGTGGTTATTACCGCTGGGTTGTGGATATTCCCGTTTTTGATGAATAATCTGCCCACAACAAGCCACTTGTCTACTCCTTTCCAGGAGAGAGAAGGCAACATTTTAGTGCAAAGCTATGATCACATTATCATGTCTGCCTCTAGTTTGTTTTTGTGTGGAGAGAACCAGATTCTCACTTGAGAAATTAACTGTCTGGGAATAAAACAGCAGGCACTTAGGCTACATGCTGACATTTACTTTCCAGGTCTCCAAAATACCAGGCACTCATGATTTACGCAGTCCCACTGTTTGTTCTGCTCTCCCTTCCTGTGTACCCTCTGTCTCTCCATCTGATTTTTTAATTTAATAAGGGTTAACAGAAGACTGGATGTTAAAGTTGCCCACAGATTTCCAGATGGCTTTTCGCACTGCACTTGGCCCTGGGCTGAGAGCCCCTGTTAGCCCTGGGTTTACAGCTCCATTAGCCTGCGGCTTCCAGTCATTTCACATTTACAACTTCAAATGTGGGATTGCTCCTCTTTTGGCCCAGGGCTTTCACACTACATTTAAACCCAGACAAACCCTTTTCAAAACCCTTGATTTAACCCTGGGCAATGCAACATTTCACACTACTGTTAACACTACCTTTGAACACCACCTTGGACATGTAGAGCAAAGAACAATACTGTGATCCTGGGTCATCTATCCAGAGATATGAAATTCTTAAATCAAACATTTGGGTTAACTGTTTAGCCCTTCTGTTCTGTTTAGCCAATGTGAAATGTGATATAAGTTGACCCAGTAATAGTCACACTTAGACCAACTTATGCGCGAAGTCAATCCTCATACTAAACCCTCTACGGAGCCAGGATATCCTTGACTTTTCAATGTGAGCAGTCTGGCTAAGATCACTTTGTGTGAACTGAGTTTAGAACAGTTCTCACATCATCACTTTCACTGTCCAATCAAATTATTGTTACGTGGTTACTGTGCAGCTAATTTGTGTGCAGTGAGCCTCCCCTAGTATCAGCTTTTTGTTCTGATTTTACACAAAGGGGCTGCCTTGGCGTGAGTGTGTTGTTTCAGTCACTGGTGAGACTGTAAAGGTATTCAACTTGCCAAAGCAGAGCCAGATGAAGCTGCATTGCATTGTGACAAAGTGAGCCAGGGTCAGCTTTTTTCCAAGATAATACTGTTGGCCATCTGTATCAGGACCCCCACTGAGGCAATGAAGTGACCTCGTTAAAAAAATTTAACTCGTTCCAGGAAGTCCAGTTTGAAGAAAAGATCAATAAACAGTAAAAATACACAGTTGATGTCCTGCATTTTTTTGTCAGAGCCCTCTGCTTTGGCAGCCAAGCACTGTTATTTGGCTGGCTAATTAAATGCTAGTCAGAGAAGCCTTGGAGCAACTCATGTCAGCAGTTAGATGTTGATAATCTCATAATCTTAAATTAATATGGCATACATAATATTAAGTAATGTAATATGCACCTGACAATCATCTGACTGAGACCAAACCATTGTTGATTGAAACAGATGTGTGGTTTGGCATCAGTGTGCAGACATCACCTTTTCATTCTCAATGTAAACCGTCCCACCAAAATGAAATATTGCCTCACCCGTCTCTCTCGGCTTCTTTCTTCTCAAGGTCTTGAATGACATCCAGCAGGACTTTAATGGTGTTCTGGCTGGTCTCCAGGACCCCCTCCAAGCTGTGGAGCTGGTTCTGCAGGCTACGAATATCATGAAGGGGTCCGTTGGGACTCAAGAGCTTTTCTGTCACCCTGGCTGGGTCCAGTTTACACCTGGCTCCAGACACCAACCCTCCCAGAATTTCCTGGACCTGTCTTAGTGTGTCAGCCTGGGTGGCAGTCAGGGGTCCAGCTGTAGGTCGCTCCCCAGAAGCAGAGCAGCCCCTGGCACCAGAGCAACCCTGCTGGTTCGGAGGGAGAGGGTGTTGGCTGTTGGGGGTGTTGGGCCTGGCATTGGCTCCTGAGCAGAGCATTTTGTGTAGTGCCCCAAGCTGAGCCTGGGCTGAGCTGAGACAGCTGGGCTTAAAACAGGCCTTGGCAGGAGAGGAGGAGGAGGACTGCTTCTCTCCCTTCATCACAGAAACTGGCGGAGTTTGAGCTCTGTGCTTCAGAGAGCTGGCTCTCTCACAGAGCTTGGGTGAGTCTGTACATTTTATATCTTCCTTTTTCTCCTTCTCCCTGTCTTTATCTTTCTTGCTGCCCCTGCTGTCTGCCCTGAGCATGGGTGTTCGGATTGCAGGACCTGGTGGATCATTTCCCTTTTTACGTGGTGTGTAAGGAGGAGGTGGTGGGGGAGGAGGAGGAAGTCGAATGCCCCTTTTATCCTGAGCGTTGTAGGGGGCCTGAGAGGGAGGTGTGTATGGTGGTGCAGCACGAAATGTGGAAGAGTACAGAGGAACAGCTTTAGTTGGTGTTGCACACTGCTGTGCATTTGGAAGCGTGGACGCATATGTTTTCACAAGTGGAGGCGGAGAAGTGCAAGATTTTAGTTTGGGGACTGGGGAGGAATACGGGGCTATGCTTGTGTTGGCAGAGGAGGTATTTTGCAGAGCTTGGCATGGAATGTTGCAATGAGATACAGTTTGTATGAGAGTGGCATAAGAAGGAGAAGTAGAATTTGGGTGAGGGGCATGGGGACCAGCTGGATGTGTGGTAGAGTAATATGATATGGAGGTGCAAGACAGGGCTGTTTGAGTCACAAATGTACAGGGTGCTAGATTTGCAGGAGGTATGCTGTTTGATGCATTTTGTGGTGGTTGATGCATTACATTTGGGGCAATGGTTGAATGTTTGGTGGGGTCTAAAGGAATTACAGTGGGAGTTATACTTGGGGCAGGGGCAGAAGAAGTTTGGGGAGCTGATGATACTATGTTTAAGACAGGGGAGGTGCAGTTTTGGGTTGGGCATGGTGGTGCAGCCGAGGAAGGACTGGAGCAGACAACAGCTGTGCTGGGAGTTGTTGGTGGAGACACCACAGTATAATAGGGAACAGGGTGTTGGGCAATGGTAGGTGCAGAAGTGGAGCAAGGAATGGACAGCTCTATGGGTGGAGGAGGGGTAGTACAAACTGGTTTGGTTGGAGAGGAGCAAGGTGGCTTGGTGCAATGTTCAGGGGTCTGTGTGGGTGCACTTGTAGGACGGGGAGAAGTACAGTAAGGCACAGTTGTTATTTGGGTGGAGGGAGTGTCTTGAGTTGCAGGTGGGGATATGGGTCTCTCAGATTGAATTTGCATTGAGCTGGGTGAAGATATCAGAGGTGGGGAAGCACAGGGGCTGCATGTTTGTGTCTGGGTAGTGCAAGGTTGATGGTTTGGAGAAGACTGACAGGGGGAGTCTGTTTGAATTTGAGAGGTGCACTGTTCAGCATTTGGAGGTAGGGCTGGACTAGAGTTGGTGATTTGAATTTGAGTTGTGCGTTGTTTGTCATTTGAAGGTGGAGACTGGTTCTCGGTTTGACTTTGGGCGGTGCAATACTTTGAACTTGGAGGTGGGGAAGGGCTGTCAGTTTGAACTTGAGTGGTACAGAGTTTGGTATTTGAGGGTAATGGACTGGATGTTTCGGTCTGGGTCAGAGTAGTACAGTAGTGCACTTCCTTTCCAGGATCACTTGTTGTCCTATTCAGCCGCTTTCTCCTCCTGACCACTGAGGGAGTGCTGCTTCCCTGACGCTTGGGGCCATCTCGACAGGATACTGAGGAACAGTGACATGGCTCGGCATTATGAAGGACCGAAGGGGGACAGCTGTGCCTTGAGTTTTTTACCACACTAACAGCTGACTTAATGTCTGTCCTGGAGGCTTTAGACCTCCGTTCCACCACAGTTCGGTCCGCAGGCCCAGGAGGACCATTCTGGTCCTTGGTGCCAGGCAACAACACATGGTTGTGTGTAAGGTACTCATCTTGAGAGTCATGTTCGTCGTCCCCATCCACGCCCACTGAATCCCCAAGACTGTGGCTACGTGTGTGGGTGGAAGAGAGGGACTGGGGTTTTTTCAGGCATGGGGAGGTCTGGATGGCTGTGCTGGTGCTCGTACTGGGCTTGCGTGTCATTGGCAAGGTTAGGGAGTTAATCTGAGGAGGTGCCCAGCATCGACGTGTGGGTCCTGGCGTCAGTGGATGAGGAGGGGCCCTGGCTAAGAAAGCAGCCACCACCTCTATAGTACTTGCCATATCCCCACGCACAGCCCCCACCACAGAGGTTTGGCCAGGTAGACTCTCAGTCCTTGGCCCATCCCTGTCAGTCCATGGCTGGGGGGACCTGCTGCTGTGTTTGCGAAGAGGATGCGGGCTGTCACAGTCTTTGGCAGGCCTCTGATGGCTATTGTTTTCTCCTGTTCCACTGTTGCCACTGCTGCTGCTGCCATCCTCCAGGTCTTTAAAGCGGACCTGGTGGGTGCGGTTGCGGCGCCGCTTGAGGCGGCTCTCAATATCTGGGGAGTCCCGATTGAGCAGCACAGAGCGCACAGTCATTGTCCCGGGCAGCTTGTCCGCCAAGGTGCTCTTGCCGTTGGTTTGGCCCGTGAGCAAGTGGTTGGGCTCTTTGCTCACCATTTCTCTTGTGTCTCTCGCTCCCCCAACATCCACAGGCTCTGCAGGCAGTTTGATGTTGTGAAGGCTTAGTTGTGTTAGTGCGTCAACAAGGAAAGCGATTTCCCCTTTACTATATATTCATTATAACAGTGAGAGATCTGTACAATTGATTGACTGAATTCCAGTTTCATCACAAAACAGACAGGACATATAGCTGTTTGCTGAAAGACTCGTGTGCAGCTGCTCAGGTTATCTCAAATCTATACACCAATGATTTCCTTAGCCACTAAGATTGTCCTCTGGAAAAGATAGGTTATCATATTCACAGTTCAAGGTGTAGTAATATTAACCACAGCAAGTAAAAATTAAGTGTACATCACTGTGATAAATGCTAACCCAAAGAACCTTACGGGTCTCTACTCTTACCTTCGTACAAAAATAAATATATGCAGCATCAAATATTCTTTAAAATGAGCATGTGAGAAGTGTCCATACTGCTCCATGTCTTCTGAAGTTGTGCACTTTCGCTCCTTATTCCCATTTCCCTTTAACTTTCCAACTCTTGATGAGGCCGGAGAGTTCACCAATAAATAAGCAGGGAGGAAGGGACTGCAGCCTGTCCATCCTCTCTGTGTCCATCACGTTAGCTTGTCTACTTGGCGGCCGCTCCGTCTCCACCTGCTTTGTCCCCTGAGCCCTCAGGAGATTGGATGGTCAAGGTGTGCGATGGGCCTACGTACTTCCCCATAATGGCCTATCAGTTTTAATTTTTTTTGTCCTCCCTCCCTTCCTTTTGTATCCTTCTTTCTCTCTTTCTCTCTCTCTGGTTCTTCTTCCTTTTCTCAGCTCTCCTCTCGGTGACTCATTCTCTCATGGCTGAAGACAGGGTGAGCTCCTAAAGAGAGCGGGAAAGACAAAAGAAAGAAAGAAGAAAGGACTGTAATTGTTTCCATATTATTGCATTCCCATTGAAACACAATGTGCTTGTTCTTCGGAATAATGAGGGAGATATAAGATAGGCAGCTATTTTAAAAATGCATGAGAAGAGGGTCAGTACAGAACGGAAGATGAAGAGATCGATTCAGAGAAAGTAATGAAAGCGTGTGGCGAAATAAAAAAACTCAGTATAAGAAAAACACTAGGTATATAATCAGCAATGGAAGAATATCCACCCAAAACAAGTGAAAAGAGATTGTAATTAAGGCCCATTCACATTAGCCGTGGGGGATACTTATGGTTTATGTGTATTTGATATTCTTTTCTCTCTGGGATTTCATTTTACTCTTCATGTCTGTCTTTTGTACATATACATGTAGGTATTACCAACATATTATTAAAAGCATCTGTAATGTGGTCGCGGCAGCAGCACTGGTGGTATTCATATTATTCCTGCTCATGGGCCACAGTGTGACTGTTATCGTTCTCCTCATATGCGTGTGTCTTACAGATTTTTCTTTTCCTCCATGTTTAACAGTCTGTGGCCCTGTTATCAGTCCTTGATGATCTGCCATGGTGACATCCTTTCTGATTCATCTGGTCACTGTGTGACAGTCTGTCTGCCTTGCTGTATTTAGTAGTATGTTCTCGTCAGTCTGATTCTGTGGTCTGTTTTTGACGATCTATGGCCCTGATACGTATATATATCACTTCCACTTCCTGTCTGTGCCACTGGCAGTGAGGCGTGATGCTGTCGTTTGCCTTACACGATCTATGGATCTGCGCCTTGTTATCTCCTTGTGATTGCCTCTGACACTGACAGGCCCGGGCTAATTCTGTGCGCGAGACTGGCCGCTACTCTGTTCCCCTCTCATCTGTGGGAGGGGTAATTAGTGACTCCTTCACAGCTCCCAGGTTATTTAGGGAGAGAGATACCCGAGGGGCTGCCACTTTTATTTACGTCCACTGTTTTCCTCTCTTTTCTCCAGCTCGGAAGAGGAGGATCTTTGTCACTACCGTCAACCCCTTTAAAAACACGGTTATTAGGATGAAATATGATTAAAGTTGCAGTCAAACATGAGCCTCAAGGGAAAATATCAACCTTACACACTTGATATATTAATGGATTTAGAAATAGATTCCTTTTGATTACACTTTCTTATCACTGCAGTGTGATGTTGTGTGTGAAGTGAAGCTGCACTGAGGTGGACCGAGTCAGGCAACCACTAAAAACAAAGGCAGATTAACATCTATAGCATATTATTGGCCTACTTTGACCTCCACTGCCCATTTGACCTTGATGACTTTCTTTTGTCATTCTCCCTGGACAAAATCAGGTTTCCAATCCTTCGCCTGCTTTTTCATTAATATCCAATCACTTCAGGTCGTCAGTCTCCCCACCTATCTCGAGTAAAAAGCACTCTACTTCCAACATTCACCCTGACAGATTTTCCTCGGAGTTTCATCCATCCGTTGCAGGATCATTACCTTTACTCATTCTATGGGGTGTCATCCTGATACTACCTTCCTTCTATCTTTCTTCCATCTGGTCCCACTCCCTTTTTCCCTTCACCCCTGTCCCTCGCATCTTTCTTCCATCCTCCACCACTGCTCGCCCCACTGCAATCTCTCCCCTTGTTTTATTTTTTTGTCCCCACGGTACCTCCCTCCCGATCTGCAAACTACCCTCGGATCAAAATTTACGCTGACAGCTTAATGAATCCGGGCCCTCTTAATGCTGCATAGGCTCACTCCTGTGGCTGAGGCCAGCTCTTTCCCACATGTGACATTTTCATGTTGAGCTTTATTGGCAGACAAGAGATAAATCACTGGGCAGGAGGAGGAAGGTGTGCAACGGCATAATGCCAGCAAGGGTCATAACTCTTTGTGGTTATTATTGAAGATTTACTACAGCCTTCCTTGCTAGCTGCCTACCTCTCTGAGCAGGCTTTTCTGCGAATATAGGCTCCTATCTTCTTGCCTGTGTGTGTGGTTTTATGGCGGCGTATGTGTGTGTGTGTGATGATGATAATGCTAAGGTCACATCTGATCTCCCTGCGCTAAGCCGTGCTGACTCTGAGAAACATATCGGATGCATTTAAAATACAAGAAGCCAAGACTCCGGCTGCGCAGATCTAATAATATTCAGAGCCCGAATCTTTCAGGGATGTTGAGGATTGCATCCATGCCAATAACACACCTTTGGGTCTCACTGTGCTGAGGAGGTGGAAGGTGCCGTGGATTGAATTGTTATGTAAAGGCATGTCAGATCGGATTGTCTAGGCACGCTTAAATTTGTCAGACAGGACTGAGATGAAGAGGAGGCAGAGGGAGGAAGAGGAAGGAGAGGAGGTAGACATGCTTGGTTATATTTAGAGATGCTATGAGACACATAACAAACTGAGAGGAGTAGGAATCTGAATAAGTAGGAGGGAGAGGAGGCGGAGGGAGACAGACAGGCAGAGGTAGGGGGACAAGGAGCAAAGCAGGAGGGAACAACCCCTGGCAGCAGAGGAAATGTCATGGTTAGGGTTCAGTGAAGTGGTAAATCAGGAGCATCAGCGTGTCAGGGCATTTAAGGGGGAACTGGAGAGGAACTAAGAAAAGCTATATGATCAGTTATTGGCCCTGTGAGCAAAAGGTAGGCTAAGAGATTTACCTGTGCTTCGTCAGAGGAATTTACGAGATAAATGGCTCGCAGAACAGATGTGACGCACAAGAGCCTTTGTGGCATTTCTGCTCTTAAGTCCAAAAAGGGCTCAAATTCAGGAACGACTCCTTTAATGTTGCGTGTAGATGAACATTTTGTTAGGTAAGCTTTGCGTGCAGCTCAGCACAGCACAGCAACGTCTCAAACAGGAGGATGCTTCGTTTTATTTGATACAATAAAAACGAGCAGGCACATTAAAAAATGCAGATGTAAGCCCATAAAGGACTTTGCGGGCACAAAGATTTGTATGTAAAAAGATCCACATGCATAAGCAATGCTGAGGCAGGAATCAAACACGACCTATGACCTTATTAGAAATAAAAGCAGTAGTTTACATGAGTAAAGCGAGTAAAAAAAGCGAAAAAGAAATTACACCCAGAGCTGAAAACAGAGCTACTCGTGTAGCCGCCTCTGACTGATGAAATCTTAAGCCCGATCATGCTTAACAGCAAATTAAATTACACAAACAAACACAAATTAAATTACGATTCCTAATTCATTATATATCCCGGGCAACACAGCGAACGCAACGATTGTTATTCCTGTCAGACACTTGTGTAATAGCAGCAAGACGTAAATGCTGGTTTGTTTGTTTATGACTGTGTATTGGCATCCAATTTGGCCAGTTAGAGTCAGCCATCACAGCAAGCCATATTTCACCAGGCGCTAGCTGCAGTAGAAGTATTAAATGATCAGCCTCCACAAATAGAAAGCTTGGAAGTTTACATGCGACTTTTTTTTTTGGAGCGTTGAAGCAAACATGTTTGTGCCATAAGGTGGACTTGGCCTCAAGGTGTGAACTGCATTACAAAACACTGTAAACATAGATAACCACCATCCCTTCTAAACAAGTGCATGCCTACAGTACATAGATTTTGGTTTGGCAGCTCTGCTCACCAACTAAATTCAATCTGGAGAAATTGGTGAGAAGCGAGCTAAAGGGGTTCATGTGTTGTGGCGAAATCTCTACAATTACTTGGTGCGCTCCATGCTGAACTTCAGAATTAACATAAAAAATATGTCTTGTTGTGCATAATTCTGATGATTTGGATGTTAAAACTGTCCTGTAGCAAGGCAGACCTTTATAATACCTTACCAGGCACTGTTATTCATGGAACAACACAGGACATCTCACAGTTACCTCAAGGTTAAACATCACTTGCACTCTCACACAAGTGTCAGCTTGCAAAGTCACCGGCCAGCTCGTTACTAAAGAGGACAGTACGGCCACCCTACTTGTTCCAGTTTCCTTGAAGGATGGCCGGATTACTTCTAACTTTTGGAGTGTGAGTGCCAGAAATAATTTGTTCCATCTGTCCTCTTTTGACCAAAATCCTCCGCCTAATATGAAATCCCTATATGTAGGCCAATGGATTGTGATAAGCACACTTAGCCAACTGTGAGCAAATTTGAGGATGTTTGAGTATCTGTGAAAGAAAGCCAGAGTAAACATTGTTTTCTTTCTTGCGCACATCCTGCAGCCTAATTGTCTTGTTTCTCTGGCTGGTTAATTCTTTCATGCTCAGGCTTTTGTGTCTCTCTTCTCCACTCTGCTACAGCGACTCAGAGAGGTTAAATGTTCCAAAGGTCTCTGTGTGAAATACCAGCAGCTGTACAGAACAGGTGGCTTTGACTGATGTGTCCAATGCACGGCAGCACACTACATGAAGGTACATACGTACTGCACAGTCCACTCCCTGGGGGTTACTCTCTGCTGGGCTGTCGTGCTGCAATGTTCCTGTCCAAACTAATGTCCCAAGAGTGCATCATAGCCTGTTACCTATAAAGCCAAGCCGCTGTCAGTCCGGTGAAAACACCTGGCCAGCAGACAGAATAATTTTCAGAGTGAAAGTAAAAGACAGTAAAAGTGTAAGAGAGGAGTATTTTAACTTCTTTTGGGTAAAGAGGGAAAATTAAATGATAGAGACAGTGGATAGATTCATAAGTAAAGTGAGAAGCGGATTAAATGGTAGATAGAAAGGAGGAAGCTGCGAGATGGAGATAGCTGACCCTTGAAAAGACACGCTGATGAGACAAGATAAGAGGGAAATATACTGTAGTGTGGAGCAGAGGGAGCGAGAGAACAAGAGGAAAGGAGTTGTGCGACGACAGACGGGATTAACAGCACAGCATTTCTTCACACAGCAAAAGTGTGCGTGCGAATGTGCACCTGTGCGTGGCGAGTGCATGCATGTGCGCTTGATGGCGTGCAGGCATGCATGAGGGAGTGCATGTGCAATTAGATTTGTATCATGCGTATCAATGACAAGATGAGATAAGTTAATTGAGAGACATGAAGGATGCACAGATTACAATAAGCCGTTTCTCCTAAATGTGTTATCATGATGTTGAACCATGTTGAAATGCATCAACAATTTCACACGTTACTTGAAATTTTAGTGCTCATGTAGCCAGAACAGCACACATACACACACACACACACACACAGATCCATACAAATGGAATTCCCTCACTCAGTGCCTCCTCCTCCTCCTCAAACTTTCTGCGTACACCCCCCCTCCACGCACACACACACACACAGTCCTGTTCATGACAAATTTGCAATGAAAGCACGCTGCTGGAATCTGCAAAGCTACATCACTGACAGACCAATCTAAGCTCTTCACTCTTTAAAGCTTCTCATAAAGCTGCACAATCTCAGAAAATAACTCCCACACCTGCAGTAAAGCAGATCCCGGTATCCAAACACACCCGTACAATCCCATTTCACTAGGTTCACACACACACACAAACACAGGCACGGTGTGAGCACACGAACACACCCCCATTGTCAGAATAAATATGTGCATGCACACACACATGCACTCTCTCTCTCTTTCTCTCCCCCTCTCTCTCTCACACACACACACACACACACCTGCCAAAACACATAAACAAAATGTATGCATGCACGTGTGTGCACACATGCAAGGACATACGCTGCCTTTCTTTCCATTGTACAATTCAGCAGAATGCAAAAAGAGCCACAACTAAACAGTGAGTAGGAGACTCTCCTTGCTAATGCCCGCTGCACAAAATAAAAACAGATACTTCTACAGTGCTTTTAAATCTTGTCTCCGCTCTGATCTTTCTCACTTCGTTATCTCTATGGTGATGCTGAGAGGAGGCTGATGGGGAGATTGCTGTACTATCTTCGTCAGGACACAGAACTGAGTCACACATACCACATCTCTCTCTTCCTGTTTTCCCTCTGTGTTGTCTCTTTGCCCCCACAAACGCTCGCTCCTCTTCTCTGCTATTCCTTCACGTCTCTTCAGCCCATTCTTCCATCCCTCTGGCGTTCATGTTTGCTTTTATTCCCACCTCTCTGTCACTGCTGCTCGGTGAGCTTCACACCGTTTCCTCTGCTCTGTGTAGAGTCCATCTGCTCCTCTCTCGTCTCCCTCTCCTCTCCTCTCCTCCTTCTCCTCCTTTCCTCTCTTGCTTGTGTCTTCCTCTAGCTCGCCCTCCTATTCTTCCGTGGATGCATGCCTTTCACGTGGGAACCTTTTTTATCCATCCCTCGGAGCTCTGGGCTCCGCTGTGCCTACCTAGCTGTCTGAGCGTTTGTGCTGTGAGTGGAAGTGAATGGACAGGAGGGGGAGCAAGAAGACAAGAGTGAGCAAACAGGCAGTTATCCTCTCAGATGCTCCTCTCAGTTCTCCCCGTCTTGCTCCCTTTCCATCTCTCCCCCTTTCTCTCTGCGTCTCTCCATCATGACCCCCTCTCCGTGTCGCCATGCAAGCCCCTGTATCCTTGTAAGCAAAAGGGAGGGAGTGAGGGAGGGAGAGGGGTTAGGGGGGAGGAGGGGTGTTGAGATGGAGAGTAGGAGGCAGGGGGGAGGTGGAGCTAGTGAGTCGGTCTAATTAAAAAGCAGAGTATGTACAGCTGCAGAGGGCAAAGAGGGAGAGAGCGAGAGGAGGAGAGGGGAGGAGAGAGGGGAGCAGAGAGATCCAGGGGGCGGAAACCGAGGGACAGGGGAGGGAAGAGGCAGTCAGTGTGGGGTGGAAATGAGGGGCGAGGGGTGGTTCGAGGGGGGGGCTGGTGGTGGAGCGCAGTTAGTGGTGTGTGGTGGGGATGAGGAAAGAGCTGACAGGACACCACGGTCAGCTGGAGAGGAATGCAGAAAGGTCACGCACAGAGAAAGAGGGAGGAAGGAGTGGTGTGGGGGTTAAGAGAAGGAGGGAGAAGGAGATAGGAACAGACAGGTGGAATTATTCTACAGATATCTCCCATATGAGCAGGGGCAGAGCCGGGGAACCGTGACCAGCAGGATAATAGAGACACATGGACAATGGCCCTCTGAAGCAGAGGCAGATCCACAATCATCGAAGGTTAAACCGCCCCAGTGTTGTCAGGCCTCTTTAGATTAATATGCGTAAGTGTTTGCAGTTGTGCACGCAAATGAAAAGGCAAAAGACCAATCTGTATTAAATTAATCACGTTTTTTTTTTTTTTTTTTTGCTTGGGTTGTCTTCTGTCTGAAGTTCTGGGCACGGGGAATGTGTTGTTTTCGTCCAGGCTTGATGACTAGAACAAATTGATTTTTTTTCCCTCCTCTCTCTTTTTTTCTTATTGTTGTACATCGACCCCATCATCACTGCACTGGCGATTGTCACCTGAGGCTGGTTAGTAGAAACCACTACTCCATACAGTGGAGATAGAGAGAGATAAAGTCTACACCTCAATGCCTTAAGGGCTGAGACATCTCATCCCATTTTATCAGCTCTGATCACTTATCTTGTCCCATCTCCTCTCTCTATCAGACTTACATTAATGTCCCGGTGAATCTCGCTTTTACATCTCTCAGATGTTCTACTTTTTACACTTTCAGACCCCATTTCTGGGAATCGTCATTTGACAGGATTTCAAATACAATTTCACGGAAAGAGCACAATTACTCCAAGAAGAATTTACATTAATAGGAGTTGAATGGACATCTGCTGCAATACTGATACATAATGGGATATAATGGGATATACCTAGGAGATATGTGGAATATGGAGTAGACGTATAAATATAGCATCTCTAGATATCAAAAATATCCCATACTGTGCATACACTACTTTCCATCTATTTCACATGTGCCAGTTTATCTCCTTCACTCTGTACACACAAATTGGTGGTAACTATCCAGAAGCACACAGCAAATGCACAAACTAAATCTGCAAGGGGGTTCGATTGGACCTCTCACAAGTTTCTTGTTACAGCAAAATACCAACCTTTTTTAATGAGATATGCTGATTTTGGCATCCAGCGATAACCAGAAAATATGTCACAATAACATCTTGTTATACCATGGAAATGATCTTGCAAATTTATCTTCTCTGTACCTAACCACTTCCACATATGTAAGATGTATATCTGTACTGACAATTATTAAAATATATGCTGGATTTTTACTTCCTCTGAGCCTGAAAATCCATTTTGACCTTGGGAACAGGTGCTGAAACAAGAGTCTTCTCCAGTGCTAAGAGCTCTGTGAGGCTTCTGACTGTTGATATTTTGCAGGTATAACATTTACCATGTTCACCACTCTATTTTAATGTGTTGATATGCTTGGTTGTACACTACCCGCTCAAGTCTAAACAGCAGACAGACAAAGTTGGCAACCAGCTGTTCAACATAGTGCAGCAGATATTTTCCTCAGGCATTGGTGGAGAGCAAAAACAGAGCTAAAATGAATTTTAGAATGCAAAGGTACAAGGACCAAAATTAACATATCAAAAGTGAACATAGTCATTATGCAGAATAGCCCCTCTTGATGTTATTATAACATTGGATCATTACCAATGAAAGCCTATATTTTTATGCAGTTGGTGCTTTAATGTTGTATTGCTAATCTATAAAGATGTATAATCTGTTTTGAATTTGAGTGTCCTGAGCGTAAAATCTTAATCTGCAAACTAGTAACAAGCGCCTCTCAAATAAATAAAGTTTAGTAAAAAGAAACAAAACCAAAACGTTAAATCTACTGGAATAAGGGGTATAAAGTAGCAAGTGCAACAAAATTGTATTTAAATGCAGTACCTGAGTTGTAAGCTTAAAAAAATCATATATACAAAACGTGATTGATTGAATGATTGAAGATCCACACACCTTTTCCAAAAAGCAGGACTATGATGTTATCTGTATGCCATTGCAAAACGTAGAGCCTCCATAAATCTTTAACATTGACTTAAGAACTGCACACTTGTAAGTCAGAAACAGGCCCCTGGATGTGCACCTGCAGCTGGATTTAAGCAGAGTGACGCATTGGCTGAAGGGGTGTTCAGGGTCATGTGCTGCACCGAGAGCTTTGACTGCGGCAACTTTGACGTCGCTGAGAGTTGAAAGGCGAGTGATGTTGGAAAATCAGTGCATGTTCGTGGCTGCTGGAGACTGTCAGCGTGGTGAAGCAGCAGATGGAGCGATGGAGGATAATGAAAGGAGGACAGAGTCTGTGTGGCTTCCAAGCAGAGTCTGTCAGCTACAGAGAGGACCTTGAGTTTACAGACGACAAAGAACTTCTGCTGGCAGTGTTTATAGGTGGTGTTTCGTTTATTGTCCGCAATATTTTGATGATTTTTGAAGCTCTCCACCGTCTCAACTGTCATGCTGGTGATTATAGTGGAGCTGTGTGAAGGTCAGGGCATCTTGGGAGAGCTAAAAAGCCGATCTTTATATTTTTAGAGGCACAGACACAGTAGCTGTCTGCACACTGATTTGTTGGCTGAAACAGAAACGAGAACACTCAGAGGCTGCAATAGATTTGCACTTTTATTGTTGTAGTCTTAGACTGAATTAAAAAATTACAGCAAAGGTCCTTTAGAGACAATATTAATTTGATCACAACAAACAAATCCATGTATTTACTCATATCATGTATCATATTTACTGAATATTATTGCTGTCCAAGTGCATGTGTCTCCAAATTAGTTGTTTTTTTCATTTTAAAGGGTTCGGGTTAGAAAGATTGAATGAATCTGATTATCTGAAAAATGTATTGTCTCAACACTTTTTATTAACTAATGAATAACAAATCTGCAGAGACATGATTTACACAGGACAGCAACAATGCTAATAACACTGTCATTATCGCTGCAGTGTCATTTTACTGGTGTAATTGTACCTGGATCTCTCTCTTTCATAAACCATCCTGGGAACACCAACCCATTGTTAAGTCAATCCATCACTTCAGACGGATCAACTCTCAACAACTATTAGATGGGTTTGCATTCATATGTACAGACATTCACGATCCCCAGATGAAAAGTCCAAGACTTTCCTCTAGAGCCACCATGAGTAAAATATCCCTACTGGATGGATTGGCTTTAACATACAATATAGATATTCAAGTCCCTCTCAGGGTGAATTATAATGACTTTGACTTTGATTCTGACTTTTCATAACCTACATATATAAAGTATTAACTTCTAACTGTACGTAACATAACTGTAAATAATGCATAAGACACATCGTAGCTGTTAAATATTTCCCTTTCTCTCTCTTTTTCTCCGGCTTTGCATTGTCCTCGTGAATCAGTTACCATCCTCTCGGGGTGAGCCCGGGAACAGTAATTATTATTTATCAAAACAATCCAAAAGCTCGCCGCCCATAGCCAATCAGATCTCGATTCCACAGTGGCCACAGAGCCACCAAAGGAACACCACTACTTTCGCCGGCACTCATTAATCAGCCTGTAAGTCAGACCAGCAACAAAAAGAATTTTAAGCAGATCCTTTAATGTACGTTCAGATCAAGTCATCAATCATGTCCTAATACAAGGTTGTAGGATAGGGGACGTGCCTAATGGCGAGATCTAACTGTGGCCATTACCTGAAAAGGTTTTATTATTTTGCTATCTCAGTTGCAAGCATGATGGATGAACGTGGTGGGCAGTCATTTTCAGGACCCGGGTACAGCTGGCATCTCCGTCTTTGATCTGAGCCGGGCCCAGGACATTGTCAAAGATCTTAAGTTCCTTTGATGGATGAGGGAACTTTTTCTGCTTTGTTTCTGGGCCGATTAATGACTTTCTGTGTCTGTCCTCTTGTCTGGAAACAAGGCTGGAGGTCAGAGGAGAAATGCTGCTTGGCAACATAATAAATGGGTAAGAAGATAGACTGTGAAAGTAGAGAGGTTTCTGGCTGCTGCTATGTATCAGAGGGCACTAACAATGCATTGCATTATTCTTAATGCTTGGTCTTCTTGTCAGCCTCATGTAAGTCTTAGAAGGTGATTTACAAAAAAAAAAAAAGTTCAGCGGCTCAGTTGGCATGGAGTTGTGTACCATATGAAAGTCTTCATTTTGATGATGGTGGATAAATTGCTTCAGGACAGAGGGCTTTTTGGTAGCTCTCTCCACCAGGTGGTGATGTTGTTCTTAAAGTATCAGGCAAGGTCACATTACAACACACTTCCCAAATGATTCAGTAAAAGAAGAAAAAAAAATCTCTCAAATGTTGCACGTTCCTTTGAATTGCCTTGTTTTAACATTTACAGAGTTGTTCATTATTAACAGCTATCACAGTCAAGGGGTAAAATCACTCTGATGAGTAGAGCATAGTGTGTGCCTCCTCCTGCGTTGTGTCTCTGTTTGCTCTTGGCTACATGAATGAAATCCAGCACTGAGTCTGTGCACTGCTGATGTCACTGATGCCAAGCGTCTTAAAGGAATGTCACAGAAATAAATGCATCATTGGCCACAGGGCTCATTCGACACAAACAGGGAAATCTGCAACACGTTCTTCATCTAATTCATTTAAAAGAAAATGTTTAAATAAAGCACCAACATCGCACATGTTCTCCAGGTATGTGATGCTGATAAAGTGATGATGCAGCAACCATGAACATCCTGATCTGCTTTGGTCCATTTCATTTGATGTTTTTAAGTCACACATCAAAGGCACTCCAGCCTATGCAGCTTGCCAAAGATTAAAAAGGGAGAAGGGAGTGCTTTTTAATATACGTTTTCTAGACTTTGGCAATAACCTAATTTTATAATATTAGGTTTTAATTTTTTTATATAATGAATGTGAAATAATTTGGCTTAGGAACTGACACTCACTAGAACGATTGTTAATTACGACAATTTGCATGGACGTCCCTGGACCAGAGAGGTGAAGCCTTATTTTGAAGGACTGATTTATTTTTCATTTTTAAAAAACAGGTTACAGAGTAATATTCATGATACTCAGTGCAAATTATCTCTTTTTTTTCTCTTTTTATTTAGCTGAATGTCAAATCTCCTTACAGGCAATTAAAATGCATTGTTTGTTATGTGATTTAGATCTGACTGAGTTCAAGGCCCAGTCAGTGTTTTAGTGCTCATTGCTTAGTAGTTTAAGGCCACTTTTTATATAAAGAAAATAAATTAAATGCCTGCAGTATTGTAAATGTGTTGCATGCAGAAACTCTGATGGCCAGGTCACCCTGATCTATAAACAGTGTTTGATTATGCTAACACATTTAATAATTGCTCCCCATTTTTTAAAGCAATCTGTTCAAAGTGATACCTTTTACTTGCTGAGGGTTATTTAATGGGATTCGCAACAGTCATCTCTGTAATGTGAGAAATGAGGATTTTGTTCAGAGCTAGGCTAGCTGTTCCCACCTGCTCACAGCCTTATACCAAGTTATATGTACTGTTCCTAGAATATTTTTTTGATAGCATCTTCCCATAATGAGGCCAAATTAATGATTACTTTGGTTAATTTCTACAGTGAGCACACATCAAATCAGTTATAATAATAATTTATGACATGACTGTAAAAACATGACGATGAGAAAGGGGTGGTCATCCTTGATGAACTACAGAGAATTTTCTGAATCTGCAGCTCGCCTCGGCTTTATAAAGCTTTTAATGAATCTCAGCTCATTGTTTATTTGTCCAGCAACTTTACCGCTATTGTCCACTCCCTCTCTGTTCAAATGGCTTCCTTTTCGGCTGCAGCAGCAGCTGTTTCCAGGGAAAAAAAACTCACTGTAAATGACCTGTGCATAACCAAACAGCAGACAGACACAGTTAGCCACTCTCTGATGGACACACTGGAACATTTAGCAGCTAAAGAGAGACAGATATTTCTCTCAGGAGACCAAAAACAGAGCAAAAAAAGAATGAATATTACACTCATATTCATCAGGTGGTTTCAAACATCACTTCAGCTGAATGATAATGAATCACTAATCCAATGGGAAGGAAAAAAACATGATACATCACCAGATTAACAATTTAATAGCATTTAAAATGTATACTTGTGATACATGTGATGAAGTGTGAGAACCACAAGTATTTTTGATGAACTGGCAGCATTTCATTATCAGTAGATCAACATGACAGACTAATATATCATATGATTAAGTTATAATTATAATAACACTAATTTGTCAATCCTAGCATAGAGATATAACGTTAGTGTAATGTGGAATATGAAGCAGATCAATGTAACATGATATAATATAATATGAGCAATAATAAAGTGTGAAATATAAGGTGAAATTATGTGATGACATATTGTAATGTATGATGCAGCAATAGAACGTATTATGGTATAAAATACAGCAAGGTAACTTAGTAAATATTTTCTAAGAGTCAGAAGAAAATCAGCTGGACTTGCAGGAGGTTCACAAACATAAACACTCTTAGAAATGACTGTGACCTGGAGAATCCTTATGGACATATGCTAGTATTGTTATGTCGTGATATATGAATAATACTGAGTAATTCTAGTGAGTAATTAGTTACTTCACACAGATTCTTGATACAGGCAGAGCTCAGTGCTGCAATCAAAGTGACCTCGCTTCATCTCTTTGTGATGTAACATCAGCAGCAGCTCGCTGAACCGTGTGTGTTTTTGCCTCTGAGTGGACTTTGTGTGTTTTGCTGTCACATGTCGCGGCCCCATCACGATTCAGATCTTTTTTTTTTCCTTTTCTTTTTTTTTTAAGTGGCCACGCGCCCTCAGCCTTCCCCTCACCTGCTGAGCTGTTTTTGTTTACCTCCCCGCTCCTGACACGTGGGAGAGGAGAGGGAGGGGGGGGGGGGGGGGGGGGGGGGGGGGGGGGGGGGGGGGGGGGTGAGAGGTGGAAAAAGCACATCCCTACCCCCCCTTCCCCCCCCCCCCTCTGGGTTGCTTTTTTTTTTTTTTT
>JBAJHX010000035.1:12148562-12171227 GCA_037176925.1 Amniataba percoides | reverse complement strand
TATATAAGATAATAAATCAAGTGAGAAGTAGGGTGATTTTTACACACTTCCATTTGCAACCAGTATTGTCGCCCCCTCCTGGCCATCAGAAATAATGGCTTCACTTTTCCAAACGACTTCTTTTACACAGTCAATGATTACGGCACTGCAACAGCTGACACTTTGCTAAGCCCCACTCCCTTTAATTACTGCTGCTATGCCTGTCAAGCTTTTCATTCTCACCTTGCACAGAAGCAATTATACAGGTGGCAGATGAACTCCTCAAAAACTGTAGTAATGTTTCAAACAATGAAGTCGTAGATGTCAGATATAGACAAAAAAAAGCTTCTCAGTTCAAGTGAGAAAACAAGAGCTCCATGAGTTACTTAAAAACACTGTTAGTAGTTATGATTGGATAGCTGCTGTTTAGGGGCGGGGTTTGGCAAATGGGCAATTATCAGTTACTATTTTCTGTTTTCAGGATCTACATAGGAAAGCGATTGGCTGCTTCCACAACTAGCACGCTGTGACGTCGGCTGTACACCCGTGCAACCATTCGCTACCAGTCTGGCCAATAAAGTCACAGTCCGCCCTCTCTACCACACTAATTTGCCTCCTTCCTTCTTTGTCATGGGGCAACCTTAGGACCCTGCCTGTCTGTACCTCTGTCTCTGTTCATCTGTACGTCTGTCTACCCAGCAGCACTCTGCCGGTCTGTCTTTCTGTCAGGCTCTCTGTGCATGTAGTAGGGCCCGGGGAGCGGATGGATGCCGACCAATGAGTCAGACTGAGGTCACTTTTACTCTCCCGGAGAGTAACACTGATCTCAACCAGCAAAGGCATAATCAGAGAGGAGAGATTGCCCAGATACAAGAGAAAGGAGAGGAAAGAGCGTTTCACCCAGCTAGAACAGTAAATCCCTTTGATAGGAGAGATGAAAACAGTTCGTTGGGAACAGAGTGTTTGGACGAAATGAGAAAGATAATATGTAGTAGCCTTTTGCCCAACCTTTGAAAAAGCAAAATGTCTGTCATTTGTCAAAAGTAATGACCCTCTATAAGACTAAACCGCTACAAGTGGTTCTCAGGTTCTTTTCCTGCCCTGATGGTGTATCTAACATAGAGAGTTTTAGCTGGCTGAGTGAATGTAGGAATGGCTCTGGTTGTGCTTTTTGTCCCATAAACCAATTAAATATTTGACCTCCGACAAAGACAATCATGATCCCATTAAAGTTCACTCCTCAAAACCTTTATGTGCCTCCTGGGTCTTTTATTCCTCTCTTCCTGGCAGGATTTGACGTACACATGTTCATCTCATTTAATAAATGCGGGGAACGGGATTTGCTGAAGTAAGCTTAGGCTCATAACTGTAAGGGTGCAAGGTATTTTTATTTCTGGGCAATGGTTGTCCAGAGATTATTTGTAGGGAATCTGTTAAAGAAGATGAAAACTTAAAGGTTCTTTGTTGTTAACAACCTATAAATCTAAAAAAAAAAAAACAGCATCTGTTTAAAATGTATTCCCCTTTCCACATGAGGTAAATCGCTGCAGATCACTCTGTTGGTATGTCCCGATAGGCTCTTTGTTTTTTCACTCCACCGCTGCTGTCTCTTCCTCTTGTCCAACCGAGCTCTTGCAGAAATGTTATGACATCACACCAGCTTGTCTCTTTCCATCTGCCTTTGTCATTCCTTACCTCACATAAGTCTTTCTTTTCTCTTTTTTTTAAACAAGCTCCTGCTTAGACCAGTCAAGGATTTGACATTTTATTGCTTTCCCATAAACCAGGAAGCCGTTTCCTCTTAACATCTCATGAAAATAGCTGGCCTGGATTTTGAGTGGAGGGCCTGGGAGCACACTGAGGTTTTGCTGTGCTGCCTTGAATGTAAACGTGCCCATTTGTTGTCCGGCCTGACCAAGCCCAATGAGTTTATCAGCCATTAGCGGAGTGTTTGATGTGAGCGCTCCTGCTGAGCTCGTTAAGCTACTCCTAGACACACCAAGCTGACGATGCAACAACAAGCCTGTCTTGGCAGAGCTCAAAAGCACCTGGTTTCCATTCACAGACATCCTCACGTAACGCACCCACATGTGCAAACTCTGCCTGGTTACTAGTGCATGTTTTGGCATCGCTTTTACACAACAAGGACCAAATGGAAGAACTTTGTTGGTGGATGTTTACACAAGCTGAGGAAATGTCCATTTGTCATCCTTTACTGCAGTGCTGCAAGTTTCAGTAAAGTGGTTTAGTCCTAGAGAATTTCCACTTTTACCATTTTTTCCATTTGGTAATAATAACATTGTACTTCATCCAAAAAAAAAAAACAACAGGGAACGATAAAGAGCAGCCAGGCAGTCAAACAGATTAACATAAATTCTTCAGAAGAAACGGATGAGCGATGAAATAACATCCATCATAGTTCACAGATCAGCTCCCTGGTTCATCTTTGACCTTCAGTATTTTATTTAGTGACAGATTACGATCAACAGTTGTTCTCACTTTTGGTTTTCAGTCTGCCTGAAGTTTTTCCCACTATGATGGAAAATATTCGCTGATGACATTTGTTTCTCACAGCACATGAGACTAAACAACACTTGTATGAACAAATGAGGTAATAACCTCTGGACTCATGTGATATGCTCCTGATTGTCCTTCTGCTTAAAATTAGAAAAAGAAGTGGCAGCAAAACAGCTGCTACCACTTTAGAAGTCTAAAGGCTAATGTCCCTTGGTACTGTACTCAAAAATTGGTAACGGCTGTAGACTTTGCATTTGCCAACTCAACCAGACTAAAATGAACAATAATCATGTTCTGTCCATTTCTTTTCTTAAAAGAATGATCCTTGAAGCCATGAATTTTGGCCCTGCGTTGTCCCAGATTCAACCCCCCAAAACCATTTATCCTCAGCGTGGGGCAAACAGGCAGTCACAGGTGGGACAGGCTGTTGTAAATCACCATGTTCTCACACGCTTTTATCCCCTGTTGCTGTGAACCTTAGTGACTTCTTCATAGCAGGGGACTGTGTTAAGATTTGCCGACCCTGTAATGTCCTCTCTGAAAAAGGGGACAATTACCAGCGAACAGCCTTAAATGCCACGTTTGATTTTCCTGACCGTAAAAGTGAAACAGCAGGCTTTCGGATACACGTGGAATACAGTCATAAGCCGGAGTCCGAGCATTGAGGGTTACGAAAGAAAGTCCAAATCCTACCCTCACGCTTTGTTTTCTTGTAACCGTTGAAGGTGGAGGAGACTGAGGCTGAGACAGACTGTGGAAGAAATCTGTTCATTTCCTGGACTGTACTTTGGAGATCGGACATCTGCCTCTCTGTGAAATACATTATCTTCCCGCTCCTATACCGCTAGACAGGAAATAGAGCGTCCAGTTTCAGAGAGTTTGAATGTAACAAAGAAATTCAGTTGAGTTGGCTCGGCGTCCGCTTCTCAGCATTCAAACAAGGTCACTAATTTGAGCCTCCATCTCAAGTAACTACATTTTACCACATGTGGCCCACTTCCCCCTCATGAACCACTTATTACGAGGAATAGTAGGTTATAATTCCACATAACAGGATGACGTACTCCCACTCAAAATACCAGACACATAATAACACAGCTTACCAAACCAGCACCCCCCTGCAGTGGTGAAAAACTTTTTTGTTCTTATTCAGTGGGCTTATGCTCGTCCAATATTTGATATTTGCATCAATAAATACGGCTCGTAGGGGGAGCTCACTGGGTCTCTTCAGATGTGATTTGACAGTCAATATGCACAATGGATGCGCCACCGGAAACATTTCAGACAGAGATTCTTGCATTTTTCATACTCTCTGTCACTCCTGAAAGCACTGCAGTGATTTGACTGAACAAATGACCCTGTGTGCTCTCCCACTACGTGCTGTTTCCCCCACCATGTGGCGGACCTTTCTAGCCCAGACATGCTTGTTCTCAATGTGCCAGAACTATGAAGGATTAATGAGAGCACCTGGAATAAGACTCAATGGAGCACAATGCAGCGCTGTTCGTACTGTGTCAACAAGCTGCTCAATCCAGCGTAGGTGTGTTTTGTCCACACATCCTGAAGCGCTTGTTCAATATGTGGCCTGATACGAAGGATCCTTTATGAACACGTTGAACTTACTAAAGGCAGATATAATGTATTTTTCACATTTAAAGTGGATATAGGCTTATAATAAACAAGAAACAAGACACGTATGCTGCATCAAAACTGCTTGTCTGATGGTGAAAAAAAGCTTCGATACCTCAATACCTTTCCAACTTAAGAATTGGGGACACTGTGTGGGACAATTTCTATAACTTTCCAAAAAAACAATCAGACATTCACATCCACATCACAACATGATTGCATAGCTGTGTGGAGATGAGAAATACAGGAGACAGGGTTTAAACTTCTCTCTCTAGCTCTCTCTTTTTGTACTGTACAAAAGTATTTCTGTCTCTTTTCAAAAGCATACCTTGCTTTATTTGCATTTTACTGTAAATAAGACTAAAATTTACAAACTGATCATTTTGACTGAAAAAGCCTTGAAGCAACTGACACCATAAATGCATTATGAAACATTGAGGTTATAAATCAAATGAGAAATATGGCTTATTTTGCAACCAGCAGAGTCGGCCCCTTCTGGCCATCACAAAGAGTGTTTCAGATGCAGAAGCTTCATAAGCTTCTGTCATACAGTTTATGCACTAAACATGAAGTACAGCGGAGGTTGATGGGAATCACACTAGTATCGCCAATATTTAGTCATAAATCAAAGTGTTGGACAAACTAAAATCTTGACCTGATGATAGCACGAGATGAAAATTATATTTAAGAACATAATTTAGTGGGTATCCTATCCAAGATCTTTCACACAAAACCTCATTCTCGTGTTAGAGAGGAAAATTCAGGATCACTCACAATGAGAGATTCATCCTCTGGGGAACACGAACATTTGTATGAAATTTCATGGGAATTCGTCCAATAGCTGATGAGATATTACACTTTGGAACAAATTGGTGATCTGGCATTGCAATTCCTTCTGCAGTGCTGCTACGTAGCGTGGCTAAAAAAGGAAGAAGGGAAAAAGAAAGGTCAGAAAAATCTTTGTGTGAAAAACAGAGAGAGAGAGGAGAGGGAGAGCTGCGCGGCAGACTCGGTGTCAAGTATCTACAGTGATGATTTACAGCAGCCTCCATCTACACTATGAGGTGTGTAGACGTAGGTGAGACGTGCATTGAGATGGAGTGAGTGAGTGTGAACGCATCCAGCTGCTTCGAGTGACTGAAGGAGCAGCTGGAGACTGTGAGATGGTCTGAGAGTGAACTCGCCGTTTACACATGGCAAAACCATCAAGCGCAACTTTTACCGGCGGCTGTGCTGGGGCCTTTATTGAGTACCCCCCTTGCATAATACTGAGAAATTCATTGAGACACTGAAACCACATTGTTGTTTTAGAAACGATATGTTCCTCCATCGCACTGAACCTATGCTGAGGATACCTTTGAGCAGCTACCATCAATCTTCTACGGTAATAGCCATGTTTTTCCAAAAAAGCCTCTCAGGCTTGTGTTACAGTGTCCACAACTGAGATCACTTTGAGTGATTTTACAGGGAGATGTGAGGGCGGGCGGTTCAGTCAGGTAAATGGAATTGAAAAAATATAGCAAATGGTTTCATCCATTTCCCATAATTTTCCAAAGTCTGTTTCTGAGGGTTAGAAAAAAATTTTTTTCTTTTTTTTAAACTCTTTTTTATACACAAACCCGACTAATAGATAAACTCACTCACTCATCTCAAATAAATATGTATTTATGAATACCTCAAGGCCAAGGACTCAACTGCAATCTACAGCTGTAATAAGCAGTGCCTCATTTCTAAACATTTTCAGTTCCATATTAGCTTGCAATAAAATTTCAGATTAATTTTGGATCTCGAACATTTGATGTATAATTTGTATTCATGCCCTCTACGCTGCGTTAGACGATTCCAGGAAACTCGACAGCTTTATCCACCATGACATACCAATTTGGCTCAAGAGTTTGCAGTCTAAATATGCTGCAGGATGTGGGTCCATTTATTAAGCCCCTGCCTTGAGTTCAGAGTTACAGTCTGTCTAATACCAAAAATTCAGGCAATTTAATGCTGTAATTTCGGGTTTGGAGCGAGTCCCTTCCACCAGACGGGGTGGAAGTTTTGATAGATGCTGCAGATTTAATGAGGTGTTAGATCAGACCCCTTCGACTTGCTGACTGGCTGCTGTTATGTAACTTCATCAGGTAAGACAGTGCCGAGCTTGTAAGACGCTGCATCCCACGGCGTAACGAGCAGTTAGGCACTCGGCGCAGGAGCAAGGAGACTTATGGTCACCTCCAGCTGTGGTTTGCTGCGCTGTAAAAGCCCGTGTCCGTTCCTCAAACACAAGGGCACTGATGTAAGTCCCTTTATGAAAGAACGCCTTGTGAGAAAGAACCTTTATGTGGTGAATGTAATGATTTTCTTTAATACTGTGTGTTTCACCCAGACAGTCAACATCCGTAAATCTTTTTCAATTATGCCAGAAAACTTCACATTGGAGAGACCAGTTATATATTTGTGTGCACAATACACGTAGTTCTGTACAGGAGGATAATAAAATGAATAAGTAAGCAAAAGCACTGTTGTTTTTCTATTAGAGTACCACATGCTTCCTATTATGCCCCTTTAATCGTTCTTGCTTCTGACCGACTCGTCTTGTTTTCTTTTTCAGTTCAAAGGTTTTGAAAAATGCTAATCGTCCGACCTCCTCTGAGAGCACAAACAGCCCTTACTGTCTTTATATGTTGCGTGAAACTGCCTCAGACCCGCCACACACTGTACATAGTTGTTGTCGTTGTGGTTACAGCAGTGCTATAATCTTCAGTGTCTGGCAGCAACCAGCCATATGAAGAGAGGCCGAGTTACGAGCGCGAACGTCTCACGATTTGGTCATATCGCTATCACGAATAAAAATAGTCTGGAGATGGTGTCAGAGACATTTGTGGTTTGGTTTTATCTCCGAGCCAGCTGCAGCGCTCACTGTCTGACCTCATCAACCGCACCATGATGTGACTCAGCCCAGGTCCTCCAGCAGACTGATGGTGGGTGCGGGGTCCGGACCGCAGCTGCCGACCACGCATGGAGGTCTGTGAGGCTTTCTGGGATCCAGAACCCACACGCCTGTAAAGGCTGATTTCTGAAAGCCAATCAGAGGGCAGATAAAACTCTGGGTGTCTTGTTGCTGTCTGGATGGGGTCCATATCGGTGTACAGCAAAAGAACGATAAAAGCAGCAGTATACACTAACCACACGGACACCTGTGGTAAACGTACGGAAACTCTGACTCATTTGCTTCTGTTTGTTGCTATAGATACACATGTTTATCCTTTAAAGTGGGAACATCAGCTTGCAGACACTGTGTCTTGGCTTTTATTGAATTACTGAAGGATTCAAACGTCACTAACACAGATTTCCTTTCATGCTCAACGGCAGTTACTCACCCATGGAATAAGGCTCGTTCGGCTTGAAAATGTGAGATGCGGCAGGCAAAGTGGAAGGGAAAAACAAACATCATTAAGACCTGAGCCTCCTCATCTCTGCCAAATGTGGCAAGTCTCGTGGTGCCAGACTTGCTGACGACCTGGAGGCCGCGTGAGCCAGCAGCCTGTGTGAGGCTCCGCTGGCCGGTTAATGCCGCTTGTTAAGGCAAAGGCTGCAGAGCGCTCATTTCCTGACTTTGCCCGGGGATGGAGGAGGGGAGGCAGGGCCACATGGGAAAGGTGTCACATCTGATCCCTGGAAGGGGAGTGAAATAATCTAAACTGTGTTTCAGACAGAGTGTGAAAAAAATACTCGAAGTCTGATGGCTGGAGGTGTGAAGACTTTCTTTTTTTTTTTTTTTTTTAGAAATTCACCCCAAGCATGAACTCAAGAGTCTAAAAATACTGAAACATGATTTTCGGTGGCCAAACGTGGGCTCCTGGACTGGATTAGAAGCTACTCACACACAGTTCATGTGTGTGGTTGCCTGTGAGAATTGGTAGCAGCCAGTAGGAGCCAATGCAAAGAGTTTCCCCAGGTCACTCCTTCTCTGCATGGGGCCGTCTGAGGAAGGTTTTAAAAGCAGGTTCGGGCCCTGATGCTCCTCCCTCTGTTAGACTCCTGCAATCTTCACATTCACAAACCAATTCAGACACACATACACACACACAAAATGTCAGCAGCTTCTATTAGGCTTACTATGACAGCATTGTCTCACTTCTGATTCAAATAGGAGGCAAGGACTCAAACGCACCACTCACAGGAGGCACAAACATACGGGAAACTGCCACTGTGTCACATACTGATAAGTCAGAGAAACTGCTGATCTGATCTGGGACCAGTTGGAAGGACAAAATGGGTGTGTGGACAGCCCTGATTCTGGCCTCGCAGCTGCTATTAAAACTGTGCTTACATGTGGAAGCCCAGGCGTTGGGTGAGTGTTTTTGAACTGTTTTAAGTTACAAGTGAAGTGTTTATTTTTTTCACATTAACTGTTTAAATGGCATTACAAGTTTTACAAAATGTGCCATATTGAGTGGCGATAAGCGATTGAAACAGCCCGTGGTTGCTGCTGGGGATGACAAAGATTCAAAAAACTGAAAATCATCTTTTTAGGGGTTCTTTTGTTTGTTGTTTAAATTCTAACACACTCACACAAAGATGTCTTTGATTTCATTGCACTGCTGCATTTTTCTGACATCCTGCCTGTGATGTAATCCTCAATTTTCATTATCTGTCAAAAGAGATTTAATGGCTCCACCACCCGGTATCTGAACACACTATGTATGAGTCCAATGCATAATGGATAAAGCAGACACTGTGAAAGAGAATATCATATGCAGACCCAAAGAACACAAAGGATTAGATATGGCATGTGATATTCACTGAGGTACGAATAAAATGCTAAATATCCCCGTCAGTTGTAGAAGAGACGAGGCAGTCCAGTACATTTTTTTGTGTTTGTGACAGGAGGCAGACAAAGATAACGAATAAAAGTAGACTGCTTGAGTAAAGTCACCCTGCTTTTTCATATCTGTGCAGCCAGATCTGCTTGATTACTCCAGCTCGGGAAGTTCAGCTCTCTGGCTCAAATTAATTCAAACAAAGTCCCAGCTAGGTCACACACATGGGAATAATCAGAGATGATCTGGGCGAAATATTGAACTTCCAGTCACACGTCTTCTCCTCTCCTCTCTTCCACTGACACACACTCACAATCACACAAATTTGTCCAAGGTCACACACAAACCGCCCGCAGACGACATGTCGAAGCATTGGTGTTTATAGTTTATCAGCTTCTTACAAATCACTCTGGTGATTGATGGCAGAGCTTTTATATACCCATTAATCCTGAAAATCTTTTGACAATAGCCGCCTGATGTTATGTATAAAACAAGTCCAGATTAATGGAGTTCAACATTTATCATTTCCATTGCAAATGGCTCATTGTCCGCATGACTGGAATTCACTGTGTTCAGAAGGAGAGGGACCAATTTAAAGCTGCAGTAAGTAAGATTTTAGCGGCACAAAACAGCCATTCTGTCTCTGTAAAGAGTTATTGATCAATATTAATGTCTGAAGGACGACTTCACAGGGACCTGAGATTACTGGAACTCTGAAACTGAAACTCACTTTCTGCTCAGGGCATAAAGACTCCCTGCCCAGGAACAAAGCACATCTTTAAAATGGATGTAATCAATATTTTTTAGTACAATGTCTCAAATGACAATGTGCAAACAGTGTGACAATGTGGAAGGAGTCGCGCACAGAGATGAGCCTGCGGAGAATTATCTGCAGCTCACTTCAATGTTATGGAGCTTTACAGCGAGTTTGAGCCTACTGTTTAGCTTCCCGCCCCAAAACTTTACTCTTTCCGCTCACTCTGTGCTTTTTTTTTTCAGAGAAAAGACCACACTGTGCACTACCTGCCCAACACCAAACAGCAGACAGGCACAGTTAGCGAACATAGTGGAGCATTTAGTCGCTAAAGAGCCAGGTATTTCCCTCAGGGGTTGGGGGAGACCAAAAACAGAGCTAAAAGAGAGAGAATATAGAGAGAAACATGATTCTAAATAAATGATAGTGCATTTCTGTAACTGCTGGAGATGTTTGAGGGCTGAATGTCTTCATCTAAAGCTAAAACCGGGAGCCTGATATTATTCTTACAGCATCATGAAGTATAATGGATCTTTGTTACTCACGACTGTGGGCGAAAATATGACTTCACTGTTTATGTGCCGAAAGTGTCGGCGTTACTAATGGGTGACAAGGTACCTCTAAACACGAACCGACACTGAATCATAGCTCTCAACATGCAATTCCTCAAATGTGAAGTATTTGCTAAGCAGTGGAATGAAGAATGCGGACCGTTTGTACACTTTATACTAATTCACAGGCGTGATAGATTCATATGGCTGTGTTAAGGAGAGGACAAGACAATGGATTACTTTATGGCTTTCAGCTGAACTAGTTTTATGAAGCCTGAAATCTGGGGTTAATCAAGGGGTGAAATGAGGCACTTTCTCAGGATCTCTGGTGTGAGACGACCCTGACCCCCACGAAGCCCTCCGTCCAGAAGATTTATGAACAGCAGGAGTACGTGCTCTCTACGCAAGCGAGCGTCTCTGCCGGGTTACACCAACTCTAAAGGCGCGAATCACGCATCGGTCACACCGAGTCGAAAAGAGAGCAGTCTGTTTGTGCATAACTCACCAGGTGATCTTGGCAATCATGAATACAGGGGACTCATCCTCGGTGAAAGGGATGTTGACGACACCGTGTAAGCAGAGGTTTTCAGTGCCTGCTCACATTTAAATACACACATTATCAAATCCCCCCGTGTTGTGCTGAAATTTCAGGGGGGGGTGGGGGAGGCGAGAGATAAAAGAAAAAAAGGAGAGCTCTCATCTGGGGATCATGCCTCGCAATCTTGGCTGACAACGGCCAATCTCTCGGAGCATTTGGGAGCAATTTTGCTCCCTCACGACACTGGGCCTAGCAGACTGCTTTCAGGGTACTTGTGTATTCATGATGTGAGCAGATGGTGGACTAGAGATTCACTGCACATCCTCCCGTGGCCTGCCCAGCTCCCAAGTCACTGTATTAAAGGAAGACTCTAACCACAAGCACAAGCACAGCTTCTCTCTGGTGGTTGTGTGTATATGTCTAAATTTTTTGCCTTAGCCTCTGCCTTTGTGAAAACAATGAATGAATTGTGGCTGAAAATGAGAGCTTGCGTGCATTTCATCAGCCAAACAAGGCTGGTGTGGATTCAACAAAAGAAAACATAATAATAACAGCGCGCAGCCAGCAGTTGCAGCACATAGCTCCGATTCGCTTCGATATCCCCGTCTCTGCGATCTCTCTGAGCCAACTCTGCGTGCCAAGTCTGCGCTGACTGATTGACACCGCGTCTCGCAAGAGCAACAAACACTGGGTCAACATCATCGTCTTCTCCTCGTCGACTCAGGATGTGTTTACTCGGGGATTCGGAGCGCGGCTGCAGGTTGTAAATATTCATATCTCATCATCCATTACTCATGTGCTTTACCACTTCTCTCTTCCCCGTCCCCGTCAACAGTCTATGATCTGCTCACCTCGCCTGATTGCCTGCCAGATCTGCTGCAGGGGGGTCTGGCTGAGCAAGGGGTGAACGAGGCTTTCATCCTAACCTCCTTCAAGTTGCAGCCCAAGACCGGAACCACTTTGTTTGCCTTGCACAACCCCAGAGACAACAGCAAGTACTTCGAGTTCACTGTGATGGGGAAGCTCAATAGAGGTAAGACGACATGAAAGAGGCTCTAATAATCAATACTTTTTGTATTAACAGTGGCTTAAACGACTGTCGGTAAAACTAAAGGGATTACTTACAATGTTGAACCCACAGAGGATTATCATAAGAAGTTCCCTTCAGTTCTACAGAGCTATTCTGTATGTTTGGTGCTCACAGAACTGAAAACCTTTGAAAAGCAATTAAAAAAAACTGACAAATAAACACCCACCATAACCATTAGGGAGACTGTAGACTCTTTGCCTTGTCAAAATTTGGATGTATGAACCCTTTACAGCAGACCCTCCCTGTAAATCCTCTCCTCTTTGCTGTAAATCGTCTCCTCTCTCCCTGTCCCGTCCTCTCCAAGCTGTGTTGCGCTACCTGCGGAGTGACAGGAGGATGAGCTCAGTAACCTTCAACAACCTGGTACTGGCGGACGGCCAGCAGCATCGACTGCTGTTCCACCTGAGGGGCCTGCAGCAGCAGGGGCCAGGCGGGGTGGAGCTGCATCTGGACTGCAGGCTGGTGGAGACGGTCAGGGATCTCCCCGCCGCCTTCCAGGGTTTGCCAGCAGGCTACGGTACGGTGGAGCTGAAGACCATGCAGGCCAGAGAGCAGGTGAGCCATCGCTTACAGTATTTGCATACAATGAAGAATACATTTCTGTTGCAATAGTGGCTGTGGAGGCTGAGCTGTCCACTTTGTTTTATTCTGACAGGAGAGTTTAGACGAGCTCAAGCTGGTGGTTGGGGACTCATTCGAGAATGTTGCCTCACTGCAAGACTGCCATTTCCAACAAAGAGACTCCGTTCAAACTCTGGGTAAGATTCTTCTGGTGGAAGTAAACGTCTGCAGAGACGGCCAAATGTCTCCTAGGAAAACAATCCCAGCAGTAAGAAAACAACAGTCAGTGTTTGTCAGAGTGACTTGAGCGCAGGCATAAAGAATCCCCCACCCCTGCCTCAGCTTAACAAAATAACAGTCCCTTTCTCTTAGGGGTCAACACGAAGCAGCTGTCCAATCAAATGCTGGAGTTAACGAAGGTGATAAATGAGCTGAAAGACGTCCTCATTCAGCAGGTAACTAGCACTAACAGTACCTCTGAGACCACTTAATCCCCGCTTCCTCACCCCTGACCTCACGGACAGCTTGCCTAACTGCATATAAACTTGTTTATGTTTGACCTTTCCAGGTCAAAGAGACCTCGTTTCTAAGAAACACCATCTCAGAGTGTCAGGCCTGCGGTAAGATCACATCCAGTCACAGTCACTTTGCTCAGCAGTAAATCTGCTTGATGACAATGACAAACACAGTAAAATTGCAGATGATGAATGAAACTGTTTTCTGTTATTCAAAGGTCTGGGTGGTACTGAGGTGGAGAAACCAAGGTGTGCCCCCGGTGTTTGTTTCCGTGAAGGCATGTGTATAGAGACAGCAGATGGTGTCGAGTGCGGACCTTGTCCTGATGGTTACACTGGGGACGGCTTCAACTGTGACGATGTGGACGAGGTAAGGCTCAGTGTGTGTCTGTGTGTGTGTTTTTCTAATCCTTTACATCTGTGTAAATAAGACATGTGTCTATATCCCCCATATAATATAGCAATAAATGTGTCGATCAGTAAGTAAGGTGCCAGCGGGGGTTCACCAACTGGCATTTTGTCAATTTCCCAAATTTCATGCCAGAAAGAAGATAAATAGCCATGTAATAGGAGGGCGGGTAATGTGCAAAATTTCAAATTCCCATGTGGTAAGTATGGGCCTGAGGCTGTTCCTCTGTTCACAAAATTTCTATATTTCCACAAAGAAACTTCAGTACTTTGTAGACAAACCAGTAAACTTATTTATATATTTTAGATGGTCTTTTTTTGTAAGTATTTTATTCAAATACAGACAACAAAGATGACAGGAAGAGAGGTGAAACAGATGGGGAATAACTTGCAACACTGCAACACAGACTTCAGGCCAGGAATCCAATATACTTTTAGATCCTCTTTATATGTTATATTTTACTTTGTGTGAAAATACATTTTGCATTTATGTACTGCATTTATCTCTGACTTCAAAGTTAGAGTTCATAAGATTAATACTTTTAATGAATTAGAGCAGGCTCTTCTGCAAAAGGTTTATGAGAAATTGTATTAGACAGATTGCAGTTTTTTAGGGCACTAGAAATTTAATCTGGCGATGGGATCATCAAAGTGGCACACAGGGTCTGAAGGCACTTCACAGAAGCTAATATGGTGTAATGGGGTTCAGGACTGAAAGCCAAAAGGTAAAAGTTCGAGAATTCAGTTAAAGTTAATTCATGACTGTTCTCAGTGAGGTCCTGGTGAAGACTAAAGTGCAAGGATGAGTGTGTGTGTGTGTGTGTGCGCCTGTCTGTCTTGTCGTGTTTGCACTGACCTCTTTTCTGAGGACTGGCCCCTTCAGCATTCTCTTTTTTGCATGAGCAAAAGTGTCATCAAACCTAAAAGCTTTCGGGGAGAAGCCCCTGTGAGAACCACATACATTTTGCAGCTTCGACAGAGCTCGTGTCCTCCTTTCTGCAGTGCCAGTTTAACCCCTGCTTCCCTGGAGTGAAGTGTGTGAATACTGCCCCGGGCTACCGCTGTGACGCCTGTCCGCTGGGCTACTCCGGCCTGGCAGTGGAGGGTGTGGGCGTTTTGTTCGCTCAGACCAATAAACAGGTAAAAAGAGTGCATAAAATAAGGCCAAGTCTTTTGCCACAAAGAGCAGCACATAAAATAAGGATGCATGAAAACAACAGTACAGACCAAAGACATCATTTAAAAAAAGGGTTTACCATGTAATTGTTCGACAAGAGAGTACAGAGTAAAGCTTTACTGGCCTCCAATTACAGTGTAATTATTCAGCAGATATAGGATATCAATAAAATATTTACTGGTCACCTACACCAGGACAAATGTACAGAGAAGGAGGACAAGATGGAAGGGAGTAAGGAGAGGAAAATGTGGAGGAAAGTTCCTTTGAAACAGAGGGAGTCTGGGGTATGTGGGCAGTAAAATATAGTGCTCCCTTGATCACCCCTTTTTCAGTGTAGTTTCCATATAGTTACAGGATGTGTGGGCTGTAAATCAAAGCTGTCTTTTTAACGTAATCATAAAGTAAATATTACGAATACAGGTGGCAACATGTATTTAAAAAGTATTTCATTTGTACCTGGTAGTTTTAAAAAAAAAGTGCTCCAGGTCCCTTCTCAACACAAATCTATCATCTTTCATTCTGAGTAGGTGATAAATTATTATATATCAATTTATACATTCAAAAGTTTGGAAAGTTATTTAAATGATGCCATCTGAGAAGTTTAGAGGAGAAAATCTCTCTTGTGGGATTGGTAGCAACTCATCGACATCTGAGACACAACGAGGAGACCCAACTTGACACAGTTTCTTTCTGTAAGGATTCACAGACCAAAATGGTTCAGAGCTTTGGTTTAATCTTTAGCAATTTTATAAGTTTATCATATGTTAGTATTAAGAAAGTAGCTCTAGCTGTCAGATAAATTAAGTAGAGCATTATGTACTGAAGCAGAACTATAAAGTAGCATATAAATTAAAAAAAGTTTAGTAGTTCAACATTGTACTTGAGTGAATAATTACTTCATATATTCTATAAAGTAATGAACAATGGTAAACTGATTTCAAATAAATGCATGATTTAGTGGCTTCAGTTTATCATTTCTCCCATTTCAGGTGTGTGACGACATTGACGAGTGCAAAGGACCCAACAATGGAGGCTGCACTGAAAACTCATTGTGTCACAACTCTGTGGTAAGACAACTGTAAAATGTAATCTGTCAATACAGGGCCGCACATAGGACAATTATCTCTTTTGTGAGGCTTTCAAATCGCTGTCCAAAGAAACCAGATGTCCTCCTCCCCGCGCAGGGCTCTTACCACTGCGGCAGCTGTAAGACAGGTTTCACAGGAGATCAGGTGAAGGGCTGTAAACCAGAGATGAGCTGCGGCAACAGCCTGACAAACCCCTGTGACATCAACGCCCAGTGTATTGTCGAGAGGGACGGGTCAATCTCTTGTCAGGTAGGATTTCACACTTTTATATACTGCCCACACGCACACACGTCATGTAAGCACAACTCCATACACGAGCTGTCTGAGTTTCTGAAAGGTTTCATTTGTCTTGTCAGTGTGGAATTGGCTGGGCCGGTAATGGATACCTGTGTGGGAAGGACACCGACATTGACGGATACCCAGATGAGAAACTCAAATGCAAAGATGCAAACTGTAAAAAGGTAAATAAATTGTCAGCAAATGCAACTTTTCTGTGACAGGCGGGCCTTTTTGTCTGTCTTTCTCTTACTGTAATGTCTCCCTGCAGGACAACTGTGTCTACGTTCCTAACTCTGGTCAAGAGGATGCTGACAGGGATGGTCAGGGAGACATCTGTGACAACGATGCAGATGGTGATGGGATACTGAACGAGCAGGTTGGTGAAAATGTGTTAACAAAAGCAAGCACACAGTGGCTGTAACTCATAACATCATCAATTCATCCAGACTACTGGATAAAACAGGACAGAAAATAAAAATGCACATCACAATTTCTTCTCTCTCCTCATCTTCACTTTGCTTGTTTTGTCCAACCACCATTCGGAAACCCAAAGATATCCAATTTAGAGTCATATAAGACAATGTAAAGCAGCATCATTCCATTATTACATTAAATATGAAGCTAAATCCTACAGCTGCTTAGTTTAGCTTAGCATACAAACTGCAAACAGGGGTGAACAGCTGGCCGCACAAAGTCAACTAAATCTGCCTAAAGCTCGCTAATTGACATGAGTGTGTAAAAATGACAAGTTGTGAAAATAATCTGGCATGCAACCTCCCAGGTTTTTTTGTGCAAATTAAACTAACAAGATCAAATCCTGTAAACAAGAGAGCATTTTTCACCTTCACACAGAGGCAGAAGGACTGTTATCTCCTGTTTCCAGTGTTTGCGTTGAGCAAAGCTTAACGGCTACCACTTCATATTCACTGAACAGACATGAGAGCGCTGTCGATCTTCTCATCCAACACTCAGCATAACGGTGAACGCTTCCTTCAGAGAATGAGTTGCTCATCAGAACAGTTTCCTGTTGATCAACTGACGGATTCATCAACTGATAGTTTCGGCTCTGACGCACACGGAGCCACTTACATTGCACCGTCACCCATTAACATCCCACGCGCAGGAACACACATTTCGCACAGATGACCCAACACGCCAGCTTGCCCAGTGACACAACCGCACTCAGGGACACACTCATGACACGAATGAGACCTTTGTGTGTGTGTGTGTGTGTCTCAGGACAACTGCTGGTTGAAGCCCAACGTGGACCAGAAGAACAGCGATAAGGACAGCCACGGCGACGCCTGCGACAACTGCCGCACGGTGGAGAACCCGGACCAGAGGGACACTGACGCCGACGGCAAAGGGGACGCGTGTGATGACGACATGGATGGAGATGGTATGGAGAGAAATTACATCAGTACCACTGACACTCATGCTTATATAACCAGCATCACTGAAGGCACTCACTGTTAAGACTTATTACTCTGTTCTCTCCTTCACATTTCCCCCTGCTCGCACGTTAACGTTTCACAGGAACCGCACTCTTGCTGACAGGTTTTACAGTAAATTATACATCTGTCGACATCACGGTAAAGGAGCGTATCACTGCGGTGGTACGGATGCTTTCATGAGACAGCTGAGGCATGAGAAACAGCACTGCAAAAAAATAAATAAATAAATAATAAGATAATAATAATAATAAGAACTCAAGGCTAGGAGCAGTCTGACCCCAGAGCGAAACACGAGCTTTGATCATTCACCAGCATGATTACACCTCAAAAATCCCCACAGGACAGGCAGGTAGTTTTTCCTTATCTTTGCTGCTTGACCTTTATGCATTCGTGGTGCTGCTGCTGCCTCCCTGCGATGAATAAAAAATAGCATCTGAACACAAAGTTGGGTTTGACCACATAGCAAGTGCAACAGTGCAACCTAGTGGAGAAATGACAAACAACACGCCAAATAATGATCCCATTCTGGATGATAATGTCTCAGTTTTTCTATTAATTTATTTGTCATATATACATTAATGGGTTGACTTATTGGATGGAAATGTATTATTTAGTTAAATACTAAATATTGTGGGAGGAAATGGCTCACTGTAGCGCTTCACATCATCATAACTCAATCTATCGACTAAGAGATGGTATCCATGTGATCATCATTGCACTTTGGGGACATGCATAATTGGTTGTAATTTCCCTGGGGTTGTTTTTCAGTGGGGTGGCAACTAACAATTATTTTCACTGATGACAATCTGAAGATTATTCTTTTCAATGATATCAATTGATTTGGTCTGTATTATCAAACCACAGGATATCCAATATACCACAACATATAAGAAAGAAATGCACCAAATTGCTCAGGACATTAAAAATGAGACCTATATCCTCCATATCATCCATGACAATAATTTATTTTCACTGCTGAAAAGGAGTCAGACTGGCTGCTAAATAAAACTAACAACCTCCTCCTGGCGAGCAGGCCTGAAAAACTTTCTGGACAACTGCCAGCGTGTCCAGAACAGAGACCAGCTGGACCGGGACGGAGACGGAGTGGGAGACGCCTGCGACAGCTGCCCCGACATCCCCAACCCAAACCAGGTCAGTCAGAGCCAGACAGGCGGATTGAAAGCTGTGGTGGAAAGTAACAGAGTACATTTACTCAAGTACTGTACTTAATTTTTTTTGTTGTACTTGAATTTCCCTTTTTTTTGCTACCTTGTACATTCTGCTACACTTTAGATGGTGTTACTGTACTTCCTATTCAACTATGTTTTTCAGACAGCTTTAGCTACTTTCCATGACCATTTTACATAGAAAATGTGTCAAGCTTGTAAACTACAGTACACTGTAAAGTATGAACATGTAAAGTATGAACAACAACAAACAACAACAAAAATCACAAAAATGAATACAGACATTTTCTGCTCCTCTCTCCCATGAATCATCTCACATACTTTAAGAACATCTGAGCACTTCATACGTGAGAAAATGGTGTTTAGTAAACTCTGCTCTTGTTTCAGTCTGACGTTGACAATGACCTGGTTGGAGACTCTTGTGACACGAACCAAGACAGGTAAATGTATCATCATGGTCTCTATGTTGCATGCTTGATGATCCTAACTGTTTATTCCACTGCTATTTAGTACTACACCCTTTTTTTACGTCATGTCATCGTGTTATCTCCCCTGTAGTGATGGCGACGGTCACCAGGATACCAAGGATAATTGCCCACTCGTGATCAATAGCTCCCAGCTGGACACCGACAAAGACGGGGTGGGTGACGAGTGTGACGATGACGATGACAACGACGGGATACCTGATATTTTGCCACCAGGACCGGACAACTGCCGGCTGGTGCCAAACCCTGACCAGATTGACGACAACAGTGAGTCCCAGTCTCAAGCAGAAAGCACTTTTATATACCACACAATCAAAACAGTCCCCAGTAATGTTCTGATATTATTATTGATACCTGTGGCTGAAAAAGGACACCAGTGATCGGAGATAAATGTTCATCATTGCTTCGCCACGTCCCTTTCTACCTGACTGCGATTTTGGACCCCAGTTTCAAACCCACGCAGATCAAGCGAACCTTGAGCAGATAAAGTGGCAATTTTGTTGGGTAAAAGCACCTGCATCTGCACCCATTTGTGACTCATGGTGACAGCACTTGTGCAAAAATGGGCTCTGAGGTCAATAAGAGTGGAATGTCAATATAAATCAAGTGGGGCACTGCAGCTTTTGCTGGCAGTCAGGGAGGTGCAGTCACTGATGTAAAATGGAGAGAGACCTTCAGAGTGTTCCTAAGAAGGGTGCTAATTTGTTGTTTCAATAAGCATGATGGAGCAAAAACAAAATCAAGTTTATCAGCCTGTTTTGGAACTTAAATCATTAATCAACATGCCCACATTCGCCAAATTGAGCATCAGTAGCACATAATAAAGCTTTTATGCCAAGTGTGAGATCTATGTCTTATGGTAGCTTATGGTAGTCATTCACTGTTTTAACAGTGTATCATGACTCCAACGTAGAGGAAAACTGCAGTCACCCACACGTATGACAGGAGACAAACACCACCAAATGTGTTAGAACAGCTACAGCGTAGCACTTTTTAGGATGGCAAATGCGGCACAGCAATTTCTTATTCTGACTGACACCCTCACTCAGCAGGGTGCAAATAATAGTGGAGCTTCGATGCAGTCAATCAAAATGAAACAAAATGCAAAACACATTCTCAGTCTTTTTGCTAAAATGTGAATAGCTGCTTGAGAGAGGACATTTTTTTTGCACCTTGGCAGCATATTTTGGATGTTTTATATTCTGGCCTTGCAGCTCTGCAGCTTCTCAAATAGGACATCAGTTTTCTTTGGAAGCAGGCCTTTTTGACATTTTTGATAAAGCTAGTATAAAATTTCTTCATCGGGAAAAGGCAAGAAACACACTGATTTAAAAAGGAAGGAAAGGTGCAGAACTCTTTACAGACATGATGTATTAACACCACCTATGCTTGCCTCGAATTAAAAAGTGTCTGCTCATGAAACAATAATCTACTCTATTTATTTTAATTAGAGACAAAGTCTAAACCTTGCCCTCTGTTGTCCTTTAGATGATGGAGTTGGTGACGTGTGTGAGTCTGACTTCGACCAGGACAAAGTGATTGACAGGATTGACAACTGTCCTGAGAACGCTGAGGTCACCTTGACTGACTTCAGGGCCTATCAGACGGTGGTGCTGGACCCCGAGGGCGACGCCCAGATCGACCCCAACTGGGTTGTCCTGAACCAGGTGAGATAACTGAGTATTAAAATGTTCTTCAGATACAGTTTATACAAGTGAAAGCAGTTCCATTATATTCTTTATAATGACAAAAAACCTGTGATATGAAGGCCGTTGCTCATCGTGATGAACAGAGAATTAGCGACTGAATCTGCAGGTCCCCTCGGCTTTATGGAGCATTAAAGAGATTTTCAGCTCATTGTTTAGCTGCTTTGGTTCATTCTCACAGCTACGCAGAGCCAAATAGACGCAGTTCACAACAAGCTGTTGAACATTAGGGAATATTTAGCAGCTAAAGAGATGTCTTTTCAGAGTCAGCGGAGACCAAAAACAGAGCAAAAAGTGTGGAATCCAGAAATACCAAATGACAACAAATAAATTATCTTTTTTTTCTCTGTACTCACACAGGGAATGGAAATTGTTCAGACCATGAATAGCGACCCAGGACTTGCTGTTGGTAAGACATGTATAAATAAATCCCTAAGAAGCATCAGCCATAAACATATGTGCAAATAATCTACTGCTTACTCTTTCTCCTCTCAGGTTACACTGCTTTCAGTGGAGTGGACTTTGAGGGCACATTTCACGTCAATACGGTGACTGACGACGACTACGCCGGCTTCATCTTTGGCTACCAGGACTCGTCCTCTTTCTACGTGGTGATGTGGAAGCAGACTGAACAGACCTACTGGCAGGCGACACCCTTCAGAGCTGTGGCTGAGCCCGGCATCCAGCTTAAGGTGAAAGTACAAGTCATGTCACAAATCCCCGGCGACAGATTCACCCTATTTTTATCCCCTCGACATATTTTCCACATTTCTGCCTTATTTCTTGTCTGTCTGCTTCCTCACACCCCCGCTCGCTTCTCTTTGCGGCTGTTCGTCAGGCTGTGAAGTCTACGTCGGGCCCCGGGGAGCACTTGAGAAACTCTCTGTGGCATACAGGAGACACCAACGACCAGGTTCGTCTTCTGTGGAAGGACCCGAGAAACGTGGGCTGGAAGGACAAAGTGTCCTACCGTTGGTACCTGCAGCACCGCCCACAGGTTGGATACATCAGGTACGACATATTGATAAAGGAATTGTTCAATATATATGTTCAGTACAAAGCTCCAGTTAACTTAACATAGCATAAAGACCGGAAACTGCTATCCTGGTCCTGCTATTGTAATTTACCCACCAGAACCTCATTAACCTCCTCTATTTTGTTTATCAAATCCATACAAATATTGAATTAAAAAGAACACATTACAGATTATTTCTCCAGTAACTTCCTGGAATCTCTGCCTGCCCCGCTCACAGTAACACAACTCCAGGAAGTCACTGCACCTGGGACAGAAATGGTTATCTTTAGACTTTTAGATGTCATGACAAACTCAGCAGGACTGGCAGGTGTTTCACATTATCTTTCTCCAGAGCCAAATTTCGCTTTTCTAATGTAACTCCCTGCAAGAAAGTGAATGATAGCATTTCTCAAATTGTCAGAAGAGGAACATACGGCAGATTAAAATGAAAATTTCATGTGTTTAGGGCACGGTTTTATGAAGGAACTGAGCTGGTGGCAGACTCTGGCGTGACAATCGACACAACCATGAGAGGAGGACGACTTGGCGTGTTCTGCTTCTCTCAAGAAAACATCATCTGGTCCAATCTGAAATACCGCTGCAATGGTGAGGAGGCATTTCATCAGAAACGTGATGTCCTTTGATGACATGGTTGGGGGTCACTTGACGTCAATTTGCTTTTTCTCTTTTTGCTTGTTTTTAAAGCATAAAATATACTCTCCTTTATAAATTGTGTCTGAGAAGTGGGGCAGCAATAGTAATTACATTTTATCTTTCATAAACAACAACTGCAGCTGTGTCTGGAATTAGTTTGGCTTCTCTGAGCTTGTCTCATGACACTTCACTTCTCACTTCCACAGACACCATCCCAGAGGATTTCCAGGAGTTCAGCACTCAGCACGGCGTTGACTCACTCTA
>JBAJHX010000035.1:12082279-12148462 GCA_037176925.1 Amniataba percoides | reverse complement strand
ACCGCTGCAATGGTGAGGAGGCATTTCATCAGAAACGTGATGTCCTTTGATGACATGGTTGGGGGTCACTTGACGTCCATTTGCTTTTTCTCTTTTTGCTTGTTTTTAAAGCATAAAATATACTCTCCTTTATAACTTGTGTCTGAGAAGTGGGGCAGCAATAGTAATTACATTTTATCTTTCTTAAACAACAACTGCAGCTGTGTCTGGAATTAGTTTGGCTTCTCTGAGCTTGTCTCATGACACCTCACTTCTCACTTCCACAGACACCATCCCAGAGGATTTCCAGGAGTTCAGCACTCAGCACGGCGTTGACTCACTCTAAAGTCGAGACAAAAATATGACACCAGCTCTCCAAAGAATGCCTCTGTGTGTATGAGTGTGTAAGTGTGTGTGTGTTTGTGTGTGTGTGTGTGTGTGTTTGTATGGGTATGTTTGTTTGTGAGTTTATGTTTGTGGGTCTGTCTGTCTATCTGTGTATTGATGTGTACAGCTTCTGTGCATATATGACCACAATCTTCGTACTGTATGTGCATATTATCATGTTTCCTTTTCCCGTCATGTCTTGTAATGATTTTTACCAAACATGATACAACACAAGAAGACATAAGAATAAAGGAAACGCCACATGAGAACATGTAATGTAAGATGACATAATGCAACATAACATATGGCTAATAATAGACAACCTAATGACTTTCAGTAAAATCACTGCATATGTATTTTTTTAGCACAAGAGACCCCAGTGTCCCTTTATACAACAACTTGCTCCCAGAGAGTAGTTACAGAAAAGATTTCAGCTTATGTGTAGTATTTGAAACATGTTCAAACAGATGGAAGGAGAGTTACTGTCAGGAAACAGCCACCAACCTGCTTTGGATCAACGGCATACTGACATTTCCCAGATTTTGACCATGAACTGGTTGTTTTTGTTTAACCACAGGAGGCGAGGACAAACAGACAAGGTTTTGCATGTCTCACCCACTGTAGGCGACGAACTTAAAGCTCAAAGTGTAACCTTGTTTTCTCTTTCTTGTTGACCGATCTTGAACATTTCATCTATGTAGTCATGAACCTGGTCAAAATAAAGGGCTTTAAAATGTATTCAGATTCATGTTGGCGTTGATTCCAAATGTGATATTATCTGATTTCACTTTTTTCCTCTAAAAAGTTCATGTTTTGATGTCTGTCTTTGTCTGTCTTTCTTGTAATCTACAAGACCCCACATAGCCATACATGCTGCCCATACATGCCACTAGTGAGCCACTTAAATGTGTGAAAATGACCCCTAATAATCCCCTACTTTTCCGTGAAATTGGCACGGAAATCTCTTTTTGCTCAGAGGCCAATACTCCAGAAACAAAGGCTGCTGTTTTGCTTGAGCAGGAAATACTTTCCTAATAAGAACATTCTTTTCCCTGATTAGCTGCTGAGATGAAGAGAGAGACTTTGGTCTTTGCTCCAGGCAGGGCTCCTCCAGAGAAGAGACAATGATTAGTTCTTTGTTCAGGCTTTCATACTGGCAGGAAGAGGCTACATCATGCATTTTCTTTTATGCCTTGCCTTTTTTTTTATCAAATATGGATACCATCATTGACTTAGCTGATTGATAACACAGCTGTGATTCATCTTCATCTCAGAGAGGTAAGGGAGAAAAGAAAATCCTCTCTTTGATTTTAGTTATAGAAGTTGAAATTACTGTGAATGAACAGATAGATGCAGTCTGGCTTCATTAATTAAATGTGCTATTGTATTGATCAGGTAACAGGTGAACAAAAAATGTACCCATGCTTTATTAGTTTATTCTATGTTGAGAATATTTTAAAATTCAGCTAATGGAGCATAAAACAGTAATCAATAAGTCAGTATCTTAACGTAGATTTTCACTGATTTTAAACTTTCAGTATGGTATGCTTCAGTATGCTCCCTTTGAGCATTGTATTTATTTATTTACTGACAGATTGATTCATTGGTTGATTGACATTGCTTTGTTTTTTGTTTTTTTTGGGAGAATTACTGTTAAACTCAGTGTTTGGCTGAACTTCCGAGAACCTGATTTACACAAAAGCAGACAATTAGAACTGGTGCCTGTCAACAAGTGATTTTCATCCTAACGCCGATGAATAAGCAGCGATTCTGCACCTGGAATTCAAGAGTGAATTATTGTGACCACCGTGTAAAAGCCACGAAAACAATTTGCAATACTATGAGGGGAAAAAAAGCATAAATGGCTTGATTAAAATGTTAAAGGAAAAAACACAAAACAAAGTCACGATGTTCTTATGGTCTGAATGACCTCTCGACGCATACGCGTGTTGATAAAAGTTTGCATCTGATCACGTTTTTGAAGCAAAAGTTACTGCAGAGTTCTGTTCAGTGGCTCCCACATTTGTTGATTCTTAACAAGTATTGTAGCACTGAAGAAAAGAGGCTGCCGACAGAGCTGGGAGATCAAGAGGCTCGCCGCTCACTGAACAACATAAACACACCCAGGCTTTCATGCAGAGAGCTGTGACTGAGGATGTTGACGGTAACAGTGGGAAGCTCTGCTTTGATCACCCCTTCAAAAAGATATAAAAATAAAAAAGAATAGAAAACGATGCTGCAAACTGGCGGCGAGGTTTAGATTCTTGCTCCCGCTTCTCTGCTGGCATTGTTTCCACCTCGAGGGAGCAAAAGAGAATCGCACTGATTTGGTTTGTGTGAGGGGACGTCAGCGTGTCTGTAGTTTGTGAAGAAAGATGGGATGACAATTTGACAATTTGACAATATCAGGGTCTAAATTAAGATTATAACAGAAACACTAATGAACGAATGAACGAATGAATAAAATCATAAAGATTAGGTGATGGGGGACTTTGCTGAACATCAACGTTATAGAGGCATATAGGACAAGAACAAGATTTACTTCTAACCTTAGTTCAGTATTTGAGCAACATTTGCAAACGTTTGCAAATTATCATTACACATAATGTGCTGGCTGAGGCTGGTTGGAATCTAATTTGTTTTGCGAGTATTTGATCATGGACAGGAGGAGAACCAGGCAAATTCAAATTCAGATTCAGCTCAGGGACCATGAAAGCTATTACAATTCATCCTGAGGGGGACCTGAAGGTCTGAGCGAAATTACATGGCCAACATTTGTGGAAACATTTCACTCGCAATCACAGACGACCACGGGATCGCTAAAGACTGGGATACACTCTCTGTGAATCATCTTCAGTGTCTGATCAACATTTGGTGCCCATCCCTGCAGTAGATGTTGGGATAAGTCGCTGGTTAAGTGTAGACCTGCTGGTATCGCTACATAAAAGATCAGCAAAGTCATTCAAATTCATCATCTGAGTGCAATGAATGTCTGAAACAGATTTAATGGAAATCCATCGAATAGTTTTTGAGATGTTTCAGTCACCACTCATACCAATCCACTTCCAGTGCATCTAGTGTGACCAAGTTGCAGTGTTGCTTTTTTGCACTATGTTTTTGCTTTTGAGCTTCTGCTTTCTGAACCTTAATCTGGACCTGAAGCTGCCTCTGTCTTTCTTATCAATAAATTACTGAAATCCTCCTGCTGCCTCATCTGTCTGCATTTAGGCCTTTTCCTTCTTTGCCTCCCTCACGCCCCATGACAGTTCAGCATGATTTGTCATATTATATACTGTATTAAAATGATTAAAATTGTGATTAACTCTAATTGCAGCAAATATGGACACCAGCAACCAGCCCTCATGTGACAAGGCTCCTCGCTCCTGTGTCTTCAGAGCTGTCGGGATTTTCACGGGAAACATGCGTCTCTGGGGAGAATGGGTGAAAAGTAAGTCCAATTGGGTTTACGCAATCCCTTCAAACACACGCAACTTACATTTCAGCTGATAAAAGAGTGCAGATGAAGTCATTATGAATGACTCCAACATCACGCTGGTTCAATTTAGGCTTTTTTGTAAGCAAATGATGATCAAAATGAAGTCATTATCCATCTGTGGCAGAACAAGCCGTGGTAATCCAGCTGCTGGACTGGATTTTCCGAGGGGTTGCCCAGGTCATGTTTGTCAACAACCCCCTCAGTGGGGTCCTCATCACGGCCGGCCTCTTCCTGCACAACCCTTGGTGGGCCCTGAATGGTCTGCTGGGCACCTTGGTGTCCACTGTGTCCGCCATCTTGCTGGGACAAAACAGGTCGGGCGACATCTCCTCGTCTGCGTTTTACTTCGACACAGAAAAACAAACATTTCCCTCCCACCATGAAGCCATTATCGCTATCTCCTCCACTTATACTCCCTGGGGCCACACTTTCTTTAGCTTTCACACTGTGCTATTTTCACAGAGTGTTTCTCATTTAATTGTGTTTTGCACTCATGTCGGCTACATCTGTCACATTCACCTCAGGGAAGCCATATCAGCGGGTTTATACGGCTACAATGGAACCTTGGTGGGCATACTGATGGCTGTTTTCTCTGCCAGGGGAAGCTGGTACTGGTGGCTGGTACTGCCAAATATGTTCATGTCCATGTTGTGGTGAGTGTTTTGTTAAAATTCATCTTGCTCATTTAATTGCACACACTTGGTAACTGCACGTTATAAAAAGAAAGAGGTAACAGCATGCACTGAAGGTCAGGAACAATTTTCAAATGCACCCAACGTGACTGTTTCTCTATTTAAAAAAAAGCAACTTTTTACCAAGCTCTGACCCAGTTACTATCTAGTCAGCCACCATCAGTTTTGCAGGTTGAAATGAAATCTGTCATTCTCAGAACTTAGTAGTATAACCTGTCTCACTAATGCTGGCCAATGTAATGCTCGGCCTTGGACTGGCTGAGTTAGGTTGCTAATTTTGCTTGCTAAACTATGGTTGGATGAGAGGCTTAGCATCATTCGATTCTAAGTAAAAAGAAGAGATACTATACAAGAATTCCAATTTATCTATACAGCTCTGTCCTTACAGAAAGTGAACATAAACAACCTTGGCAGAATCATAATGTCAAGGTGTTACGATTTCCCTTTGCACCCAGTCAGTAATCCATTTCCTGCTTCTTTTCTCAGCCCGGTGGTCTCCAGTGCTTTGTCCTCACTTGGCAGCAAATGGGACCTCCCAATATTCACGTTGCCCTTTAATATTCTGGTGTGCCTGCACGTCGCAGCTACAGGAGCTAATCACCCATACTTCCCAGAGGTACTACAGCGCAGCCCTGCCATACAAAACAAGGATGAACACACACAGTTTTCAAATGAAAATTTAACCTAGTTTTTTCTGCAATTCCAGGTGGATATCCAGCCAAAGCTAAGCCATCTGCACCCTCCTAATGACTCCAAAAGCCTCGACATCTCTCAGGTATAACAGGAATGTCCACTAGCTCTTTGAAAGTCTCCACACAATCTACATTATCTTAGTGGCTATGTCGTGCATATGACATCTTAGTCAGTAAAAATGCCCTAATTATTGTGAAATGTAAGTAAATGGAGGTTTTTCATTGTTCAGCTATTCCTGTCGGTGCCAGTTGGTGTTGGCCAGGTGTACGGCTGCGACAGCCCTTGGACAGGAGGTCTCATCCTTCTGGCCCTGCTGCTTTGCTCACCAACTATCTGTTTCCATGCCATATTGGGTTCCGCTGCTGGCATGCTGTCTGGTAAAAAGACTCTCCCATTTGCATAGGAATATGCATATTTTCTGCCAAGGCTACAACAGGAGCCTTGGTTCTTCAAAGGGCACCATGGCATTACGGTGAATGAACCATGGCATGTTTTCTCAAATAATGCTATTAACACTAATACTGTTTGCTGACAGAGTTTTCAAACATGACATTTGTGCAATTTATGTCCTGTTTAATAATGAATTTCATAGGGAATATTGAACTCTCCTGTGATGTGTGGTGCAGGACTTGCCCTGGCAGCACCTCACAAGGACATTTACTCAGGGCTGTGGGGTTATAACAGTGCTCTATCCTGCATTGCCATTGGGGGGATCTTCTATGTCATAACATGGCAAACGCACCTACTGGCTCTAATCTGTGGTAAGATCGGCAAACAGCATGTCCACTGTCCTCCATCAGGTAGCCACACAGAAAATGCGTTTGATCAAATTGTTTTTTTCCAGCACTTTTCTGCGCATACGTGACTGCAGCGATGGCAAAACTGATGTCCGCCGTAAGTAAGAAAACTTTCCTCCCAAATCAAACTCTACAAACGTCATCTGAACACCCAGATGTCATATCATGTGTCACGCTCTCCTCTCTTATGACATCCCCCTTTCAGCTCGCATTACCAGCCTGCACGTGGCCTTTCTGCCTGTCGACTCTCATCTTCCTCCTCATTTCCTCTGAGATCCCAGCCATCTGCAGACTGCCCCTGTCTGTGGTCTCCTACCCCGAGGAAAATCGCCGCTACCGGAGACAATCAAGGGCCTCGGAGAAAGCGCTGCACAGTCAGCAGAGGAGCAGCAGCAGCAGCCAAGAGGAGGCCTGGCTGAAGGAGAGCGGAGGGCCAAATGTCCAGTTGGTAGTAGAGAGAGGCTGCAATGAATCTGTATGATTAGAGGAGATGCCCTTTTGTCCTGCCATCTACCTCTAAGAGTGTTGAAATGAAGGAGCTGTATGATGATGTACAGTTTTGGTATTTCCTGTCTTATATAACAACATGCGTTATATAAAAATGGTTGGCATTGCAGTGAGAAACATTTTGTAAATGGCAAATATTTTTCATGCAAGACTGCTATTCTGTACAGCAGAGGGCAGCACGTTACAAGGAAAGACAGAGTCACAGAGGGAGACGCTGAGCCGACTCCAGTGTAGGAATACAATCATGTATACTGATTTTAGCAATAATATATGTGATAATGAATGTGTTTTTTTGCGGTGCGATTCATTTACAGTTGTTCCAGAGCAATGGTTAACAGCAAACGGTGTTAAAAAACTTGTGTCAAAAGCACAGTTTAGTGGTTGCTGTGAGATGATTTAAAATGAAGCAGAGCATTTCATCAGTGTAGACAGTGAGCTGTAGAGGAGATTTCGTAAAGTGCTCCCGCAGCAAAAACACCCTCTTCTCTGCCAGGCACAATCCATCTCTGCCTTCTGTACTCCAATCTGTCCCATTGTTTTCTCTTATCGTTTCTCTTTACCTCTTTTTTGGTTTCTTGCTGTGCCTACTCCCTCAATTTGACACGTCTTAATAAACCCTTTTTGCTTATCTACTTCTTCCCCCTTTTCCCTCCAACTGGCCATTAACGTTATCATTATCTGTCCTCGTCTGTCCCCATCTCTGCTTCTGAGGACAGCCTTTCTCCTCTCTCTCCTCCAGAAAGAAGATTTTGATCTCTGTGAAAAGAATCTACCAAGATGTCTGCTGATAGAGCATACAGAGCTCTGTCTAGGTCGGCGTCTGCATTTATATTTACATTTATGAGTAAATCTTCAATTGCCATCTGCCTGTCTGTGTATCTGGTGCACCGAGGCACATGGCTTTAGTCTAGCTGATGCAACACATTTAGAGACTGTCACACTCCCAGACATGTGTGGGAGCTGCGGTACATCGGGGGAGAAGGTGCGAGACGAGGCAAGGGGACAAAGTTGGAAATGAGAACATCTCGTTTTCTCGTCTGGTTATAAAACATGAGTTGTTATGACTGTGGGTATCTAATGTGTATTTTTCTCCCTGCCCTCCATTTGAACCGACTCAAATCAAACAGATTTCTACTTAATATTCCAAAGGCAGCACAGAGGGAAACTTTCCTCGAATCTACCACCCGTATATTCCTCTTATCCACTGTTGCCTGCAGGTACAAGTGACCTAGTTAGTGGATTCTTCTGTGGTCTTTTACACAGCGTTGATTCATCCGTCGACCTTTGAAGGACGGGATAAGTGTTGGCTGTGGGACGATGTGAGGCGAGGTTGGTGTCACTTCCCCTGTGTCTGTGCTGTGTGCTCACAGCAGTGTGATTCACCTTCCCGAGTCCCCTGCAGGCGGCACCCACTGCTCCCACCAAACATAACCGAGGAGTGTGAGGCAGAGCTGAAGGTGTGATGGATAAAAACCTCGGCATGCGGTCACGTACACCTGCACGCATGCAGGGAAACAAGCTCGTGCCTCAGTCTCTGCAGTGTCTGTCTGTCTGTCTGTCTGCCATTGTGTTTTATAACTTTAGCTTAAAATAAAATCCACAGACAGAAGACAGCAGTGTGGGATGGGACTGTCCAAAGGTGATAGAAATCAGTCTTATGCCTAGCCTGTTATATTTTACTTGAGTTATATTATTGTATTATACTTTATACTTTGTCTAGTTTTGTATGTTGTACTATAACTACACCACTGTATATTTACATTGCTGTACTTTATACCTATACAAGACCATTGTATCTGCTGTACCATACCATATAAAGTGTAACACTTAATCCCAGTATACTATATCTCATATTATTTCAGTTCTTGTTCACATGATGGTGCGTTGAATACATATAATACACCTCTATCAACACAGACATAATAGGCTCCATTATTACTTAATCATATCATAGATTAGTCTGGTGTTGAGGTCTACATCAACATGTTGTTTCTGCTGAGAATAACCACACACACTGTCACTTTACCTCGTCTCCTTATGCTTGTGTAAAGTTTCTATGTTGATATTTATTTTAGTTTTTATTTCAGTTGTCATTTTCCCTTTATAGTTATCTGTAAGTATTATCTTCTGCTGTTGAGGCAGTTGTTGTTTGCCCACTGTGGATCAGTAAAGGTTTGTCTTATCTTATTTCATCTCTATTTTCTGAGAATTTGAGTGTGGATTTTTTTTTTTTTTTTTTTTTTGGTGGGAAGTTTATATGCTGGAATTAAAATCATATGGTGGATGTCACAGGGTTATGTCTTATGTCCCATAAGACATCGTTGCACACTGATAAAACACGCTCAGTTTATTACGGTTTTGTCACTTTAATCCATCTCTTTTGCAGTTTGGGTTTGTGGTTCTGTTAGTGTGTAGTAGCACTATTTAGGTTAAGAGTGACTAACTTGTGGTATTTAATGCATTTATTCGATGGCAATAGTGGATAGATGACAGGAAACTATGGAGATTCAGTCTGAGGATGCTGCAGTTCATGGTACCACTAAGCCACCGACCAGTCCTTTCAGTGGATATTCACTCAGATAGTTCCAGTAGTTTAAGACCAACTAAATCTGACTACCTACTGGTTATAACAGTATTAGACGTTCAAGTTGGGAAATAAAACCAAACTGAGTAGTTAACTGATGACGAAGAGCATGAAGGCATGTCAGCGTCTCGGTGAGGCTGTACTGTGGCACAGCAAGGCACTGAAACCTCACAGTGAGCACACAGTACCATGCACTAATGTACATGTACAATGGATTTGTCACCCAAACCCAAAGTTGTAAAAGTATTTGGTCAAATTTTAGAAAAATGAGAATAACCTTGAGGTGGCACCGGAGGACAATTTGGAGCAGAACAAAGTTATTCCAATTCATCTTGTGGGGGACATGAAGGTCTGTCGTAAATTTCACCATCATCCATGCAATTATTGTCAAGCTATTTCACTGACAATAGAAAAACCTCATAATAGCTCCAATTGAAAAGTCAGAGGATACTCACAGTCACTAGGATTCACACTCTGGGGAGCAGCATTTGATTTCATAGTCATTCACCTAGAGCTGTACCAGTAAGCAGGCTAAAAATCCAAATGTTTAAGAAATGGACAGCAGGTCTGCTTAGAAGACTTGTGCTCATGGCCTGAGTTTACCCAAAATCATGGCCCTGGTGCTCTGGCTCTTTACTTATCTCTGTTCATTTTCCTTAAGAGTTCTGCTTGTGTATAGATGGAGATAGTATAGACTGGGCAGGATACAGTCTTCCAGACCTGTGTTCTACTTTATTTTAAGTTATACAACAATAAATATTTGATTATATAACAAAAAAAACGATATACATACATAACAGCAGTTAAATAAACAAAAGCAGATCTATCATATTGGCTGTCAATGCATCTACGACCGAGTGTGTGAGAACAGCAAACAACACCACAAGAACACCAGGCTTCTTGTAAGCTGTCCGCCTTCTCGGCGCTAACAATAACGGTGTGACTGCTGCTTGATACTTAATTAGCATTATTTTCTCTGAGACTGACAGGCAACTTTGTATGTGTCTCGGTGAGAGAGACAGCCTGAATGTGTGAAAAAAAACAGGCCAAACACACAGTCAGACTGTTCCCGTGGGCAGCAAGAATGGGCGCTGTGGAAGAGGCTGTTCTGATTCACTCTCTCCTGCTCAATCTGTGAATAGTATGTAAGAGCTGCTATCTGCTGCATGACGCTCCGGGCTCAACATGTTCAAACCAAATATGTACTGCTTCCTGTAAGACGAAAGGAGAATCCCCAGGAAACTCCATCCCCGATTGGATGTATGAAGCATCATAGCAGAGGAAGCACTGCCATGTATGTACGCTCCCTGTGACACTGATTTCCATAACCATGGCTGCACTGCCGGCGGAGACGACTCTGTCGTAATCTTGTAGTATGTGTAGTGTGATCTCTAAATAGAAATACTGACTCTTTTTCAATGGGAGTAAAAGTGGCCTTCAAACAGATGACTCGCCACATTACATCAAAAAAAAAAAAAGAAAAAAGAAAGGATGACCTACGTGTGGTGAAGATTATGTCTGATAAAACTACACTGTTTAACTGCAGGTAGAAGAATAATGTCAAAATGTTTTTGAGGAACAGTAGACATGGATATTTATTGGCAGCAAGGATTAAACATTATCTTAGTCGACAGTCACCTTTATCCTGCATTATAACAGAATTGCAGCAAAGTAAAATGCCTAATGCATTTTTATCCTCTAATACAATTCATTTTAAACAAAACTCAACCTGTTCTACTAAGAAAAGACATTACATAGCTGAGCCTTATTTAGTGGGAGTGCCAATTACTGCTCATTTAGTAGCCCAAATGCTCTGCCACCAGGAAGAACATTTCTAATGTTTTTCGCCAATTGCTAATTCCAACAAACACTAATGTGCAATTTGGGCAATGGTGTAAAAAATATTGTTCAATTAACATCCTACCAATAAAAGGGGCTAAGTTATGAGGGAGAAGGGTCTTGGGAAATATACACAATATAATATACGCCCCAATAACCAAATATTACGCAGCCTCTTGTTGTTATGGACCCAGTATCAGAAGGAGACATGTTCATTGTTGTTTCTGGGAAGGCAGTCAGCATCTCTCAGTCAGTCAACATGCTTTTGGAGTGATATCGTGAATTTTTTTTCACAGCACTGAGATACAAGATTTTTCCTTTTAACACATTCAGTTACATAACTTGACACTGGCCTTTCCCTCCACAGCTGTTTGCTCTCAGTTATTCAGTGGCTCATTTGCATTGGTGTGCATTTTCTTTCTGTAGCACTCAGTTGCTATGCAGAACTGCGGGGGTGGGCGGATTTAAATGAACACCTGCACAATCTAATGGATGCAGGAAGCATGAAATAAATACTGCCTCTGCAAAGCTTATTGACCTTCTCTGTCAAACTCCATTAACAGAACAGTTTTGGTCCAAGTTCATTTCAGCTACAGGAAATGAACCTGGACACAGTCTGGGAGCTGCTCAGTGGAGATTTTTCTGTTTGTCATTTGTTGTACTTTTGCTTTGGATGATGCTAAATTACAATATGCACATTTCTTTATCCCCTCACAGCTTATCTATATTTAGAGTGAAATACAATGTCGCCTAACACAATACCACAGCAACGAAGGGGCCTTAAAAAAAAAGAAAAAAGATAATTACATGTTTACTTGCTGTTTAGTCACGGAAAACAGCTTGTACATTTACTCAGTTACAATTCTTCTGTTACTTTTGGTCCACAACATTTCAGAGGGAAATACTGTACATTTTACCCCACTACGTTTAATTTACAGGAAGAGTTACTTGTTACTTTTCAACATATGGTTTATATTATAAATTTCACATATGATGTGTTCTCCATCGAAAAAGTGAATTTCCTCTCTAGACTTGGTATTCTTTCCTACCCCAGGAAGAAAGCCTGAAAGGCTGGACTCCACTTTAAAAGACCACATTGATCCACCAGCATTAAAAGTCTAATAATGTCACTGTGACTGCAGAATATGCACTTTTACTTTTACATGCTACTTTCACTACATTGCTTAATGTGCTTTTACATGCTTCTCTGAATGCAGGGCGTTTCCTTCCAACTGAGTCTTCTTCTGCATGAACGTATCTATCTTCTGTCTTCTTCTACCACTGAAATCCATCCAAATGCATTAAACCGTCCGTGCCTGCATTAACAAAGTGTCCTCATAAAGCCTGCTGATTTCATTTCCCTGCAATCTAACAGCAGTGAGATCTGAAATGCACAAAATGTGCAGAGGAAGTTAAGTGAGGACAGGGGGCTCCTGTCAGGTGACCGTCTGGAGGCTGTCTGGTCTCGATTCTGTTCTGGACTCTCTGTACCGAGTCGTGACTGTCCGCTCGGCTCTGCCTCCGAGAACTCCGGAAGCGAGTCTCGAGATGGAAAAGGAGGCTGCAACATCCGCGTGATCATCGCTCGGGCGCCAATGGCCTCGCGCCGCGCGAGCTGAAGACACCGGCATCCCCCCCCGCCGCGCGCGAGGAAATGGGCGGTCCCGGGGAAAGCTCTGTCACGGCGCGTGGGCGGGCGCGCGCGTAACGGAGGAGCCGGCGCGGAGGTATTTATGAGAGAGCCGAGAGGATCTCAGACAGCACGGAGCTGGAGAGCCCGACGGAGAGAGTTCAGCACCAGCGCGCCCGGACAGCGACTCGCAGCCTTAAACTTAAACAGTAAACCCCAAACAAGAAAAAAAAACAACTATAAACCTTCAGCCATGGTTCTCATCTGGACTCAGTTCGGTATGAAGCACAAAAATGTCAATGTCAAGTGCAAAGTGCGAGTTATGCACAGGGGCGACAGCTCGGGATCATCATCATCAGCAGTGAGTACAAGTTTTATTCTCTTTTTTGTCCTGTTAGAGCTCTTAAAGTTTTGAAATGTCATTTTATTCTTCTTCTTCATCCCCGGCTGCTGTCTTGTTGCTGTGGGTTCATTCAAATACGAGAGTCGCTGCTCAGCCAATCGCTGCAGAGGATCTCGGTCGTTGAGGGAAATCTTTTGCCCCCCTCACGCTTCGACTTACACCCCCCATCCTCTCCTCCTCTCACGTTGACTCGTGCATCAGCCTGTTAAAGTCACGGCTATGCAGCTGCACAGCGGAGCTCCCACAGAGCTGTTTTTTTCTGCATGTTAATGGAAGCTGTGCAGCAGTTGTGGTGGAGGATGCTTTGTGCATTATTTAATCCAGGGGGTGTTTTAATTTGCATGCTTATTCATCATCATTAAAATATTCTGCAGCACTAAACACGTTAGATGTTTGTGCATCGGTGCCCATATGAGCTTTTAAGACTCATGCAAAGATTTTAAAAAATGTCAATCTTTATGAATGGAGGACTAAGTGGTCTAATGTCTGGCTTCTCTTGGCTTTGCAGGAAAGCACCAGGCCTGAGCAGGACACGCCCTGCCTGTCCATCAAACCTGCAGGAAAGGACTTCTACAAAGTCCTGGGCGTCTCCCCCGAATCCAACGAGGACGAGATCAAGAAGGCCTACAGGAAGATGGCCCTCAAGTTCCATCCAGACAAGAACAGTGACGCCGACGCCGAAGACAGGTTCAAGGAGATCGCAGAGGCCTACGAGATCCTGACTGACCCCAAGAAGAGGAGCATATACGACCAGTTTGGAGAAGAAGGTGAGAGCGAGGGATCTGAATGGCTCAAATAGCAACTGCCATCTGGCTAATTACTGTATTTTGAGCTGGAGCATTAATTATTCATGTCATCATCAGGGCTAAATACTGATTTGCAGTGGGAGGCTCGTGACTAAAACACTCCTATTAAAGCAGCAAAAACATGTGACAGCTGTGAGGCTGATAAATTATTCAGGGAGAAATCCCTTAAAAACTCCTGCTGATGTTTAGAAAAGCACATTTGCATGTAAGAAACATCACTTTTAAAAGGAGGGTGAAGCATCAGAAAAACTGCAGGTTTCAATGAGACTAACTCAACTCTTCATGTTGTTGTTTTTTTTTATTTTAGGCCTTAAAAATGGCATGTCAATGGCGGGCCAAGGCAACGTGTTTCGCAGTAACTTCCAAGGTGACCCCCACGCCACCTTCTCCTCCTTCTTCCACGGCTCGGACCACTTCGACATCTTCTTCGGCTCCGACGTGGACAGCGAGGACGACCTCTTCAACCCCTTCAGACGGTTCACCTTCAGCCACGTGGGCGGGTTCGCCGGGCACGACAGCGGGCTGCGCAGGGGCCAGCGGCGGCTGCAGGGCAAAGAGGTGGTCCACGATCTGCTGGTGACCCTGGACGAGGTGATGCACGGCTGCACGAAGCACGTCAAGATCACCCGCAGCCGCCTCAACCCGGACGGTCGAAGCCTGCGGTCTGAAGACAAGGTGCTGAATGTGGTGGTGAAGAAAGGCTGGAAGGCGGGCACCAAGATCACCTTCCCCCGGGAGGGAGACGAGACACCCAACAGCATTCCTGCCGACATCACCTTCATCCTCAGGGACAAGGAGCACACCCAGTACAAGAGGGACGGCTCCAACATCGTCTACACAGCCAAGATCACCCTCAAAGAGGTGAGTTTGGGTTACAAGTTTGACTCCCACACGAGCCACCAGTTCTCACCTGATGAATGGTTTATTATTATGAAACACGTAGCACGTCTATAACTAGATGCGATTTCGCTTTAGTCCCTTACACCTACTCAGGCTTAAATCCATCCACCACATCTTGTCCTTTACATAACAGATGAATGATGCATTCACTGAAATACCGATGAAAATCGATTACTGAAAAAGGCACCAATATAAACCAGAAGGTGCGATCTCTGCCAAATGCAGGGAGCGCGGGGGGGGGGGGGGTGAGGTGTGTTTGATTGCAGGCTTAGGTCAGAACATGGTGTTCTGTTACAGGCATCTGAACCCCCAGCTTACAATGGGCTGACAGACCTCCGCTAACAGAGCAGCAGCAGCAGCCTGCCAACGCCTCGGTTACCTCACCAGCCCCTGCAGAGAGCGAGAGAGAGCAGGAGCTAAATTTAGCCTCGGCGCTGACTGCCCCCACAAATCTCACTTCACTCTCCCTCTCAGCCACTATGTGTGCTGCAGACTCCTCGCTGCCTCTACACACAGTCAGGCGGGGATGGAGGGAGGGCAGCTTTTTCTTTTCTGGCCCGCTCCGTTGCTGGCTCTCACCTCCGCCAACCCACACGCAGATTAAGCAGGGCAGCAGTCACAGAGACTGGCATTTTCAAAGAGTTCCTCCATCTTCCTGTGGCTGGCTTTCAGTCACTAAAGTACTTAACTCCCACACACGAGCCAGTAAATAGAGCAGCGATTATAACATCTGTATGGCCGGTTTGTTGCATAACACAGAAAATGCTTTCAGAAAGACTGATGCTCCATATTTAGCTGTTATGTAACTTGACACTTTTAAAGATCAGGCAGTCATTTTTTTGTTTTTTGTTCAAAGTGTACTTGATCCCTGCCAGGCTACTCACAGAGCCTTATGAAAGCTGGTCTAAATATATCAGGTCTGCAGAACTAACTTTTCCTCCTCCTCTCTGTGCCCCTCCAGGCTCTCTGCGGCTGCACAGTCAACGTCCCGACACTTGACAACCGGATGATGCCTCTGCCGAGCAGCGACGTTATCAAGCCTGGAGCCGTGCGGCGGCTGAGGGGCGAGGGCCTGCCGCTGCCCAAGAGCCCGTCGCAGCGTGGGGACCTGGTGGTGGAGTTCCAGGTGCTCTTCCCCGACAGGATCCCGCCACAGTCCCGCGAGATCATCAAGCACAGCCTGGGCCAGTGTTAACCAGTGTTAGCCGGCAGTTCAGCACGCGCGGTGCGTTAGGGTTACCAATTCACAAACGCAGCCTTTGCCCGAGGTGCTAGTTATCACAACCAACCACAACCTCTCATTGTGTTTGGCGAGCAGAGCTTAATGTGAGTCACAGTTCAGCAAGGAGACGACTTTCTGCAGGCATGACACACAACACCTGATGCCACCTGAGCAGTGAGTTCAGAACTGATGAATGGGGTCTTTGGTATCTGAGGGCATCCATTGACTCAGCAGCCTTTCTCTTGAAGGTCATTTGTACTGTTATACTTCCACAGTTATGGCAGGATATCAGTGTGCTATTCAAGTCTGTATAGACTTCTTTAGAAACTTGTGAGGAAAAAAAACATTATTAATAGTTATATGGTGTTCATATGACTTATCTTTTGCATTGATTTATTACAATAGCAAAAAAAAAATGTAATACTTGTGTACAAAGATCTACTTTGTGTACAAAATGCAAAACACTTTTCTCTAAGAGAGATTCATCTGTCAAATGTTCTATTGAATTATTTGAAATGTTTGTACATACTCTGGAATAGTTGATGTATTATCACCTGACATGTTTGCAAGCATGAAAAATAAAATAAAAAATTACATACTTTAACTCCTCTCTGCTGTTCTTTGTCACGAACATATGAAGTGAAAATCATCACTGCAGAGCTTCAAGTGCAGGAGTCAGACCAACTGCTGCCATCTAGTGGTGATGGGTTGCTATGACGACGGCAGACATCCCGCACATCATTGGACACACCTGTTAGTCTGTAACTACCTGCACGGTGCAGGCTGCATAGTCGCCTCAGAAGAAGCCTGTGCGCTGTTAACAGACTGAAAATAGTCCACACTGACGAAGATGAGGGTGATTAAAGACGACAGCCGCACTGGGAGGCTGTTTATATTTGAGAGGCGGCCTGCCATGTTGCTGTCACATAAAACAATTACTTTCAGACTCAAAGTAGCCCACATTGATTGACACTGCAAAGCACCTGCGCGTTCAGACAGTCCCCCCAAGTTGAGATCAGCAATTTTCCAAAATCCCCCTCTTCATGTCCTCTGGGATGAAATGTCGCAGATAAATCAGGCCGCACCATCAGATCTGACCGAGGGCCACCCCGTGACCAACCTGACTCTGGTGGTCCTGCTCCTGATCCCCTGCGTGGTGGTCCTGCTCCTGCTGAACTGCCTGTTTCTGGGCTACAAGCTCCTGGGCCTGTCCAAGAGGAGACAGCGGCGGGGGGACGCGGAGGAGATGCTCCTGCAGTCCACCCTGCACAGAGCCAGGCGGGCCTCGGACGCGTACATGTCCCTGTCCGAGCCCGCCCTGCCGCACCCGGTCACCTCCTCCAGGGCCTCGTCCAGGGAGAGGGCCGGGGTGGACCACAGGATCCGGCTCCTGAGGCCAGACGGGGCCACCGGCTCCGGGTCCCTGAGGGCGCCCAGCACCATCCGGGCCGCCTCCTCCTCGTCCGCCGCCGGCGGCCTCACCGCCAGGCTCGACCCGCCGTCCGGATCGCGGACTCACAGCCTCGGGAAGGCGGCCTGGTGCAGGAGCGCCCCGGTGCTGCCGCAGTCCAGCGACTCAGAGGCTGAAACCGGAGTGAACCTGGTCCCGCCAAACTCTCCCACGGTGAGTGGAGCACCGAGGAGGCAAATCACACAAAGGGACCAGGAGGGTGTTATTGCAGTGGGTGAGACTGACTGTTAGTGGATCTTTAGTCAAGAACCTCTGCAGCCTGAACACTCATGTTGTGTTGCACAATGTTGGAAAGGCAGGCAGGCTCACATTCAAGTGACTGTGCTCAACCACAGGGTCAGATTAACACTCTTACTCTTCCTCTCTATTTGATTGTGGGCATGATGTTTCTTGTGTGTGTGTTTTAATTAAATATGAATTAAGACATCTGCACCATTTAAACACACAATTAAATACTGCATAATACAAAAAGTATTAAAATAGAGGCTCTATGTTTAGTCATTTGTAGTTTATGGCATCATGATTGGTTTAGCTTCAGCCATACATTTGATTTAAAACTCAGCAGGATAGAGCATTGTCTGGTAGTGCTGGGTAATGTGTTACAAAAGTTTACAGATTGCAGATTGATGGAAGCTGATTGTCAGATTCAGTGGACCAGACAGTTGCCTCTGGTAGATGCTCTCGTTTGCCTGATGTTATGTGAGCATAGTGAAGCAAAGGAGGAGATTGTGGCTGAACCAAATGGGAATAAGTAAGACAGCTGTGGTTGAAAATGACCTTGCAGCATCTATCTGAAGCTTTTCATCCTTAATAGAGCTTTGAGGATGAACGTATCTCTGCCAGATTAGGAAAAAAACATACATGTAATATTAAACATGTTTAACCTCTTTTGTCTTGGCATGCACACGACATGGCGTCATCTGCACAAATTGTGGCGTCATTCGCATAAATTATGCTGCCATCCAATCTGTTACATGTTGCTTTATGTGTTCCAGGCATAAATATCATGAATTTGACGCCTTCACATTTCTAGTACATACCATCCAATACCATATGTGTTTCTCAGCTGGCACTATAGCTCTGTCTCTCTTATTGTTTGTGCAAAAGCCTACAGTTTAGGTGCTGCAGTCTTCAGAGATCACGTCAGTCCATGTGTTTAATAAGCCTTTATGAAGTTCGTGTTTCTGTAGATCAATTAGCAAGAAGTTTAAACAAAATATTCAGATTCTGCTTTAAACATAACAAAAATGAAACTCAACTTTATTCCAAATCAAAGATTTACGTCTGTATTTTTCCCCACCGTGCACAGCAGGAGACAGAACGTGTGGGTCACATTCGTCGGAGCAGTACTTACGAAATGCTGACAGATGTGAACCCCGGTGCTGCCGTGCACGTGTTCGACAAAGTAGACCTGGAGTGCGAGTACAGCAACCCGTCCTCAGAGACGCCCTGCCTGAACGCTTCTGCAGTGGGACCTGGACTTGACAGCGACTTTGGTGCAAGTGCAGGTACGCCTCAGTCCCCTTCACCTGCACTGTAATCAATATGACTGCCATTAATAAGTAATGTCACTGCAGCACCAAACAGGCAAAAACAAGAAGACTGGAGGGACATTATGACAACTTTTGTAGGGAACTGTTTAACAAATGTGGGAAGTTACAACATGTATGTTTTTTTTAATTAATGTTAATTGGATGTGCCACATGACCTATATAAAGACTACTGTTTAATGGCAATAAAGCTTTTAAAATATTAACTTTTGAAATGAATATTGATGTGCAATATTTGCAAATCTGAATTATTATCTCAAGTCAGAGCAGACTTCAAAATCTTTGGAGGGGGTCTTTTAAAATAAAGTTGTGTTTTGATTTCAGGTGTCTCACTGCGGATTCTGTCAGCGGACAGTGACGGTCTGTCGAATGGTGTCCTGGCCTCGGCCTTGGAGTGGGACTACTACGACCCCTGCTACGTCAAACAGAACAATGTACCCAAACATAAACACCACAGACCTGCGATGCACACTAAGCAGTACTGGGTATAATAACACAGCTGTCTGTGATGAGTGGTTTTAATGTTTATTTATATCTTATTATGTATTTATTTCATTTTATTTAAACCTATCTTCCTTTTATTTATTTTGTTGGAAGTCAGTTATTCAGTTTGTCTCACAAATAATCACCAATAATCACTATGCCTTCACACTTGTTTAAATGACGATGGAGAATGCACTCTGCCACCGACTTTGTTCATACTGTGAAATATTTACGATGCACCTTTACTTGAGTTCTTGTGAAATATTTATTATGCACTCCTTCACTTATGTCAGTGTTTATTATAGTCACTTTCTCATATTAACGGGGCTGCTCCGCCAGCTCTGGGTTTCATTAACATTCACATTAAGTTATATTCACCTATTGTTTGACATGTTTTGATTCACTCTGACCAATAAAGATTCATTTAGAATTTGGTTCATCTTGATTATCTTTCCAAAGAAACCTAGAACATTACTAACACAAGGAGAATTAAATTTTTTACTTATCTATCAGTAGTTGGCTTGTACTATCAAATATGTGTTTAAGTTAATCAACACATTTTCCTATCATTTTTAAGTGGGGCTCTTCCATGTTTCACTCATCACCAGCAGAGGGCAATGTGGTGTTGTTGCTGTTAGGGTTTGATGTTGTGTACAATGTATAAATACAGACCTACATAATAGGTATTACATACCCTGATTTAGTACAGAACTTATGATACTGAGTTTGTACTGTAGGCTTATTTTAAAGACCTATTTTAAAGTTTGATGGCTCCTCGTTATAATTGAGGACAGCACTGCGGCTCCAGTTGCATTAACAATACTTGTCATTTGCTTCGTCAAACAAGCAAAGTTGTTTCAGAAAAGATTGCAGACACCACACTTTGACAGTTGCATTGATTTGTTCGTCACAGCTCACAAAGTCTTGAGTTATATAAGCAACTTCAACTACAGCCATTAGGAAGAGAATGGAGTCTCTACAATATTAAGGCCACATTTAAAAGAGGGTCACTGAGTTTCTTTTGAAGTTTCAGTCGATTGCTGGTTTTAACAGTGTTTGTCCTAACGGTAACATTGTTCCTGTTAATTCACTCAGTGGCAGCCTGTCTGCACTTTCAGCAGTTCACTCGTTATTCTGCAATGTGACAGATCTGTGTTATTAGCCAAGTATTCTGACATAAAACTTGTCATCTCTTCTTTGCTGCAGAGTTGCTGCACTCATTTCCATTTCATTATGTAAGTCAATTAGTTCAAGTCAAGGGAAACAAATGCAGCATTAAAATCATGGAGAAATAAGGTCTATTAAAGTCCCACTTTTTTTATCATCTTAGTTGCTTTGCAGTTACATGACAGACACTAAAACAGGAGCAAATATTTGTTTCTTAATTGTTTTGCTCAAGAACTGAGGCAGCATTTTAAGAAACAAATATTTTAGTGGTGTGGCTGTGCATATCAGCATTGGTTTAATAATATTTTTCCTGTGTCCATAAGAAATTGTGGGATAAGAAAACTAGATTATAAAAGGTCTACTGTTCGAGACAAACTGAAACAAAAGTGCTGCAAACATAAGAAGGCCAAATCAACTGGTTGGAATATTTTATTCTTTTGAGATATCTGTACATTAAAGATCAAGTGCCACTTGAATTTTTTAAGTTCATAGAAAGTATAATCGACGCTGCACTATGCAAACATGAAAACAACCAGACCAAAAAGCACTTTACTCAAAGCTGGAGAGGAAATTCAACACAATTTGCTTGAGCTTGGCATCAGATGCCTCTGAGATTTTGCCATCAGCCCTGCAAACAAGAAGAGATTAGTTACAAAATATATACAGACCATCAGTCTCTGTGAAAGTTGAAATGCTGTTGTCCAGAAGCTCTGTAACTTACTTAATAGCTGCCAGCAGGTCTTGATGCTGGCTCAGTACGTGCTGCAGGAACGCCTTCTCAAACTTGGTGATCTTGCTAGGCTCCATCTTGTCCAGGTGTCCCCTCACACCAGCATAAATGACAGCTACCTGTTCTTCAATGGCCATTGGAGCTGAAAGGTGAACGCTCTCAGTCACAATACATAAAACAATAGGGAGAATGGATGTGTTTTCTGAGAGAAGCCTATTTACTGAAACGCAATACTAAATTTGAATACTCACAGTACTGTCCCTGTTTAAGGAGTTCAGTCAGACGAACGCCACGGTTCAGCAGCTGCTGAGTAGCAGCGTCCAAATCAGAACCGAACTGAGCGAAGGCAGCCACCTCACGGTACTGGGCCAGCTCCAGCTTCATGGTACCAGCCACCTGGTGAAGGACACAAGTCAGTAAGTCAGAATATTCCTTCACTGTGATTAGAGGCTGGGAGATGGATGATTACAAAGAAGGCCAACCTGCTTCATGGCCCTGGTCTGGGCAGCAGATCCGACACGTGACACGGACAGACCGACGTTGATTGCGGGACGAATACCCTTGTAGAACAGTTCAGTCTCCAAGAAGATCTGGGTGACAAAGCAGCATTTAGTCACCGGGTGAAAAGTTTAACTGGAACAAAGTCGAGTCAGTGACTCCCGCGCTCACCTGTCCGTCTGTGATGGAGATGACGTTGGTTGGAATGTAGGCCGACACGTCACCAGCCTGTGTCTCGATAACGGGAAGGGCTGTGAGGGAGCCGCCGCCGAAGTTGTCGTTCATCTTAGCGGCTCTCTCCAGCAGACGGGAATGCAAGTAGAATACATCTCCTGGGTAAGCCTCGCGACCGGGAGGACGACGGAGCAGCAGGGACATCTGACGGTAGGCGACGGCCTGCAGAAAGATAACACACGAGGTTGGGTTTATCTGTAATCTAAACTTTGTTCAAATGATTCACAATAATTGGTTTTCCTTTAAGCTCCCCTCAAACAAATGAAATAAAACTCACCTGCTTGGACAGATCGTCGTAGATGATCAGGGCGTGCTTGCCGTTGTCTCTGAAGTACTCTCCCATGGAGCAGCCAGAGTAAGGAGCCAGGTACTGCAGGGGAGCAGCATCGGAGGCGGTGGCGGACACCACGATGGTGTACTTCATGGCGTCGGCATCAGTCAGCCTCTTCACCAGCTGAGCCACGGTGGATCTCTTCTGGCCGATGGCGACGTAGATGCAATACAGCTTCTTCTTCTCATCGGTTCCCTCATTGAAGCGCTTCTGGTTGATGATGGTGTCGATGGCAATGGCAGTTTTGCTGCAACACAGATTATGAGACTAAATACTGCTGACACATCAACAAACAGATTCAGATGGGAGACTTGTCAATATCAGTGGTTGTGCTTCGAGCTATTCTCCAGGTTTAAGTCATTTACATGTAGAGTTCAGGGGATCTATTGAAAATTGCCATTTTCATCAAATTGCCTTAATATCAGTTAAGGGTGAATTAACATAAAGGCCACCAGTTTCTCCTGCAAGCTTGGAAATGGAGGGGTGTTCAGCTGGCTGCAATCTGTAAACACACCACTAGATGCCACTAAATCTTACATGCTGCTCTTTTAAAACACAGCACCACCTGCAGTCAAAAGCCTTTAAAATAAACTGTTGCTTCATGAATTTAGAAGAACTGGTATAAAGTAGTTTTTATTATCTAATATGCATTAATGTTTATCCACAAATCAATCAGATGTTAAACAGTGACAAACTGACGAACGACTGACCTTACAACAACAACAACTAATATGATAGTTACAAAAAAAATCTTGCAATAAGCTGTATCATGATATATTGTAAAATTGATGATTTATCCCATCCCGTGTCAGCATGGCACCTCCACCGCTGTAACGGTGTTTCAAAGGCACCAGGAATAACATCAAATGTTGTTGTGTGTTCAAGTATTCACTTTGAGCAGAATCCTCTTACCCAGTCTGTCTGTCTCCGATGATGAGCTCACGCTGCCCACGACCGATGGGGACCAAACTGTCCACGGCTTTGATGCCAGTCTGCATTGGCTCCCTCACAGAGATACGGGGGATGATGCCAGGGGCCTTTAGACCCACACGCCTGCGGGTGCTGGCGCCAAGGGGGCCCTGTGAGGAAAAGATCAGGAGTGCTATCATAAAAAGGCATAAATCTATAAATTCATCTCTGTATAACCCAAGTAAAACACAAAAAGTCATGAAGTTCCTAAATAATTTGGCTTTCAAATAAATCTAGTCTTTCACTGTCAGCATCAGCACCCAAACAAGCATCTCTATGTCCAATAACTATACTTCTATCAACAACTTGCCTGCATGCATCTCCCTGTGGCTCAAAACAGTAAAATAAAATTGAGCTTTTAGTTATCTCTGGACATTTTGAGGGATTTGCAAAGGTTAAATAACATGATTGTAAACTAAATTTTGAGTCACCTGTTCTAACAAACATTAGACTTCAGTGTTTTAACCCATCGGTCACAGAATTTAAGTGTATTTCTTAGATTAACAACCCTTAATAGTCTTCTATCAGAAATATGTTCCTTAAGCCTGCTGAGTGTTCTTGATGTCAGAACTCAAAAAGCACAAAGAGGCAGATTTTCTCTGTTACACTCCTCAGCTATAGAAGAGTCTGCCATATCATCAAAAGTGATTTCAAATCTGCAGACACACTTAAACAAAAAATGTTTTTTGATCCAGTCTTACATTTTTTATAACTATATGCTGTGACATCATCAATTTTATTTAAGGCATTTAATACTGCATTTTATGGATGAATCATGCTACAGAGACATAATTATAATAATTATTATAAGCATTTACCTTTCCATCGATAGCATTTCCCAGAGCATCAACGACGCGGCCCAGCAGCTCTTCACCCACAGGCACGTCTACAATAGCACCGGTTCTCTTGACAATGTCGCCTTCCTTGATCAGCTTGTCATTACCAAACACCACAACACCAACATTGTCGGGCTCCAAGTTTAGAGACATGCCCTGGATGAGAGAAGAACCAAAAGTTACTCCAATCTTTCGAATTTCAGTTTACAAATTACTGATAAAACAACAATCTACAACCTAAAATGTCATTAAGATAATGTTCATAAATGTTCTGATCAGCCTTATGGCATCAGAACCCAACCATCTCCAAAAAAGTGTAAATGGTCAATCTTACTTTCAGACCAGAGGAGAACTCCACCATCTCCTCAGCCTGCACGTTCCTCAGACCGTACACTCTGGCAATACCGTCACCGATGGACAGCACGCGACCAGTCTCCTCCAAGTCGGCACTCGTGTCAGCTCCCATGATCTTTTCCTCCAGAATGGATGACACCTCGGCTGTGCCTTTAATGTAATCAAGAAAGGTCTACAAGTTAAGTTGGAAACCCTTTTTTAGTTGCTAACATTTCCACTTAATTATCTTAAGCAGCAGGTCAATACATTTTCCAGGAAACACTGACCTGTTTTCTGCAGCCATGGACGGGCAGTGTGTAGATTCTTGGCCCCAACACAAGCTGCAGCAACGTTCTTGGATACCTTTAAGACAATAAGAATGAGTAAAGAAATCTATGTTATTCAGACCATAAAAGTGCAGCATTTTCCATTAAATCAATTAAATCATACACAAATTAAATAAAGAAAATCTGCTGGCAATTTATTAGGTATATCTAGTGAGCTGTCTAATGCAACAACCCTGCAATAAGTCGTATAATATATATATAATATCAAAACAGAGCAGAGACTCAATATAATTAAACATGGATTACTGATTGGCACTCCCTGTGACTTTGCTGTAGTGCAGAAGAAGCTAACCCAATTATACCATGTGTTTGTGCCCTTTGGCACAAGGACACTTGTAGAGAGTAGTTTGAGCCCCCAAAGGCTCTTTCAACAGTCTGGATTAAATAAAAATGCTCAGTTTGTTGCACAACAAAAAGAATATTTGCTGAATTAAAATTACATGAATCAAAACTTTAAAATGTTATCTGATTTATTTACCTACATGAATTCTGCTTTTATTACTTCAGGTTTTCATATAGAATAACATAATCAATCTTCTTGTGCTGTGCAAAAATAAAGGACATACTGTAGGTTATTAATGCCTGTCTGAACAGGAAGATGAGTTGAAATTTAACATCCAGCATATTTTTATTGTGCAACAGAGAGAGTATTTCCTCAGAGATAGTAAAGAGAGTCTTTAGAGAATTTTAGAAATATCTAATATTTGCTATTCAGAGAAAGTACAGTACATTAGATGCACAAACTGGGATTAAACAACGGATATAAAACATGACCACTCACATTACATTAAACATTACTATAAGTTGCTAAAGTATTTGTTTTATTTGGATTTATCGAGTTCTACAGCATAATTTCAGTCCTTTTTTGTGTTTTTAAATATTTGTGCAGGGCCTCAGGTCCTGCAGCCTGCAGAAAGATGACAATCTTCACCAACAACAGACAGGAGCCAGAACAGTGTGTTATCTAAAATAAAACATTTGTCACCACACACACATAAACAACTATATAAACCTATCCTAATAAATGCATCTGCGGTGAAAGATGACATGCAGAGTGAATCAAAGCTGACCTTCAATACAAACTTACAGTCGTCATTAATTCACTTTAGCAAAAGGCACATCCACTGACAGTGCATTAAAACAATAACACAACGCTGAGAGGTTACTATTATTATTTAGTCATTATCATAAAGTACTGTTTTGTCTTGGAGAGCTGCTTGCTCCTGTCTTAGCTAGCTAAGTGAAGGGCCCGGTGTCCTCCGGTGCAAAGACGTGTGCGCGCACAACAACGCCATGTCTTTTTAAAAAAATGTGAATTAACTCGGGATTTCCTCAAGAGAGTCGATGCAAAATAAAACATAAAGAGTTTAAAATCGCTTACAAATCCAGCCCGTCGAGGCAGACTGCGGGCAAGAGCCGCTGCGACCCGAACAGACAGCATGTTGACGGCCTGCTGGATGAGTCCTGAGCCGGAGAGGAGAGAGAAGGATGGCGGACACGGACACGGATTGGAGAAAGGTCACCGTGACCCGGAAGAACTTCAGAATAAAATACATGTCCTCTAGTTTATTTTTACTTTTATTTTGTTTTCCTTTTTCCAAATGTTATAGTGTCTAATATTGTCGAAGACCGGGTAGGTTATATTTATGGTTAAATAAAATGAAATGCGTATTATTAGTTTTGTATTTATTGCACATACTTTCATTTATCAAGGAGTAACTGTGTGTGTGTGCGTGTGTGTGTATACAATAATGCAATGGTACAAAAAAGATTTCTGAAATAAGTATGAATATGACTTCTTTAACAGATTGCTTTATATACACATGAATATGGCAGTATAGAAACTATCTATACACAGTAAAATATAAAACTAAATAAGATATAAATTGATGATAATCCTTTATTAGTCCCACAGCATGGAAATAGAAAAATGCTAATATAAATACAAACGACAAAGACAATGATAAGAATAATAAAACACAATTATAAAAAAAAAACTTTACACATTTTTACAGTACAGACAATGTGCACATATTTGTGTTGACTGATGAGTATATATTAGGACAGGAGGAGATTAAAATTGAATTTATACTTTCTATATTAAAGCCGTAAAAGAAATGGAAAGGAGTAAAAAGTATAATATGCACCTGAATTACTGTGAAGTAAAGGTAGCCTTTAGAATTACATAAAATTTAAACAATTAAAATACTCAAGCCTACTAAAAGTGTTGGTGTACTGTAGTAAATGTACTTTCCAGCACTCAGTCCTTCAATACTGTGATGTTGGGGGAACTGAATAATGATATATATAATATACTATAATAATATACTAACTACAATAATATAATAATACTAATGGTCCCTGTACCCTCCAATCTGCTGATCGTCTTGCAGTATTTCCTCCCCCTGCAGTACTGACCGTCGACCCACAGGGGGCGCTCGACTGTGCAGAAAAGGCCGGAAGTGGCGCATGTATCTTTGTGAGGAGTCGTACGGCTGATGGAGACATTTTAAAATAAACACACAGCTAGCTGCTAACGGCTAACAGGACTCACCGAGTACACTGCGCCAAAAAAAAAGAAAAACAAACTTAAAATCCTTTCAAGTTGCAGAGAAGTGAAGTGAATTAGACAGAGTGTTGTTTATGCATCGTAAATCAAAGCGGGTGCAGATTACCGAAGATGTGGAAAAGTCTACCAGTGGGAAAAGAAGAATATAAGTGAAGCGGCGGTAAGTTGAAACCAGCGCATTTTAAAAGCTAAGTTAGCCGCTAGCCTCTGACATTATCCTGCCTGTTGACGCCTCCGGGTGGAAAGACACTGCTGCCATTTATAGGATGTTGTGAGGCAGCTGCCCTGCACCCTGACCATTAATTTAGTCCGGGACTTGTCGCCTCCGTCTCTTTTTAAGCCGAGGTTAGCTTCACTGCGCAGCTCAAAGTAGTGTCTGCCGCCGAGCCTGCGTTAGCCTCAGCTAGCCACAGACACCACTAACACTATCTAAATGCATTTATAGTCATATATAAATAGATTAAAGTGCACACTTAGTTTAATGTGTTGCAGGAATTTTAACACCCTTTACTCAAATATTTCCCAGGGTGTGTGAGCTGTGTAAAAGTAGATTAATATTCAAGTTACCTTCAATGCTCTTGAAGCTAAAGAGCAACAGCGTTAACGGGAATTTCTGACCAAATTGTTGCATTGAATTTAATGAGGTTATCTGTTTTTATACGCCTTTAGTCAGTTTTCATGCACATTTTGAAAATGCACATAATTTTCTTAAAAATTGTGTTTTCTTTTGCGAGTTTGCAGAGGAGCGATAAATAGCTTGAACACGCCGTCAGGGCTCTGCAGTACAGTTGAACCGGAGATCTACATATCATATTATATGCCTCCAAATATTGCACAATAAGATATTTAATTAAATCTGTGAAACAGAAGTAATCTCGAAGACGTTGTATGTATATATGCATTCAAATTGCTTATAATGTAGTCAGTTATTCCAGACTTGAAGTATTTACCTCAGGCACAGAAAGCCCAGAACAATTTAATTACAATTCTACCTGCAATGAAAGTTATTATTACCTATTATATATTATAGATATCTTGCTCCATGCGCTCTTTAATCTGTGAATTGGAATAAGTGGTGTGTTTTCTTCCAGCAGGTGAGCTCCTGTCCAAGCACATTGGTCCATGTTTGTTGGACCTTTGGGCTCTGGGCTCAATTAGCATGAAGATGGCTGATTCAGAGAAAGTAGATGAATTTGTGGACGCCGAGTGCCCCCTAGAGTGCCTTGATGATGTACAATCAGCCATGGCTTCTGTTCAGGAAGACCAGGACGAGCAGCTTAAAACGGAGACCACCACCACCAGTACCAGCTCACCGCCAAGGGAAAAGGAGGCAGACAGCCCCGTGCACACAGAGGGTGAGCAGAGTCTCCTCTCCATGCCATGCCTGATGAAGGAGCTCCGCCGAGACTCCCCAGAGTCCCAACATGCTTCGACTGGGAGTGACAAGCCTGTATCTCATCATATCTATGAGAGTGACTCCTCAAATCCCTGCATGCTCTCCCCCTCATCCAGCGGCCACCTCGCTGACTCAGACACACTCTCCTCAGGGGAAGAAGGTGCTGCTGCTCCCTTAGGAGAAGAGGGCAACATGGAAGCTGCAAATGATCCTGGGCAGGCAGCGGGAAGGCAAACATCTGGCACGGCCACAGGAGGGAGGAAGTCTCGGCGGTCACGCTCAGAGAGCGAGATGCCTCCCAACGCAATGGCTGCAAAGAAAAATCGCTGCCAGCCCACAATGGTAGCAGCAGGAGGGCAGGAAAAACAAACCAACGGCAAACTGGCAAAAGTGAAAGGTCACCGGAGCCAGAAACACAAGGAGCGAATGCGTTTGCTGAGGCAAAAACGTGAAGCAGCAGCACGGAAGAAGTATAACCTGCTGCAGGACAGCAGTACAAGCGACAGCGAGCTCACGTGTGACTCCAGCACCAGCTCCTCTGAGGACGAGGATGATGACACTTCGGGAGGTAGCAAGACAATCAAGACTGATATTTCAGGTAACATCCAATATTCACTACACATGCTCATAGCACAGTACTACCACCACTGTCCAGGACAGTCACTTAGATATCCCATATAAGGTGCTTTATCACATAGTAATAGAAAAACACGTAAGCTGACAGTGTTTGACAATGAAAGATGGAGAGACATCATAGTCTAACACAGATCTTAACAATAACAGGGTGCTGGTAAGAATTAAAAATTTCAGCCTACCTGAAGTAATGTTTTCACTAGCCATATATAGTAAAAACATGTCATGGAGCTCTAAGCCTTTGCTATGTCAGATCAGTACAAGCATTGTTTTGTTTGTATTTGGTTTATCAGTCACTTTCTTTCTTTTCTTTTGGTTGTTTTCTCACTCATCATCTGTCCTCATTCACCCTGTCTTTAGATACTTGGACTGTGTGTTTTAGAAGGGTCTATGCCCATTCACATGTAGTAGTACAAGACATGTTTTGTTGGTACTTTGTCCCATTGTTTGCATGCTGTGGAAATCTAGTGGGCATTCTTCAACTCATGAAATTATTAAAAACAGAGTTGTATTAATCTAACCCATATTGTGAGTTGTGCAAGCCAACCAGTGAGCCATTTGTATCAGCTGCCTTTGCTGTAAATAGACAATGGTGTATGATCTCATTGTGTAAATCTGAGTTGCAAGGCTCTGCAGGTACTGTGCAGTGTTGGGTGCTGGTAGAAATATAGTCTTACACCTGAGAGTTTGGACGCACATTTAATGTGCCATTTTATTATAGTGCTCTAAAGTGCTCTTAAAATTGTATTTCTTCTTTTCTGTGAATTGGGGTTTAGTGAACATCTACATCAATGAGACTGCAAGGCATTTAGGATATCCTGCTTTTCTGCCTCCAGCTTATAAATATTCCATAGGTCTATCCTACACTTCACTCTGCCCACAGAGGAGGAGGTGAAGCTTTGAACTGCAAACAGGTGGTTCTCTTATCTATAATAGTTTCTGAAGCACCTTTGATGAGTCAGATAGCTCCCGTGTCATAGACTTAGAAAATATTAATGCACATACAGCTCTGACTGAGGCTGGCTGGGTGCTTTACAGTGAGCCCAAGCACAGAAGTTTCTAATAAACACAAACATCAGCAGACAAACACCAGCAGTATTGTTGGAACATTGGTCTTATGTTTGTTCCTATAGTTAATGTAACGCTTCCTGATGATTGTAGAAATCTCTTGGGTGAGTTGAGTTCTCCACACGTAGTTTCTGCCAGGCTGGAATTTGCAGGCCGCCTGCCTTCTGCTGCTGTTGGTGGAGAAGTCACTTGGTTTACTTTAGGCTGATCTTTTCACTGTGACTGCATCTCTCAGAATAGAGCCCATTGGATTGGTTCTGGTAGACAGTTCTTTTTTCCCATGAAATTCAGAAATATTTTTTGTAGAATGCAGATTTTCTTGTTTTGATAAATTATTCTTTACTGTGTTTCAAGAGTAGAATTAGCTAGTCTTGTCTTTTTGCAGGAGCATTATAAATGGATTAAATAAGGTTCATATTTGGACTTAAACAGCGTTTTAGCAGAAAATGTAGTTAGACATCTCCGTTGCTCTTTTGTAACAAATTTGCTTCTAATGGATTTGTTTACGTCAAAAATGTCTTCAGTTAACACTTCTTCCAAACCACAGTTACTGAGTCAGTCACCAGAGACATCCAGTTAAATTACTTAGGGATCCGTACTACATGAAATGTTTTCAACCATTTTTACATCCTGCACACAGATTTGAGTGCTACAACTGCATGATGTAGTCCATCAGCATGAAAAGAGTCGATCTGCACGTAACCAGAAACAAACTCATTTTCTCTTTAATACAAAAGTCCACCTCCGAAGCATGAAAGTGCTACTGTATTTTCTTATGGCTTGGCCTCAATGTCTTTAAAGCTGGCTTCAGACGTGCGTCGGAGAGATCCAGAGTGGGCGCCCAGATTCATGGGCTGCTGGACAGCGGTTCGTGGGACAGGAACGGCATCGGCAGCGTTCTGGAGGAGGCCATGACGCGTTTTGCTGTGATGCAGCGCCAGACCGAGGAGCGCTTCCGCATCTGGATGGAAAAGCTTGCACACCTCGACTCGGACAACGACTCGTCCAAACGCTCAAGTGATGCCCTAGAGGGGCAGCAACAGGGCGGACGCCCGTCCCCACCCAGTTCCTATTTGCCATCATCAGAGTCTGCAGAGACTATGGCTGCCTACATGTTGGCACGAGAGAACAACAGCCTCACCCCCACCCCCATAAACAACAACATCCTACCTGAAGTGGTCACTCAGAATGGAAATCTAGGTGTTCCAGACCCCGGTCTCTTGAATGTTTAGATTACACTTCTGCTTCACTCCTCGCTGTTTCATACTTTGATCTTACCAAGTGTAGAGCTAGTTGATGCAGAAAGCATGGCAAAGGGTATTAATAGGTAAATGATGTTAGGTCACTAAACAGATACACCACCAACAGCAGCTGGGCCCCGAGCTGGTCGTTTGAACTTGACTCTGTGCAGACCCAAGGCCCGGTGCGTTTGCTGGCACTGAATCACTGTGAGATTTGACAGTCTGAATAATTCAACTCACCTGTTTGATTTCTGCAGCATCTGTGACATGGACACGGGGCATATCTCAATAGACTGGCGAGTCAGGGCTCTTATGGTATTGCTTATTGTACGGCTCGTTTGTTTCAGTTAACCAGCTGCACACACACTCACACACACTCCTACTCAGAGTAGCTGATTATGTCATTCATACAGAATGTGCATTGCAGCACCTGAACAGCCGTCATGACAGTGCGAGGTGGGGTGCTGCTGTTTAATAGCATGTGCCTTGTCATTCTGACTTCATGCTGGGAATGATACATAGAGCATCATAATACTTTTTCTTCAGAAATTAGGTTCAACACTCTACATGACTCTTCTTTCTCCTGAATTGTGTTTGCACTCTTGTGACAAGCTTTTATTTTGGTGGCATAGCTTTACTAACATCAGAACATTTAAACACAGATTTGCCTATAGATATAAACACCATATACTAACCCACAGTTTCTTTGCTTTTAAAAAAAATCCTAAGTAGATTAGATGTGTTTACATCTTTTAATACCTGCCTTTCTGTTACATTTGCTGCTATTGCTGCCTTTGTGCAGTAACAAGAAACTAGTGAGGGAGGAACGACTCCCAATGTTTATTTTTAGTAGCCTATGTATAGATTATGGACATCAGATAAGGCTAATGGAGGTTCTTGTGTTGTGGCTATTAGCTGCAATGTCAAGAATCTCACTCTTCACTCACGTAATATTCGCCTAGTTAATTTTTTATTTGCACTGGTCTGCCAGCTTTGCCTGTGTCTCCACAAGGCACAGTGTGTTCCGCAGCTTGACTTTAAACTGAAAAAACCCAGGCATCAAATTAACAAATATACAGCAGCAATACAGCTGCCGTATGGTGCATGGCAATGTTTACCGAATTTTCCTAAATACTGACTGATCCAAGTGATCAAGTGGCCTTCTCTGGTTCAGATCCTGTGGTCTTTGAGGTGGAAACACTTTAGCCGTCTCCTCAAACTACTTTTACTGATGTTAATGACCATAGAGTGGCAGTTCTTAACACTATCTAACCATCACAGACTTTGAAGGAGTCTATGGCCTAATCATATTTATAGTTAGGATGTTTAAAATAAAAGTGTTCCATTTTCTGTACGTGTATATATAGCCCTATGTCAGTTTTACAAAACTGAAAGCTGGAAGTATCATTTCCCCACCTGTTTGCATGTGATTATATTAGTATATAGAATGTGCAAGGCCAAATTAGTTCTCATCAGCAGCATGTGTGCAAAGGTATAGCTTTGCTTATGCTGATTATTGGTGACTGACGGAGCATTTTATCTATTTAGTTGTTTTCTCTTGGCCTAATTTTGTGTGAATATTCGTGTATTTTTTTTTTGTTTTGTTTTTTTTTCCTTTGGTTTCATGGTGCATTATTACTTTTGACATTTGGATTTAAATAGATCCAACAACTGCTGTCCTGCATTTGTTCAAACTGAAATTACCTTACTGTTTTGTCAACACGGTTAAAGGGAGCCTCTTGCACAGAATCACAAACGTGTGTGCATTAGAAACGACAGAAAGGACAGTCCATTGTTTACCAAAGAGACTATCCTGGTTTACATGAGTCCTTTTTCTATCTTTAATACATGGCCTTTACATTGGCACGTCCTTGGTTTCTCTGGTAACCCCGCTACCTGCCTATTTCAGCCCAATCAGCTATTCATAGGCAGCGTTCTCTCATAGTACATGCTGTCCAGACGAACCCCCTCACAAACACCCACAGACTTGTCTGGATAGCAGTGTGTTTCTCTCTCTCTCTCCCAGGGACTCCTTTTACAGGGTAGAAAAAAGATACATGTTTCCGCTCTTCCACTGAGTTATTTTTCTGTTGTTTAGCTTTTATTATCCCACATTTCAATCACAGAGTAAGATCATTTTGAAGTGTTTTGTAATGACTGTATTCTAGTGTAGTTTTTATGTGAATGGCTGTTATTTTAAAAGCAATAAATGGAGAGAAAAAAAATCTGCTGCTGTAAAAAGGTTTATTAATACACTGCAAACACAAGCACTCAAAGTACAAAAGCCTCACTAGCGTACGTTTCAAAAGCGATGATGATCTTATTCAGTCGGAGGTGTCTGTAATTGTTTAATCTTTTATAGCAGAACTAGTGCTACTAAATTGAATCAGCCAGAATGTCTTTACTTCTCTGTAGGTGATAACCTTTGCATCTGGGGAAATCGGGTGATCTTCCTTGTGTTTAATGTAGATGCTGTAGTTAGCAGGACTATGGATGCAGTGTCCAAACAGTCCTACTATTCCCAAGCATGATTTGAATAATGAAGTGTTTTCTTTGTTTCTGCAGACGGGCCTCCAGTAGTGGGTCACTATGATATTTCAGACACTGATTCTAACCAGGAGTGTATGAGTGTGGAGACAGTCCGGCCCACGGTGATAAAGCATGAGCTAAAAACACACAGAGGCCAGGATATGGCAGCTCACTCTGGGTGTATAAGAGCTCTGAGCTCTATCTCAGGTCAGTTACAAACCCGGTAAATCCAAACTGATTATTTCTACTCCTCTCAGTGAAGACAGGACATGTAGAGGCTTGGGTGTCATCAATAAGCAACATGCTATATGGGGAAACGGTCTTATTAATCTCAACAGGAAGCCTTTGAAGTACTGCTGCCTTCAGCCCACACACCACTGGCTTGCATTTGGTGCTATAAAAAAAGTCTTTCCGCCTTGCTTCAAGTCAAAATAATTGACCTTTTATGACTGACTAGCCGGCATTTGTCAGAACATGAATATAAAGTCCACAGTGTTATGTTTTGTCCAATGTGTCACTCCCTGCTATCCAGTCAGCTCTTCAAACAAGTGTCAGATTCATCATTGTTTTGTTCTTGTCTGTGTCAAAGCAGCTGCAGCCTTTATGTGTCAGCAGGGCCTGAAGCTCTCTACTGCTCCGGTCCTCCTCACAATGTGTGACTCTGTTCCTCTTGTTTGTTTCAGGCCACGTGGAGGCAGAGCTGTCGCACAAGGAAGGTTCTCACAACAAGGGCCAGATTAACATTGCCTCCTCTGACAGCGAGGTGGAAATAGTTGGAGTGCAAGAGAAAGCACGGTAAAGACTCTGAGTGGGGACACGTCATCTTAACATTTTTATCTTTGCTGACTGTGTGAATAGTCCCCCTCCCCCCAGTTTTACAAGATTGAATTTTTTTCATTTCTAAATCCAGATGTGCCCACCCATGCGGAGGTGTGATAAAGAGTCTGTCCTCCTGGAAAGAGAATTCAGTGGAGCAGTTAAACAGCACAAATCAGCCACAGCTCTGGACTACTGTTTCCCCTCAGCCCAACTGGGTGTCCCCTCCCGAGGTGGTGGACCTCACACTGGATGAGGACGCCGGACACAAATACCTACTTTAGACAACTTGTACACTGAAGACTCCTTATTTCTTCCTCTCACTCCTCCTCATCCCTCTTGCCTTGCCTCCATGTTACGGCTGAAATCCTTCCTATAGTTGCGGCCTCACCTGTAACTGCTCTTGGACTCTTTCTGCTCCAGGGCACTGTTTTTGTTTTTAACTTACTGTTAAACAATCATGTATCAAAGCCATTCTACTGACGTGATTCCCTGATCTTGGCTTGTCAGCTATGAATTTAGTTGTAATAAAATGGCACAGCACATCAAGTGCAGGTGGAAATGTATGTAAGAGTGATTTATCTGTTAATGATAGCAATATCCTACCTTCATTTAATACCTCAGTTACCCTGTGATAATGGATGTAGGTAGTTTTGTGTTGTGTGCTTGCAAGCTGTATAGTGAAAACTCCAAGTTGCTGCTTGAGAGCAGGTCAGTATCACGACATGGCCGTTGACCTGCTTCACTACAGACTCTGAACGGCGTATTTTCAGACTGGATTCGGCATTTTTATTTGCAGTCACTTGCGGTCAAGACAAAACGCGGCAGCTGGTACACTTTCTGTTGTACAGTAGACCACAGATTGATGGCAGAGTTTGCTTTGCACCTGTCGAGGGTCAAATTTGATTTCAAAAGTCTCACCACTGGTTTCACATTTAGCTCCGTCTGCACTGATGGCTTTGCTTATCTACTGTGTATCCAACATGGGTACAGTGGTCATGTGGTCAGGGAGGAATTTGGTTTATATTTAAAGGAATATTTTGGCATTTTGGGAAATGCGCTTATTCATGTTTTTGCTGAGCAGTAGGCCAGATTGATACAACCATTGAATTTCTCTATAAATATGAAGCTACAGCAAAAGCCAGTTAGCTTAGCTTTGCACAATGATAAGAAACTGGGAGAAACGGCTAGCATGGCTCGGTCCAAAGGGGAAAAAATTCTCCTCAAACATCACCTCTAAAGCTCACTAATACTCTCTAATAAAAATTATGTAATTGGGGTTTTTTATGTGCAAAAACATTCAAATCTTTTGTTTTCAGGAGGTCATGTGCTGGACTATGTTTTTTTTGGCAAGGCATATTAACTTCCTGGAGTCTCCACTGGTTGCCAGGCAACAGCTCAGAGCCAAAAAATATTTGGAGGCTAGCTGTTACCTCGTCTCCAGGCTTTGTGCAAAGTTAAACTTATCCCGCTGATAGTTGTAGCTAGTTACCAATCCTTTCATCTAGCATTAACCAGAAAACTAATAAGCTTATTTCCTGAAATGTATTTTCATTTAAATTCACAGCTTTTGTTTCTGTTACAGGAATATGACAGTCATTTTCTTTTTAAACAATCAGAAAACCACTGGTTAAACTTAGACTCTGAAGAGGAAAAACAGAAATACCATACACACTACAAAACCGGACTCATTTCCAGCACAACACAACTATATGTGGTGGTATGTTGGCAGTAGATATGATGTGTCTTTTGTTTGGAGACATATTTTATGTTGGAAGCCACAGAGTCTGCGAGTGTCCCAGGTGACGTGGTTATCAGTGAATGTATGACTCTGCAGTGCTGTCTGGGTGCACTTATTGTTTGCATGCTTATCCTGAGTGGATGCAAACACCTTTAAACCTCTGGGGACCCCTTTATTATAACAACTGAGGAAATGTATTTTCCATTGAATTCTGCAAAGCAAGATGGCCTGAATGCCTTGAAATGTGCACTATTTTCTTTTAGAATCGTATAAAGCTTATTCTTTTACCTTACAAAGCAGTGGATGTTGCTATCTCAACAATAAATATTTTAATAATAGATGTGAATTTAGCACACATAAAAAGAGTTAAAGTGGATTGAGTTTGAGCCCACATGCAGGGTGTTTATAGAAGAGACTTTTACTATATGAACTGTTTTTACCCTGATCCTCAGGGTCTGCTTGTTCTCTTCTTCCCCTGTGGTCTTTTTTTTTTTTTTTTTGTCTTCATGCAGTACTGCAGCCTCGCTTATGATTTTTTAAAAAACAATGATTGATCTTGAGACACTGTTTTAACACATCAGATTTGTTTTATTGCATATTAAATTATACATACTTTCCTAAGTGATGCTTGAGATTTTAAGAGTCAAATTATTTTACTTCTGCTGGTCACAGAAGGGAAGGGAAAATCCTAAATATGAGGAACTAAACCAAAGTCTAAATGGAATTTATGTTTTCAGTTTGTTTTCTTTCCCGATTTTAAAATTTGCTTCCGGTCTGTTCTTTTTCACATTCTCTCTGCTCTGTAAGTCTAAATCTTTTCATTTGGAGTCAGCCCATGTGTTGTGGAATGAGGTGACGTGAATTTCAACACAGTATAATGTGATTATTTTTTGTTCTTCCTTCGGCCAGTCCTTTCCACTATATGCAGCTACCACTGTAATTCTTTTACCAGACCACTTCTGCTTGCAAAATCCATTTTGCTATTGTTCCGTCGGATTATTATGATATGTTAGACTGATGTGTTTTTAGTAATAGAGGTTTGGTAGAAAACAAGGGCAGCGATGCTCGACTATGATTGCACATTGCAGCATGTTTGGTCACTTCTTTAACCTCATGTCAGATATTATCCTCATTATCAGTAATTTAGCCTTGCTTTTCTGTTATTTTTTGTTTTATTTTACTGTCAGTATTTTTAAATTAACAAAAAAAGGTGTTTATTTTGTTGCTTCTGCAAGTCCTTGACTTCCTTGAAATTATGTCTGTAGAACAAAAAAACTATTTTAAAACTAAATAAATAAAGCGTTATTTAATGACCCTCTTGTACGGTAATTTATTTCTTCTGCTTCTGTTTTTTGTTATTTACAAGCACGCTGCAGTCGTTGGGCTTAGACTGTAAGGTTGTTTAGTGTCAAGCTTAGGGAAGAAAAAAAAAAGAAATGATGGGGATTTTACTTTGTTATATTTGAGTCTGATCAGCGTCTATGTAGCTGTCAAAAGTGGTCTAATTGGGTATGAGGTCTACAAACTGAAGATGGTGACATTTGTTGCATGTTTCTCATCCTCTGACAACTTTAACTACAACACTTACTTGAATTTTACTTTAAAAAGTTATTGCTCAGATATAAATATTGTAATTATGGCAGCACACACTGTTGCGTCTCAAGTCTCTCAAAAAGTGTGTAAGTATGTTCTTGTGTGTAGGAGCCAGAATAATAGCCGTCATAGGTGAAATACTTAATGGCCTGTTTCATTGTTTTCTTTTATCGTGCACCCAAATAGTCTAGACAACTGCCTCGCTGTGAACAATACAACCTCACCCACCCACAAAAGTGGCCTGCCCGGGTCAGAGGTCATATCGTGACACCTGCCGCTAGGGGGACATATGGAGTTCGCATGAAGAGGACAATGAGGGAGTGGAGCAATTCAAGTCTGCGGGCCCCTTCTCCTGCAACCAAAGCCCTTTAGCCAGCTCTTTTCACCCTCGGGGCAGAACATCAGCTGTATGCTAATTTGTACAGGGCAGCGGTGGCCTCACAGAGCAGCAAGTGTGCTGGCTCACTCTCAAACACCAGAAATAAGTATCCCCCTGCTTGCAGATGTCTTTTCAGTCTGACTGGTGCAGTTTTAGATTCTGGCTTGTATTTCCAGGTTTATTCAAAATGGCAGCTCACTTGTTGATTACTGCTTCAGCCACTATCACAGTGCTTTACTCCAGCAAATATAGTGCATGTGGCTACTTCTAATTTCCCGTGAGCACAACGTAAAAGCTTACTTGCATGTTCTTCTGTAAAGAATTAAGAAATGCAGCCGTTACCGACCGACCTCCTCCTGTCATGGTTATTGGTCTATGGTCTATTTCTGTCCAAAATGATTAGTCAGTTAGTTGTTGAGTTGATATACAGAAATCTGTCTGGATAATTGAATAATCAATTATTTTTCTAGGAAAAATACTGAAACACTGAATATTCTGTGGTTAATACAGATATTATTTGGGTTTTTAGAAACATTTAAAGAGGCCACTTGTGTTCTGGCAAATTCTGATAATCCATTTTGAAGACAGAACAACCAACTGAATAATTAATTCTTTGACAACCAGAAATAGGAGGCAGTGTTGCTCTTGAGCATGAGGACAGAAAGGAAAGGCATTTATCAAGCTACCATTCTCACATATTTTATAATAGTTTTGTAGTTTAAGGTGATAGTTTGATTGTACTAAAGATCAGAGGTCTGTTATTTGTAAGTAAAGGGAACTGACTGCAGTGGTTTGACCTGCACTGATAGTAAAGCAGTGTGAAAGGCTCTTTGTGCGACACGGCAGGCTTAAAGCATTAGATGGTGGGAACTGGAAGACGAGGACATATGGGACTAAGAGTTTTGTGACCCCCTCAGCCTCCCCATGCCCATCTGTTCCTTCACCCTTCAGGCTTAGCACCAAAGGCAGGGAGGTTTTCAGGACGCAGACAGTTTTCAGCATATCTGGTGTTACAGGAAAATGTTACAACAAAGGGAGAGTTTTCACAGGAATTATAATGGGAGTTAAGTATTGGTTAATGATCTGTAACAGATAACTTAGCTCCATTTCCCAAATGGTTATGTTTATTGCTTACTTCTTATTGGCTGAGACAGCTGATCCACTGGGTGAAAGTGAAGATCAAACTATAATGCAGTGTTTTTTTTGGTAGTTTTTTCTGTGTTAAGAATGAAAAGGACTGAAAAGGTGTCAGGTAATTGGGACATGAAGACATTTGTTGCACACAAACTGTGGTGGTAGAAATAAGATTTTTCACTTGAAGGAGATCTCCACTGATTTTCCACATCAAAGTCTGCTGACAAGGCATAAGGAGTACTACTGCATATGTCAAAAGAAAGAGTTGTATAAAGCCTTTTTGAGGCTTCAGAGGGAGTTACACAGAACTGGTAAATCTGAATTTGCGTCAGCTGAAGACTGCAAGTGTGAAAATGAACAAAATCCTTGGGGTGTGGTGTTCCAGAAAGTAGTGATCTTACCTGATCTGTGTAGACTACTCCTCATGTCTGTGTGAGGCCAGCAGCTCGAGGCCACATTAGCCGCCTCTGGCATAACACACCGTCCAGTAGCAGGTAATTTATGCTCCCTGTTTTGACAGAGAAGAAGAATATGTGGGATTAAATGGTTCAGCATAACTCTGCAAAACAAGCCGAGCAGGTCAAATCAGCCAAAATGACTGGAAATACCTATGGTAGTGTGCAGGATCTTATTACACACACTAATGATATGCCAAAGCTCATTAGATTAAAGTTTCATGTTATGGTTCTTCATTTTGGGACCCAGTGGATCATCTGCTATATTTGGGAAATGTTGCTTAATATTTTGCAGATTAGTGGGTAATATTTCATTTTTATTCTGTTCAAGAACAGGCCCCTGTTTATGAGGTGCACAAACTAGTGCTAAATGTTCGTCCCAATACAGTTTTGCACAAATGGATCAAATGTTTGTCAAAGCAAGGTCACTGGTTACTTTGGCTGGTTAATAAATGAAGTCCAAATGTAAACAGAAAAAAGAAGATTTCTTTATTTAATCCCTGTTTTAATCCTTAATCCAAGGCCCCTGTTTTAATAATAGGCATGTCAAAATCAATACAATAATCAATACAATAAATTGTATATGTGGCTCGTTTGGAATTAAATCTAACCAGATGGGGTTCAGGTCTACACCACCTCCAGAAAACTACCTCTCTCTAATTACACATATTGTGTTTATCTTTTTTTCATAATATTGTCTATTTCATATTAAATTCATATTTCTGACTTGAAGTACCTTGCTTTTTTGCACCAGCATATGAATTATTTGGATATGAAAGCCTACTTGGCATAAACCTGATTCTGATTCACTAAATACTTTGTCTCGACTGATCGATCCAGTCATGGAGGGGTCAGGCTGTCCATGTTTGCACATTCATGGTGAACATTGTTGCACATTCCTGCACAATCTATATAGTTATGTCATTTAAATTACTCCTATTGCATTTATAGTCTTTATTTTACTAGGCCTATATTGTTTTTGATATTTTTGATACTACTATCTACTTTATAGCATTGTTTTACTTCTAATATATTTGTCTGGAAGTACTGACTGCCTTTATTTTTTTCGATTTTATTGCATTTACTATGTTTATATATTATAAGGTGCAAACACATCTTAATAAAGTGCAATTAAATGTCTTATAGCTTGGGGAATTAATATAATAGTTTTCTACTTACTGTGTCTTTATTTTTTGCATCAACATATGAAGACAGATTGCTTATATGTGAAAAGCTACATGGCAATAAACCTGATTCACTGAGTGTTTTTCTTTTTTTTACCCGGGCTGGTGGATCCAGTCATGGAGGGGGTGGGCGGTCCAAAACACAGACACCCCGCCCCTGCGCTCAGCTCATAGGCTAGAGTAGGAGGGTTCCGATGAGCGGGGCCCGCTGATTGGCTCCTCCCGTGTGTGTGTGTAGGCAGCGCCGCCTGTCCGTTTGAATGTGCTCGGGACTGGAAGGGATCATTTCCATGGACCATCTGTCTCTCTCCGGCTGCCCACACAACAAAGAAAGGACCCAGGATGGTGTTAGTACATGTTGGATATCTGGTTCTCCCCGTCTTCGGCTCAGTTAGAAACAGAGGTATGGCCAGCTCATCTCTTTACCTTAACCCTGACAGATTTCTCTCCGCATTTCGTCTTTTGTTTGGGTTAAAAACGATGTAAACAGAGCTGACACCTGCTAGCAAAAAATAAGCAGCCGCGACAGTTGGAGGAGATAGCCACGTTGCTAACGGCAGCGCCGCGTGAATTCAGACGTTAAAGCGTTGCTAGCGCGACTAAAGACGTTAAACATCATTTTTTAAAATCAATAATTAATTTTAATAAAAAAATATTTTACATGAGGATGTTTCAGGGAAACAAATGCTGTCAAATGGCAGCCCCGCTTTCCTCTTATCCTCCTCAGCGGTTTATCTTTCATCACTGCGCCGTGTTTACGTGCAGCAGCCGTGTGTGTGTGTGCGGTGTGGTGTGTGTGTGTGTGTGTGTGTGTGTGTCACCGCTAGCTAACGTTAACTCGAATAATACCAGTAGCTCGCCACATTTACTCGCTTTAGCTCACAATGTCCGCGAACCTGTGCGGGTTTCTCATTAAACACAACGCCCGAGAAAATCGGCTGCATCTGACGACAAGGGACGTTTTTCTTTGTCTGCAACTGGCTCTTTTATTTATCCCTTTTAACCCCTCATATTCAAGAATGAACGTGAATTAAAGCTCCTTTTAAAGGCAGGTAGTGTAATGGCCGTACCTCACGTTAGAGGCTTCTTGTAAAGAGAATATAAAATGGTGCCTTTCTAATAAAAAGAAAGCTGAAAGCGTCATAAATAATCCTGCAGACTGAAGCTGAATTGGGCATATAATAACAACAATAACACCATCCTCCATTGCAGCAGGCTATCTGTGTTGATTATGTAATAATAATAGTAGTAGTGGTGGTGATAATGTTGTCGTGCATTGTTAAAACTACATGCAGTAGCACCAATGATTTCATTGTGCTTTTATTTGTGTTCTTTTTTCCTGTTCCATAGTATCGAGGCTGGCTCTACATTCCGCATTTCTCAGACCTTTGTCCCCCTCCATTGTGTAGCTAACGATCATCTGCTGCTGTCTGCCGTAGCCTCTGCCTGTTCTCTGCATCTAGCTGTATTGTGAACCCCTTCTTCCTCATTTCCTCTTTCCATCTGAAGACGACATTGGCATTAAAAACCGAGTTCCCACTCATACCGTATCCTTCTGTGTAACAGACTAAAGAATAACACCTTCTGTAGAAAGCACTTTGTCTTTATTTGAACTGTCATGTTGCTCTTCAGTGAATAACCCATTGTAGCGTTTAGACTTTACTACAGACTGTCATTGTGATTCTCCCATTCAGTGTGGATAGACTACATTCTGCTGTAAATTTCTGTAAAGTGGATACATTTTGACCCCCCCAGCACTCCCCCCCCCCACCTTTCCGGCTCCTCTCCCTGATTCGATTACAGCCAGGCTTGATCGAACTCCGTTTTGAATTTTTCCGTCTCCATCCCCCTATTTGCAAAGGTGCATTGTACCAGCTTTTCTCATCAATGGAGCACTCGTATGATCACCTACTCCAAATCGGTCTGACCTGCGATTCACCAATTGGCCCAATAAAGTGTCACAGTGTGGTGTTATTTTTCACCTTTTGATGGTCCACTGCACCTGTTAAAGTGGCGTCCAAACGGCTGCTCATAATCCTTTCCATGTGTGGAAAAGCCTTTGTTCCTGCTAGCTGAATTGATTTAGTCGGTCTCGATAAATTGGCGAGACTCAGGTCTAACCCATCTTTCCATTTGGGAAAAAAAAGCAAAAAAAATTCCTCCCCTTTTTCGATCCACTATCATGCACAGCCCCCTCCTTTTTCAAATGTTTCCTCCAGAATGCTATCCATTTTACAGGGATGTGTATATCCTGCACTGCTGTAGAACTCCTTTTTAGAATGAAAATGTCTTTTTATTCTTTGGTTGTGGTTTTCTACCTTATGTTCTTGTATTAGATCCTAATGCATGGTCATTTTTATACTTTTGTTTTTCCACATTGAACAGCAGATTCCAATGTAAACTTTGTGTAGAGATGTCCCTGCTATACTGAAATGTGCTGTAAGCATACACATCTACTCATTGGATGCTGCTTCTGTTCTGTTAACCCTACAGAGAGCATGGTTGGGCCTTGCCTTTGGTCTTTTATTTGCATGGTATTATTATGATTATATAGGATATATTACTCTTATTATTACTATTATCACACAGTGCCACACATACTAATATTTTCCAATAAAGACTGTAGTTTTCTTTCTAACCTTCAGTGTGCTTTTTGCTGATTTCCATGTGTTCCTCCCCTCCTCCCTCCACACTGTGCTGTCACTGAGACGGTCCCCTCACTCTCTATGTGCTCTCATTTCCTCAGCTGTCTTTTGACAGAGTTTTCCTCCAAGTTGCCCCTCTGTTTACTTTGGAGTAGGGGCAACCAAATTTGCTATCCATTACAAAGAAAAAAGAAAAAAAAGCATGTTTATCCTGCAGTACACCAGCATTGATATTTAATGTGACACGCTGTCATTCCTTCCCAGTCCATACACTGTTTTTGGTAAAAACAAAACACAGCCTCCCTCACATCCACTCATTGGTGTTCATTGGTGATGAGTTCACATTGGAGGAACTTTGGAGCGATATGGGTCATGTCATTTTGTATATATGGTGACAGAGAAACTCTTTTTGGATAAAAAAAACAACAACCACAATGTATGTCTTTGGCTAATCCAGCAAATTTACTCTATTGATGCAAAAATAATCTTAAAACGTCCATTATTGCAATAAAGCACTTGATTTGCAGCATTGCCTAAAACGGTCTAATACACCCAAAGATGTGACACTTTATACATCACGGTTTAAACAATATAGCAAATGAATCGTCTCATGGTTTATATATCTAAACATAAAATACCCTTTGAAGTCTCTCCTCATTACATGTACATTAACCAATGGGCAATGCTCTTTATTTGTGCAGCTCTGTCCTGTGTGTTATTAACTGAATAGTTCACCATTTTCGGAAAGCCTCTAAATCACCGTCTGGCAGAGAGTTAGCAAAGTGAATCGATATCACTCTCATGTCTGAACGCTAAATATGATGCTACAGCCAGTCGACGCTTAGCTTAGTATAAGGAAAGGAAACTGGGAGAAACCGCTAACCTGGGTCCATCGAATGAGCTGCTTCTCTTGTTCCCAGGGTTTGTGCTAAGCTAAGATATGAGAGAGGTATCGATCTTATCATCTCACTAGCTGCCAGACTCTCCAACGATTCAGTCTTCAAATATGTTGCATAAAGGGAAATCAATTTGGTTCAGTCGCCAAATGGCAGCTATTTCATCTGTGAAGTGTTTTATCTCTGTCTCTGTGTAATTTTGTAAACTGTTGGCCTCTTTTATCTACTCCTTTTCCCACTACTACGCAGAACAGACCTTGACACATTTGCACAATTAAACTCACAGAAAGCAGCTAGCTGTTGAGTTTTATTTTGTAAAAATGTATTCTGAAGTCGTGCTGTCATGCCTTTTTTTGTAGCTTGTAACAATAGCATAACTAAACCCAGTTCAGCCCGCGTTACAAGTGCACATAGGGCTTTTTGTCATTTATTGTAAGTCCCTAATATCATTAAATTAATGGCTTAGTTGACATATTTTTTGATGAATTATGATAATACTTAATGTTGTCTAAAAAGAGTTTTTAATTACACAAGTTTTGAAAGTTTATATTAGACCTAGTAAATCATTTGATTGATTTATACTTTCTCTTTTTCCCTCTAAATGTGGAGTTTTTGAATGGGTCTTTGTTTAAGAGTTGCTCTCACATTTAAATAATGCATTAAGAAGCCTTTGCTTGTGTGAGAAGTTTTAAAGTGGGGCATTTGGTTACAATGTGCAGCACAGGCTCCAGTTCAAGTATTTGAAATGTAAACTGAGCAATTTTAAGAGTTTTAAAATCTGGGACTCCTTGCTGTCACATCCCAGCCACTTGAGCCCAGCATCTGTTCACAATGTCTGAAATAGTCAGTTATTTATGTGCAGACACAAGGTGTGTCTGAGACGCAGCCATGTGTGCTCGGCAACTTTCTCCACCGACTACAGCAACAGACTTTTAAATAACTCAGCAGCCGCAGTGCATATGTTATTTCACAGTAGCTGCGCTGGGACCGACCACTTTAATATCAGACGCTTTGTCTTCCACCCAGCACCCGCCCTGTCCTTATTTGACCGATGCGTAGCATCAAGGTCAGAGAGTGGTGTGCAATCATGCGGCATGTAGAGCCATTCGTATGCAGATTGGCAGTCCAGCTGTACAACGCGCAGGCTGATTTCACTCATTAGTCCCTCAATTTGATTGTGCTAATCAGTGGAGCTATCAGCTGGAGTGCTGATAGGTTTTTCAATGAAAGAGGCCGGCATGCACACAGCTCAAAGTGTCACATGATGGAAGACCACCACGGCCTTCAGAAGACGGGATTATGTTAGAGAGGAGGTGTGATTGTAAAGCTGCAGTGATGGAAGCAGGAGGGGGAGCACAAGGGGGGGAGGGAGAGAGAGAGAGACAGGTTCGATGTCAGACTGCTGCAGTCGCGGCTGGGCAGGGCTTACGGGCTGTCACTCACACAGGGACACCATGCCGCAGCCACACCGTGGGGGAGGGGCTGCCTGTGCAGCAGCTCAGGGGTGAGGAGAGGTGGATGGGAGTGCGCGCGTGTGTGTGTGTATGTGTGGGGGTCTGCACCAATCAGACATTTTAGTCTGTAAGTCAAAGTCGAAGCAGAGACGCAACAATAACAACAACAGTGCTGTTACTGCTGGCAGCACCGCAATATGTCAAATATTAATGTCAGGCTGTGAAAAAAGGGCCCAGAGACAAATGATTTCAGATTTCCTCCAAGCTTCACATGTAGCGCAGTCTTACCGGGTCACAGGCGTTATACAAAAATGATGTACAGCCTTATGCCGATCCAAACCACCAGTCTGACATTTCTGCTCTACTTCCTCTGCCAAATGTTGTTTTTCTCTTTGCTCATGGCGCTCAAGGTTCACTGGCTTCCTGTGTCCCAAGGCTATATGCAGTGTAGCAGAACAAGCATCATGCAAATGTGTCATATTAGCAATAATTAAAGCAACAGTTTGGAAATAATCCACTCATTTGCTTTCTAGTGGAGAGGTAGAGGAGAAAACTGATACATAAATGTAAGGCTGGCTGTCCAACAGCAGCTTATCTTAGCTTAGCACACAAACTAAAAAACAAGAGGAGACAGCTTGGAGGCTCTGCCAGCAAACAACAAACTAACATGTTACATCTTTTTATTTTTAATATTTTTAATACACACAAAAACCCAGAAAGTGCCCAGACTATTTCTTGGCTGGAGCCAGTTACTTCCCTCCTAGCTGGTTGCCTGGCGACTGCTCAAAGCTAAGAAATAGTCCTCTACATAACGCTGAATAAAACAACAAATTGTTCTTAAGAACTTCATTTTTTTGGTATAGATTAAAAACATACAAAATATAACGCTTTAATTAGTCAGCTTTAAAGGTACTGGTGGGTGTAATTTGTTATTGTTGGACGGAGCCAGGCAAGCTGTTTCCATTTGTTTCCAGTGTTTGTGCTAAGCTAAGCGAAGCGGGTGCCTGGTCAAGCCTTATAATGAGGGGCGTCAATGCTCTTTTCAAATGCCAAACAAAAGAAAGCTTATTTCCCAAAATATTGAACTATTCTTTTTAGTCATTGAAATAAAAAATATAAACTTGCATGTATTTAATATGCATTTGCAGAAGAATGTTACAGACCAGTGAAACATCAACTGCTAATTGAATTTGTCAGCAATTGCTAAATATATCACAAACCATTAACTAATAGCCTAATCCTCCCTCTTCCTCATATTAGACATACACTGTCACTCCATATTACTGTGCAGCTTTAATCTGCCTGACTCAGCTTGAAACACTTGACACAACAGTAGATGAGACAATTAATTTCTTCTAAATGATCCGAATGGACTGTACACGTTCCTGAGCCATGGAAAGGCACGATAGGTATCATCTGAGGTGATGCACCGCACACAGTCTGTCCTCCAGGCCCCGCTGTCTGCGTCCTGCTCCAGAAAGCTGGAAATCTGTAATTGGAAGCTGAAGAAGTAACTGTTTGTCCCCACCTCACCCCTCCTACCAGCCCTCCTTTCTCTGAGCTCCTGAGTATTTCGTATTGATTGTTTAGTGCAACTCGATACCGAGGTGATTCAGTGGCACTACCATACAATCTAATGTCTCCTCCGCCCACCGTAGGAAGGGTGTGGGGAAGGTAGAAACTGAGATGAACAATCTTTTGAGCCCACTCCACGTGCTGTGGAGGGTTTTAATGAGAAATGTACAGTTGAATATTTGTTCCTTCAAACGGCAGACATAATATGGAGCCTTAATCTATTAAATTGACAATCAGCGGACCACAGACAACCCTCGGTGCTGTAAATCGTCTTGGAAACACACCAGGCTGTTAGTGAAGATCCATCCTTCCTGCTGGCTGTACTATGGCAAGTGGAGAGGCAGGCCATTGGGTGCAATCTGTGTGTGGGTTTAGATGATGCTCCACAGGGGTCTCAATGTCTGTGTCCTCCATCTGCTGTTTTGTCTGTCTTGTCTTGTCTCTTCCTGTGTCGGGCCTCTCCTATTTTTATGTTTTCTCCGTGTGATTGGTTGTTAAATGTTTATGTGTGGGTGGGAATGCCAGAAAGTGCTCGTTTATGCAATTATGTGTGTCAACATGCAGTCTTCACTGGTTTGTCTCTCTGTGGTGTCCGTGCGAGTGAAAGAGCTCCAATCTGACAACTCGCCTTTATTTCCCACAGGAGCACACTTCACCAGGCATCAACACAGCCATGCTACCTCCTGCCGACACTTTCACCTGGGCGCTCCCCAGGCGCCCATCTCAGCAGAGTTCCCACTAGGACACGCCAGCCAGCCGCCACAGACCGGCCTGGCCACCCACCTGCCCCCGGCACACCATCCGCCGCTCACTGCCCTGCCTGCGCCCCCTCAGTTCCAGGATGTGCCGGGGCCTCCATTCCTACCTCAGGCCTTACACCAGCAATACCTCATCCAGCAGCAGCTTCTTGAAGCGCAGCACCGCAGGATCCTTCCGCACTCCAGGTAGAACCGCCACCTGCACGCACATACACATGCACACAAACCGAAACCAAAGTCAGACAGTTTTCTCATCTTCATCTCGTTACAGAAGAACCCAGGAGCGTATTCCCCTGAACCCTCACCGGCTGCGTTCAGGCTATGAGTACTCTCCTCCCCTCCATGTTCCCCAGCCAATGACACAGCAACAGCAGCGGTACCTGGCCGAAGGCACCGACTGGTGAGTTACCAGAGATAAATCAGAGTCCTGCAGAGACGAGGAGACAATCCCATGTATTTATCTCTGCACCCGTCTGTCTGTCTGTAACATTGCCTAGCATGGGCAATGAAGCTGATTTAGTCGCCCGTCTGTCTTCCCACAGGGATCTCAGCGTCGATGCTGGCCTGCCTCACCACCAGTACCAGCTTCAGCAGCTCCCACAGCACTATCAACATTACCTGGCCTCTCCTCGAATGCACCATTTCCCCAGGAACACGTCCTCTGCACAAGTGGTATGTTGGTCAACGCTATGCCTTTTATCTGACAGTTAAAATCATAAATCAAAACTTCAAATGTATACACACAAAAGACTACTCCGGCAATTTGGCATTGCTCTACTCTAACATTTTTATTTTTGTTCTGGTGTTTGTGCCACCATGTTCCTAATAATGTTTCAAAACATTGGAGAAAAACCCGAGTTTAACATTGCTGTAAATGACAAAGAGTTCTCTTTTTCTAGGTTGTGCATGAAATCAGAAACTACCCATACCCCCAGTTGCACCTGTTGGCACTACAAAGTCTCAATCCTTCACGGCACGCCACGGCTGTGCGAGAAAGTTATGAGGTAAATCTTTCTCTAAACACACACAAAACTCACCCCAAGGTCCATTTAGCAGCTATTCTATTATGAGTATTATGATTAGAGTTCTTTTTAAATTCTGCTCCATATTATTCTCAACTGAACGTCCACTTTTCCTTCAGGAGCTGTTGCAGCTGGAGGATCGGCTGGGGAGTGTCAGCAGAGGAGCTGTTCAGACCACCATAGAGAGGTTCACTTTTCCCCACAAATACAAGAAGGTATGACGGATAGCAGTAATTACTGGATGTTAGTAATAGAGACATAAACTATTGAGTATATTCACACTGAACTTTTCTGACCCGACCTTTTGTCTGTGTGTAATCTGACCTGCTAACAGAGAAAGCCCTTGCAACTGAAGATCGGGGAGGAGGAGGAAACAGATGTGGATGAGAAGTGTACCATCTGTTTGTCCATGCTGGAGGATGGCGAGGACGTCAGGTTAGAAATGCCTCATAGTCCTTACTTTGTTACAAAAACATAAAGGAGATTTCAAAAGCTAAAAGACAAAATTTGGGGGAAATATCTGCTATCTACTTTCTTTCTGGCAGAGAGTTAGATGAGAAGACTGACTCCATTCTCATAGGAATCACATTCTGAATGTTTCTGAGGCTTCTCAGGTCTTTTAATAGGCAAGTGACATACTGTTAATCACAGCTAAACTGGCGATGTCACTCTCAGTTACCAGTGACCACAAGTACCACTGCTAAAAGCTACAGACTCGTTCAACTTGTGCAATGGAGATCCAGTCAGTTCAGTTAAGATTTGTTTGTGTGTACTGATGCTAACGTAAGGACTAGAACTTAGTTTTGGTAACCATACAACCAGCGAAAAACATGATGTCATATGTCACGGCCAAGAAATAGTCCAATACTCTCCATAAAATCTGAAAGTGGTATAAATCTTTTCATCTGTTAGAAAGTGAATAGATATATTTCCAAAAATGTCAGACTGTTTCAGTAATATTATAGAGTTCCTAAAACAAAGTATACATTCTCACTCTATTCATCTAAGTAGCTACATGAGCATGCGCACCTTCACATGCTCTTAAAACCAAGATGGGAGGGGAGATTCAGAGAGTGAGAACTGTGCCCTAGTATGAGGAATGAGGGTTCGGTTTACAGCATATGGAGCCTCAGCTGTCTGAGAGACATGCGGGATTGATGACACAGCAGAAGTTCTCTCCGCATGCCTGAATGGACAAAATTAACTCCCTGCTGCTTGTAGAAGTTCCTTGCGAGCACATAACTGCATGCACGGGGAGAGTCGTGCTCGCCAATGTGAATCAACACTGACCCTGTGCCTCTCTGTCCCTCTGTCCTCCAGGAGATTGCCCTGCATGCATCTCTTCCACCAGGGCTGCGTGGACCAATGGCTGGCCACCAGCAGGAAGTGTCCAATCTGTCGAGTTGACATCGAAACACAGCTGAACCCTGACAGCTGATGAGATTTAAACCCCCTCTTTCTCCCTTGTCAATCACCCTCGCGTGGTTCCTGCTCTCTTCCACCCCGGCTTGCCGGCCCACCACCTCCGCTCCCCCTCTGCTCCCCCCTCCCCCGTTGGGTGCTTTGCCAAATGTCTCCAGACTTCATGTGACATCACCGCCCTTCTGACTCACGCTTTACTGAGCCAAGCCAGGATAACTAACTGCACGAGAGGCCACAGAAGACTCTCTCTATATAGAAGCACATCCCTTCTGGAGGCAAAAGACACGCAAACACAGACACATACTCATGTACACAGGGTTTACTCGTAGCTTGCTGGTCGTAAGTGGGGTGTTGTTGCTGTTGTGGTGTTGTACTGTAGGTAGCCCGGGCTGTGTAGCATGTCCTCAAAGCCATGACTTAATGTCCCGAAAGTGGAAAACACATAACCCCAGACTGAGCTGGCTACTTTCTCTCTTTCTCTCTCTTTCTCTCTCTCTTTCTCTCCTTCTATATACATATATAAATACACACACATATATATATATAAACTTCTCTCTTTTCAAACACACTTCAATCAAAATGAATATTCTGCCACACAAGAAAACTTAACGGAAACTAAAGTGATATCTGGTAAGCACCAGCTAGCTGAGTGTTTTAATTCTATCATGCAGCTTTCACATTTTGCAATACAGTTGTACATTTACGTTGGGTTAGTGTCATGTGAGTCGGTCTCTTGGAAAACCAAGCCCAGTGATCGAGTCTTTGTGCGTTTATAAAATTTCAAAATAGGTAGAAAGTGTTTTTACCAAAATGCATTTTTGTCACAGTGTAGCTTGAACCTGACGCACAGGTTCACCTGTGTGTGTGTGTGCGTTGTGTGTGTGTGTGTGTGTGTGCTCTGCCCCTGCTCTGTAGGACTTAAAGAATGTGTCTGACAAACATGCAGATGGCGGGAAAGTGCAAATGAGTGAGCGTGCTTCAAGGGTTCAAGGCCACACCTAGACGTTAACTCGCTGTAAGCGAACGCCGCGGCCACTGGAGTGCTTATACAACACAAACGCCAAAAAAGGAAGCTATCGTGCGTTTCAGAGTGAGGTGGGAGGAAGGTTGAGCTGCCCTTGTTGTACCTGTATCTTCATCTGGCGTGGGGCCAGTGGCAGAACAGCGTGTGCTAAAACTGCATGTTTCATCGTCGACTCGGGCTGTTAGCTTTGGTAGCGTTTCGCCAATTTACAAAGGAACAAGAGATGGCTTTGCATGACTTAGTTAATCTGAGCTGTGACTATCTTCTCAACACTAACAAACAAATAAAAAAAAATGAGCACGGTGTCAGCGGCTGCTCCCCCTGACGTGTAGCGTGTGTTCATCCCGTCCCCCCTTTTTGGTGGCAACGATGGGATTCTCTTTTTGATGTTTACCTTATTGCCTAAAGAACAAGCACATGTGACAATAGTTATAGCAACAAAAAAAGGTTTTTTTCCTCGGTATCGCATTTGCGTTGGTTTATATTTAGGTATAGATTCATGCAGTGTTTTCAGCAGAGAGAGGAGCTTGCGTATTGATCTTGTGTATTTGTGTGACAGACCTCCCCTCGTGGTTGCTATGCTGGTTGCTATGCTGTATTGCTAGAACATGTAGAACGTGGTGCGACGGAGGCAGCCTCCCTCTCGCAGTGCACACAGACACGAGAGGGCACAACAGCAGGAAGACATCCGGGCTGTTGAAACAAGTCGACTCACCACTTGGTCCTACTTATTGTTTTATTTTTTCTTTTTACCCATTTTTTGTGTCGTCTTGTCATTTCGGTTCCACTGGGGCCGCGTGTTAAAGGACGTCTTTAGGACCCTCACTGTCTTATGCACTGTGATAGTAAAGACTATAGTAAAGACTTGGCCCAGAGACTCTTTCAGCCTCGTGGGCCAAATTACTAAGGATTACTCCTCCCTGTCTTGTGCACTGCCAGCGTTGACACTGCCTCCTCCTTGTAGTGGAGTCATCTGTGATGAAGTTTTCATAGTTTACACAGGGTGTTGTCAGTTGAGATGCCTTAAGTATTTAACAATCATAATTTATTACTAACTGTAGATATTGTGGGTATGTATTTAATTTTGTATAGTTTTTTTGGGGATGGGGATGGGGCTGGGGGGGGGGGCGACTGAATCATAATTTATTTATTTAGAAATAACAAAAAAAATGCTATGAAAAAAACTATTACCTCATTTTTGCATTGTTTTAAATGGGAATGCTTTGCATGCAGTTGTACTTTTTGGAACACTAAAGTTAAAGAAAAAAAAAAGCCCTGCTGTTTGATCTCCACAAGCTGGCTGTGCGATGTTTACTGTCTAAGGCTGAGCTACTGAGCCCGCTCTCTGTCTCTTTCTCTCTCAGTCTCTCCATCTCTCTGTCTCTCTCTGTCTCTGTCTTTCTCTCTCTCTCTCTCTCTCTCTCATGTGGTGCTGTGGATCTTGGTTACATTCCATTCAATGCAATTTCTCTGATCCCCCATGCTGTGATGTAGTGGACAAACTGCAATGACGTGAATTGGTTTTAGTTTGTGATTATTTTTTTTTCCCGTTTGTTTGTTTTGCACTCACTTGTTTAAATATGGGAACCCTCTCACTGGCAAAAAAATGTTAGTTTAGATAATTTCATAGTTTCACTAAGAACTCTGGCTTTTATTTTTTAAGCTCTGCTTCTCACAATGCACTATGGGTCTTAATGATGATTATCTGTGAAGCATGTTCCTCCGCTTTAACTCTTTGCGTCTATCTTTCATTTTCATCTCTGGTGTTTCTCCTCTGCTCTTTTTCCAGAATAGTTTGTAAGCATAACAAGTGCCTCACTTTACATGTTAGGAGATATTTCCATATTACTGAAACCATTGATAACAATCAATCCATGAAGCCACCATGCCTTATTGGTTGCATAATTAATTAGGAGTTCTGAAGGAGCTAACACAACATTTGACAGGTGTCTATAAAAGCCATTATCCTCAAAATTAAAGTCAAACTGTACAAAACAGCTGCTGGTTTGTCATGCTGAAGCATTATTTATTGTGGAAATATAAAGAGGCATGTTTCACTGTGGGCTTTACAAATACTGCAGAAATTCTTCCTTAGTTTGTGTCTTTGTTGGTCTCCTATTTCTTTTTTTCCATTTCTATCTTTTGTTTGACCGTCCATCTCTCCTCTCAGAATCTATCCTCTGTTTCCTTTCACAGTCTAAAAGGAAGGCAAGGATTATAAAGCACAACCTTTTCTAAAAATGCATGTTTTCTCAGGTTTCAATATAGTCTCAATGGTTTAATAGTATATGGTGAAAATATATACAAAGAATATAACAGAAAAAAATATGAATTTTGTTGCTGTTTGAAACTGAAAAACAAAGGTGAAGAGAAAATATCCCAAAAAGTGCCAGTGAAAGGGCTGCCGCCATTCTTGTATGAAAATCTGCTGTTTAGCTGTGACTGCGCAATGTTTTTCAATATAGGATATTTTATCTGAAAATAGAACTATTTATCATTAATATTAAAGCAATAGCGCATTAATGGTGATGAGTGTGTTGATGAAGAAATGGATGAGCATATTATGGGTAAATGTTAGATTCATATGTGGTGGAATTTTGTACTTTATTTATTATTACTACTAATAATAATGATAATGATTTCAAAAGTTGCATTGCTAAACCCAAACTGTTACGTTTTGTTTTTTAATTTTAATTTAATTTCATGGCTTGTATATTATCCTTTTGTATGTGCTCTTTTTGTAATAAATTGATTAAAATGGACAAGCGCTTGTTTTTATGTCTTATATTGTAGTGTAATATAATATTTCACATTAATTTAAGTGTTTGACATTTGGAGAAGCAGCCATTTTTGTGTTTCCCGTTTACTTATATATGTTTTAGATTGATCCAGTTATAGTTTCAGCTTGACATATTTGTTAACTTTAAAGTCTTCACAAGAGCTTAAAGCAGTAATATGTCTTATAATATCACACCATCTCCGGTTGAGGATAACACATTAGCCACTCGTCTTTTTGCACACTTCGTCGTTGGGCTGTGAATGTTAACTGGCACAGGAACGCAGTAAAACAATTAAAAAAGTTGTAAGACTAAAAGAGTCAAACAAGTTGAAAGCTGTAATTCTGAGTATTACAAAAGATTTTAATCTTTTATAAAACCTCCATTAAAACAAAGCAATTGAGTAAATCATCCCTGAGATATGATATCTATAAAGAATGGCACATTCAGTTTCCTGACCTAAGGAGATATTGTCACAGTATTTCATTGCAGGCTGTAGGGTAGCATTAAATATCGAACTTTAATATTACAATTTTAAAAAAGTAAAAATCTGCCTTCCTGAGATATAAAACTTGCCAGAGCAGAATCTCTTTGGTCATTACTTTTAAACAGAAGGGGAGCTATCTCTGCAATAAATAATACTTTTTCTAGTATTTCGGGTACAGGACCCTGACGATCTGCTTGTCAGCCCTCTTAGTGTCCAGCCACTTCCCACAGAGGAAGATGGTGGTGACGCCGTTGGCTGTGTTGGTGACCTCCACGCGATCCAGCAGCCAGCCGGGGCTCAGACCGGAGTTGTCGTGCTCCACGCGCACTTTCTGCAGCTCCCCCATGTCCAGCATCTCCACCAGAAAGCGGTCCGTCTGCTCGCGTTCGAAAAGGTTGCGGAACTTCTGCCGCAGTTGCCGCTTGCCAGAATCTCCATTGGAGCCGTAAATAGTGATGAAAACGTTGGCATCTGTACCTGCTCCCTTCTCGTCACCCGTGATGACGATGATCTCATACTTGACGGGCACCAGGGTTCGAGCTTTACTGGCAAAACTCTCGATGGACTTTGTGCACTCAAAGGTCAAGAAATCATCCCTCTTTGGAGAGAGAGGGATGAGGGCGTTGCAAGTGAAGATATACCTGAAAGAAGGAATATAATTAGTAACCAACAAATGGTGTGGTGTGGTTGACTTGAATGACTTCTGCATGGAGGCAGACTGTGGGTCACTGGTAACCGACATCTTACTTGTTCCCCAGCTCCCTTTCAGTGACGACGACCTCCTCCACATGCCAGTAAACCTCCCCCTTTACTTTCTTTCCATCCTTGGGTGTGTGGCCCAGGCAGATACCGGCAATGTCCCCCAGGGTTTTGGACGAGAACTCAAACCTGTCTACATTTCCCCTAAAAACAGAGGAAAATAAGCATGTTAGACTGAGTAGCTATTCTCTTAAATTGGCCCACATAATTTAAATTCACGTCTCCGCCAATTTGTTCTGTGTCAGAGTGAATTTTCTAGTGTAATGTCATGATAGTGGATTGCAGCATCGGTCTGGGCTCAAGTACTTGTCCTGGTGGGATTATCATATTAAGTGTAAAGGGAGAATTAGAGGGAGAGAAAGCACGTTTCTTACAGCTTTTTCATGCAAACAAGTTGCACCTCATTGAGTTAATCTTGCACCAAGCACCTACCGCAAGAACCTCTTCTTCTTCGAGGAGTTCTCCATAACAAATTCTTTTGATCTGCTCTTCTTCCCCTCAAGTACAATCCAGGCATTTTCTTTGGTTTCCGTGTCCCCAGTTGTGATACAAATTTCGTACTCTTTCAGAGAGAAAACAGGCAGTTAAATTAGCTTGTCTCAGCTGTCCTAAAACAGACATGGCCTACATAAAGAGTCCTTGATTCCTTTCCACGAAAATGTATGGGATCATTTAAAGTTATATAATCTGTGATATTTTTACGGCTAATCAACCAGGACTCAAATCTTTAATGTGACCCATGCGCTGGCCTTACTCGTCTTCTCGTTGAGGTCCAAGTAGTCGTTGTTAGCACAGGGGAGTTCTCTCATTATCTGTCCATCGTCGTCGTTCTTGGCCAACCAGCGGTCACATGGGAAACGAAATGTTTTGTCCATGATCTCGTCCTTCACATCGATGTATTCCAGGTGCCATCCCGGAGCGAGACCTGAGTGTGACAGGATCAGGAAACACAAGAGACAGTAAGTAAAAATGTTTCCATGAAGGATGAAACGAGTGATGCAGGAATCCTTCAGGGAGTAAAATACTGCACCCTCCCCCTTTCAGGTTTCCTCAAAGCCAGACACCAGTGGCCAGATTTATCTTAGGCTGACATTTTAGCAGGTACACTTCATTTATACATAACTTTTTCACAATGTCAGTCACAAAGTTCAGATTTAATTAGCCCATCATGCAGAGTGATTGTTTCCTGACCTGTGTTGTCGTGCCAGACTCGCACTTTGGAGAGCTCTCCCAGGCTGAGGATGTCCGAGAAGCGAAATGTGTCCATCTGCTTGCGCTCGAACTTGTTGGACTTGTTGCACTCTTTCAGTGCCAGCGTCCCCGTGTCTCCGTTCTCTCCAAAAATGATGATCCAGACATTGGCATCGGTTCCAGCCCCTTAGCAGACAGCGGAAAGTCATCCATTTAGAAAAACTAATCAGGATTTCCGTTTCCCATGATGTTTTGTTTCGATTTGTTAAAACAAAATCATACTGGGTTCAGTCTCAGTCAATTAGCATATTGACTACCATATTAAATAAATTATTATTAAATGTATAAAACAGCATAGTTTCATTTAAATTGCATCATTTGATAACATTTCTAATAAGATCTCTAATATTATCCTGGAGCTCGTAAAAATGTCATTTACAACGAACTGCACCTCATTTGCGAACAGTCTTAAATTATTGTGATTATGGATTACATATGTTTGCATTTGCTGTAGATCCTTGACACTGCAATGTTTGAGCTAACAACCAAACACGCTATGCAAAGAATGAGATGAGCAGCAGAGAAAGACGCATTCAGTGACTCAGACAACACATCTATAATCCCTCTGCGCTTTATTATTTCATTACAGAGGGTTAGACACTAAGTGAATGTGTATTAGGCGCTGGTGAGCACAAACCCCACTCAGTCTGCAGCATGTTTTCAGTGTCCTAGTTTTACAAATGAGTGTATACGCTAAGCTAGAAATCCGATATTTCAATTAACAGCTCTGTAGTTTTAATGAGCTATAAAAGTCTATCCAACATTAAGAATTCACATATTTTGGGGGGTTACTTTAATTGCATTTTGTGCTGCTGTTATCTTAAAATGATGATCTCTTTTTATGTACCTCCCTACAAACACATAAACACACAGCCTCTGCATACTTTACATACAAATCACCCCCACAGTGATCCCAAAGGAGACTATTACCTTATGCACAGCATCGCCTATATAGTCTTGTCTACATGTGTGCGCCTGTGTGTGTCTATCAGCCAGGCTCATTATTCCTCCCAGAGCCTCAGTGGTGGTGCAGGGCTGCATCTTAGCTTCCAGTAACTGCCAAGGGCAGAGAGCAGTTCTTTGAAGTCGGCTCAGACTTCTCGTCACGCTATCGTATTGATCAGCAGCACTACTGAGCTATAGAAAATACTGCATGAGGAAAAGGAGGGAGCAAAGCTGTGAGGAGACTTTCTGAAGAGGATTTCTTTCATTACAGTGGTTGGAGTCAAACATGAATTATTCCACCTTTGCTCCTCCTGTGATACACAAACCAGGTCACGTGAAGATGAGGATCTATTTAACATATCCATCTAACTCAGTGTTGAATGTTCGTCATGTGAAAGAATGACATTTCAGATAAATATATCTTCCACAAAGCTGAACTTTTAATTTGGCGTTACAGGGCGATGAGTTCACTGATCTGACAGATCCCCAATATTAAGCTACCATCCACCTCGGTTACCCTGAGGTGCCCTATTTTGAGAGAGTTCAGGAAACAATCAACTGCGAGGTGATGGCGAGGTGGACCCAGGACTCACCTGACAGATGAAATCTCTCATATGACCTTTCAGTCCTTCAGCATCCCCCAGGAAGAGAATGTTTTGATAAAAGAGGATGTCTGAGCTACTTTGCTGTCTCTGAGCAGCCCTGGACCTGACCTGACGCTGTCCCAGAGATGAAAGCATGGATGGATGGATAATGTTGGCATGCCTAATAAGATAGTGGATTTGAAATGCCCTCATCTGTTGAATGCATTTGAACTCTTTAGTTCCTGTGCCTCACAAATGTTACATAAAATGTTACGTAAAAGGTGTTCCCCAAAGATCAATCCTTGTTCCACTTCTTTTTTGGGGTTGAAAAATGACTAACAGCATAGACAATCTTTGATGCACAATAATAATGTTGGTATCTTCTGACTTCATTTCTGATCTGTGAATAATTTTATAGTCAGGCTGCCAAAAAAACACTAAAACACTAATGTGGTTAGGTGATATAACATATGTGATGTAACTAACCGATAAACAAAGCAAAACATTTTATGGGCTAGCTGACGTGTGTGCTCACCTGCAACATCGCTGGTCTTGACCTGGATGATGTAGGTGGTGAGCTCCACCATTGTCTCCTCGTCCACTACAGCAGCCATCTCGCAGATCATGGTCCTCTTGGGTCCACGCGTCCTGGAGAGCCACTCCTCGTAGGTGAAGACAGACACCTCCTCTGTGGTCAGGTTCCGCATGATCACCTGGACGCACAGTTTGCTCTTCAGATATAATACCACGCTCAGTCTAAATGTCCTTTCAAATCCTGACATTGATTCTTATGATCCACTTTCACAATATCAGAATGTATACGCATTTCTTTAACTAGACTTAAGAGTAATAGTTAATGTTGTTATGACATATTGCAAAGATTAAGTCATGTCAGCTTTTAATGAATAAATACAGATTGACTCTTGTCAGCATGCTAACATACTCACAATGACAGTGCCAACAGTCTGATGTTCAGCTGTATAATATTTAACACGTTCACCATCTGAGTTTAGCATGTTATGCAGCTGAGGCTGATCAAAATATTAGTTTTGTAGGTGTTCAGTCGTAAACCAAGGTATTGCACAAGTGAAACGTTTGACCTGAAGATGGCATCAAAGGAAAAGATAACAGATCATGTCTGTGAAGATTCTTAATCATCTGGGTCATCATCATTTTAAAGAGACAGGAAGTCGGCTGGCCTTGCTTGAGGTTGTTGAAGACCTCTCTGCGAGACATTTCTAAAGTGCTCAAGGAGGCTTCTTTAAAAGGTATTACAATTAATCCTTAGGGAGGCATGGGAGTCTGTAACAGATTTTATTTCAATCCATTAGTTGTTCATTAGTTGTTGTTGAGTCATCACATGCCAATGCACCAAATAGCTGTATTTTTTTCCCCATCCCTTAGAGCTACGCATGGCTAAGTTGTGTATATGACAATGTGTTGTGTCATGCATCCTCACATTTTAGACACTAATGTGTTGCCAGTATGTACAAAGAGCTTGCCTATTGCAAGATGTCTGATCACTAGTCCTCCGGTTAAACATTTCATTACTAGGCAAAGACTCGGCTCAGGCAGCCACACTCGTATTAGCTCCCCACTCTGCATATTTATTTGGGCAGATTACTATGCTGGCAGTTTGCCCGGTGCACTGTTGTGTCCATTTCAATACACAGGCCCAGCAATCCATAAAGGCAGCACATCTGCTTGTGATGCTGAACACACAAGGCTCTGTGCAGGGTCAAGTCAAGGAGATGTTTGCAGTCGCCGAGTCCCAGGCACGGACGGACAGGGCTTGGTATTGTTCCTGACTGCTCTGCTGCTCTGCAGGCATGGTGCCTTTACCGGAGAAGACATTTGCATAGGAAATGTGTTCTATTTCATCAAAGTGTTTGGCCTGAGACATCAGACCGAATTTGGAGGTGAGCAGTGATATTGTCCTCACGGGGTCAGCCGAAGAGAAAAAAAAGTACTGAACCATTTCTACCATGTATATTAATGCAGCTCATTATATTGCTGGACATTGCATTAAAATTCCACTAACACTCTCTGATTCAAACTAAAATGAGTATTAATTGAATTGTTTTCTCTGTCTACTGAATACAGAAATACACAATGTTCATTACTGTCTCTCTGTATGTGTGTGTCTGTGTGTGTGTGTGTGTGTGTGTGTGTGTGTGTGTCTGTGTGTGTGTGTGTACTGAATGCGTGTGTCTGTGATGCCAGCAACCACAGCATGGTGAATAAAATGGGTCAATATGCTCACTCCAGGAACACTGGGCCCTGCTGTGTGTGTGTATGTGTGTGTGTCTTTGTGGGTGGGTGAATCATTGACCATGCTCCTGCAGGCAGGGATAGATGTGTGTGCGTATTTGTCTGTGTGATATAATAGACTGAATGATGCTGTGACCCCCAGCACACAGTGGCAGGGTAAAAACACAAACCTGTGACTGCTTTGTACTATTGATTTTGGAAGGAGGCTGCAGTTACTGTTCTGATTTTTATGCTTCTGGTTTTATGTTTTATGGATGAGACTTATAGTTTCTTCTTGATAACCAATTATCCTGTGACAAGACGGGAAGAAGGAGAACTGTGCACAGAGCATGATCAGCTCATTCTGGAGAATTAAATCTTCTTAAATCTTTTCTTTTGGTGTAGTTTTGACACTTTGTTTTCATAGAAAAGTCCTCTGATCATACATGTCTATCTGTCTTGGTTTTATAAGAGTGCTCCACTGATCTGGGCTTGTACTACTAAAAAATAGTATGAAAATCCATCCAGCAGAGATGTCACCTCTCTTCATGTATTCGATGCACTATTCTTTCACCTATATTACCCACAATGCAGCTCAATCACTGACTGTAGTGTGTGTTATGCTTGTATCTGCTAAAATAGCCTGTAAGAGCAGGATACAGGAGCCTGATAAGCTAATTTCTTTCTAACTCATCACTTCTTTTTCTTTTATTTGGAGCCACAAAAGGCTTTATATAACATTTTCCACATTCACAGCAGTATTCCAAAGCACCTCTAAACAGGCTTTGATGTGTAAAATCAATGCAGTTCCTCTTTAAGGTGAGCTGACCTTATCCAGGAACCAGTCAGGTCGACTGCCAGAGCCATCAACGCGAAGCCTCATTTTCCTCAGTGGGGCGATGTCATCAATCTCCATGTTGAACGTGTCCTCCTGACCGCGTTCGAACCTGTCATCCACCAAGCAAACAAAACAGAGTTTATATTCTGCAGAATAACGAAGCGGCCTATAAATTTCACGCGGTTTCTGATGTCTGTGTTCGGCTACCTGTCCTCATTCTTCTGCAGCATCATCTCCTCTGTGCTGCCGTTGGCTCCAAACACAGACATGAAGATCAGGGTGTCTGTTCCTGCGTTCTGCACATCTCCCGTTACCACCGTCACCTCATATATAATCTGATGTGAAAATATCAAATGTTTTACTCATTATGATTTCTAACACATACACCCAACTCCCATAAGCAGTATTAACCCTAAAACATCACAAAACAATCATGTGAATTCATGGTTAATTACCCATGATAGATACACACAATTATATTTTTAGCAAATGACTGTGACGCTGTAAATATCTAAGAAATAATAGTGAACGGGATAAAGAAAGTGTTTGTGTGATACAGTTAAAACATGAAGAGGACATGTGATACGCAACTTTGTAAATGAATTAAATTATCTTACAAGTTTCTTTTTTTATATATCTAACAAAAATAGACACTACATACTACGTTATCTTGTGGTAGATACTCAGCATTTATAATAGCTTATAATTGTAAATATAATCTAACAATGTCTTTTTCAAAATCAGCAAGGGTTAGATCTAGACACTAATTTTAATGTCTGATACCTTTGCAAGTAATTCTACCTTCAGTTAATCCATTTTTGTCCATATTAGTAATGTTGTGTATTATACTTTAAAGAGTCCAGTGTCATACCATAATAATGTTAAGGAACTCAAATATCTCAGATAAACACCTACTTTTAACATCTTCTTTTACAAGATGAGAAATAAGTGGTACAAGATGTTTGTAAAAACAGGCGGGTCTTTAATGTATCAAAAATGTCTCTTTTTATTTTATTTTCCAGTTTATCAATTTTTAATCAAGATTCAGAGGAACTCTGTTGTCACTGAACAGAATTGTTGTTGTCCTATAGCATTTTCTTTCATCGAAATTGTTCTGCTTGTTTCTGTGAGCGACAGTATGATGGGAACTGACTCATTTTCCCTGGTCTGTTGTGGTAATTTGATTTAACTGTGATGTACGCTCCCTGCCATATGGCTGAGATTGCGTCAATTTGCTCACATTAACATACCTTCTGGGAGATGGAAATAGCCTCTGCATCCAGCACGTTGAATAGTCGAGCAGTCAAACCATCCCCTCGATCTTTGGCCAGCCAGCACTTGCAAGCGAAGATATATTTGACCCCTTTGGTTGGCACAGCAACAGACAGCTCATCAACCAGCCAGCAGCTCTCAGGAGTGGCCCCATCATGGCCGAGCTGCAGGAAGGTCAAGAAACAATCACTTCAAGCAACGTGGGTGTATTTTTTTTTTCCACCGTGATGCTCACTGAAACTCTAAAAGCTTCGCCCCCTCCCTCACCTCGACCTTTTTGATCTCCCCCACGTCTGAACCGCGGGACTCAAAGCTCTCCAGAGAGCCGGCCTCAAAGCCCTTCCTCCCATCCGGCAGGTCCAGCCACAACCTCTCTGTCTGGGTGTGATTGGCCCCGATTATGATCACATAAGCCCTGCTGGTGGTGCTCGCATCTCGCTCCAGTCCAGTACAGATGGTGATGTGGTATGGTATGACTGCAGAGGAAGGACCCAACATGAGCAAGAGATTATGTAAAGGTGTCGTTGATAGAATATTAATGACAAACGTTTGCAGAGCAGAGGAGGAATCGGGCATGCTCTACGAGAGATTCTTGATTATTCCTACTTGGGAGCTCGATTTCTTCCTCTTTCTTCTTTTTGTTCTTTTTGTTCATGTTACTGTCGACACTCTTCACCGTCAGGGCTGAGTTCTTTTTGCTGTTTAGGCCCTCTCTGACTCCTTCGTAGCCCTGAAACAATACAACACAGTGATGCAGACAAACACACCAACACAGATACATACAAAATCGATAGAAACACAAAATCAATCACTGTTTGATATATGAACTTAGACATTTAGTGTAATGATATTCCTTAACATTTATTTCTACGTTGATGATGTATGTCATAAACATCAAGGGTCAGGTCACCCAAATTACAAAATATATATACCGGTATATACCACTAGTTGTGATGGCTATGCAGTTTTTCATATATTTGTCTCTGAAACCACAATACAGTGAGGATGAATCAGCATTTCATTTGCATTCCCCAGAACACTGAAAAATGAAATCTGAAAAACTCAAAATGACTTCACTGTGAATGGTTTTCTCAGGAACTATTTCCTCCAAGTAAAGGTGTTCTGATTACAGCTGTCCAAAGTGATTCTGACATTTCATCTGGAGAGGCAAGTTTATTTAGCTTCAGCCAAGCCAGCGGCACGACTGCAGAGATGGAGTCAAACTCAAGTAAGATGGTCCTAGAAGCATGAAATCTAAGAAATTGATATCTCAAATCCTAAATCTACAGTATGTTGGGTATGTACAGTGAAAAAAGGGTTGCATGCTTATCTATTTGAAAGGCCCTCTGCCTTCCTACCATTGTGTTTCCCCCATTTATTTCTATGTGATTGTAATTCTACAAACAACAAAGCACACGCCTTTCATGGTACCTTGACGTAGAAGACTCTCTTAATGCGCCGGTCCTCCCTCTTCCTGGACAGCCAGCGCTCACATAAGAAGAGAAAAACCTCTTCTGTGTCTACGTCAAGCACCTCCACCTGGTCCAAGTACCAATCGGCACTCACCATACTGTTGTCATGGCGGATTTTTATCTTGTAAACCTGCCCGAGGTCAACAGCCTCTATTGTGAACTTGTCCACCTGAGGAGATGAAGCATGACCATTGGTGAAAAAATCTGTATATTATACAGTTTGTATGTTTCTGTGTGATGTGTCTAAGTGAGATAAATGCTGTCTTACAGATCCTCGTTCAAATTTGTTGCTGTTTGTCTCTGACTTGCTGAGTTTCCTCTCCCCGGTGTCCCCCAGGTCCCCATAAATCGTGAGGAAGACGTTGGCATCTGTGCCGGCTCCGTACACATCACCTGTCATCACTGACACTTTGTATGTGTGAGCTGTAGAGGGGACACACAGGGGATCAGTTTGAGGCAATTGACAGACTATAGAGTGAAAAGAAAACAATTTTCCATCACGGTTTGATGCCAGAAACTCTTTCAGGAATAGGAGGGAGCTGAAATTGTCTGCAGTTTCCAGAAAGGTGGGTGGGGGCGAACAAGACACATCAGGGAGACAAATCCTGCATGAATTTCTGCATGTTTGAGCGTATGAATGCAGCTGTACTGTGTAAATGTATTGTTTGTCCACATAAGTTAACGTACTCTCCAGGGCATCTTCCACCTCAACTTCAGTGACTTTCAGGCTTCCGTCTCGTGACAGTTTCTCAGTGATGATGTCAGACGGCACCAGCTCTCTCACTGTTTCTCCATCGTCCTCCGACTTGGCGAGCCAGCACTCACACGGGAAGATGGCGGTCTCTGAGCCCTGCAGAGGGGAGGACAGATTTGATTTGTGAGTTTGTGCCTTAAAGGAGAATCAGTGAGAGCAGCGTCTCGCCTTTGTCTGGGCCTCGGCTCAGTATGTGAGACAAAAAATGAAATCACAGTGCTGGATTACCCTCATGTGTCTGTGAAGAGAACATCTCCACCTACTGACCGAAAATTGTGCTTGTGTGTTCTTAAATATTTGCATTTAATGCTTCTCTATACTTCTTCTCAACTACAATTTAGAGGCAAATATGTAACTTTACTCTATCAGTTACTTT
>JBAJHX010000035.1:12051309-12082179 GCA_037176925.1 Amniataba percoides | reverse complement strand
TAAAATTTTGCATATAAAACATGATGATCTTATGACTGAACCTGACTTACTACAAATATAAAATACGACTTGTGCATTAAAACATCAGTAACAATCATTCACCAATGAAATCTAATAGTATAACACTGACTGGGACTATTTTTTCTGAATTTAGATTATTCAAGTGCATTTAGCTGATAATCCATATGTTTTAATGCATGTCTTTCCCTTGCAATGGAGTATTTTTAGTTTGTAGTATTACTGCTTCAGTAAGGGATCTGAATACTTTCTCCACCTCTTCCTGTTCCTGTTCTCCTCTGTACCTTTCCCTTCCTGAGCAGACGTCTGATCTCCACTCTGTCCAGATGCCATCCTGGGTTGACCCCGCGGTTGTCATGGCCGATACGGATCTTCTCGATAACATCACCAACATCTTCCAGCTGCACAGAAGTGAATTAACTATGTAATCAGAAACACAGTGATGGCCTCTATGTACTTCACTGCTCGGGTCTCCAAAGTTTGATGAATGAACCTTTTTTGCCTATTTATCCGTCTGTGAGTACACACTGTAATTGTACCTCGACAATAAACATGTCCTCAGCTCCTCTCTCAAAATACATCATCCTCTCCCTCTTGTTGACACACAGAGACTTCTGCTGGGTGCACACTGCGTCTCGCCCGTACAGGACAATGAAGACATCTGCGTCTGTGCCGGCTCCAAACACGTCACTCGTGAAGACTTTAATCTCATAAGGAACAACTACAAAACCAAGCGAATACATAAGCCCCGATGTGCATAAAATGATGAGTATCTTTTCTTTTTTGACTGTCATTCTGACTGTCACACAGTGCGATTTACATGGTGTGTAAAGCTCCGTCTGAAGGGGATTCACGAAAAGGTCCCTGACGATGGCCCCGTCGTCTTCCCCTTTGTCCAGCCAACGGCCGCAAGGGAAGCGAAGTTTCTGCCCGAGCGACGGAGCATCAATCTCCACCCAGTCGAGGAACCAGCCCGCTGATCCTCCCCCTTAAACATCGGTCAAGATTGTGATCACATGTTACGACGTTTTCTTACTTATTTTGCATTATTCACAGCACAGGGAGAGAGTCGGTCCTACTGTACCACAGTTATCGTGGCCAATACGCAGCTTCTTTAGCTGCCCGATGTCCACAGCTTCCACAGTGAACTCATCAATCATGCCCTGCTCAAACTTGTTTTTATGAGTCTTTGAAGCCTTCAGGTTTATTATCCCTGTAGATGTGTAGATCAGAGAGTTATTTCATAATTTAAATACACAAATACAGTTACAAACACAGTATGATGATTTTAAGTCTTACCTGTGTCATCCTTGGTGCCATACAGGATCATAAAGACATTAGCATCAGTTCCTGCATACTTTTTGTCACCAGTTTTTATCCTGACTGTGTATGTGGTTGACATAGCTGTAAAACACAAAGAACCATGAATAAATTAAACATTTCATGCTATTTTTTAACATTTTTTTAATAGCTTAACATTTTCGGAGGTCACTTTGGTCCTTCGCACGGTGTCCCTCTCACCTTTCTGTTCCAGACCAAGTGTGGCTTCAGAGTCTTCCTCATCATCATCCCCTTTTTTCATAAAAGCCTCGTCCACAGGAACCAGCTCTCTGGCAAGTTGCCCATCATCCTCATCAATAGCCAGCCAGCGTTTACAAGGGAAAAAGTACCTAAAACGCAACATACATATCTATATTTGTGTGCTGTCTGCATAAAAGTACGATACAATCATTTCAGTTCAGACTTGTTTAAATGCCAAATGTTCCCTTGTCCAAAAATACTTAGAGAAAATGGCTGTCTGTGTTTAGATTGATTCTTCCCAAGCAGGCTGTTGCTTTAGCAGAATATTTCAGAGTACCACTTTATACCACACAGTGGAGCTCTACAGACATTTTATGTGCAAAGGCTCTATCCGCTGTGTGCTGTTTTGTGAAACCTGTGGCATTGATTTGGTGTCTAGAATGACTCAGCAAGGTGTGAGCAATTTCTATTCTACAAAATAAATGATCAGTCATAAAGAACAGCTAATCAATGGGTTAAATTATTCAAGAGATTTGTGTGAAGATGCAGTTATACATCTGAATCAAAGTGCCGATGGATCTGATGATTCCTCATCTCTGCTGTCATGACTCACGTGGTGTCATCTTTGTTGTCTATTATTTCCACTCTGTCCAAAAACCAGCCGGCACTGGCCTGGCTGTTGTCATGTCGGATCCTCAGTTTCTTCAGGATCCCCAGGTCGACCGCTGTGATGTCGAAAACGTCCTCCTGGGTCACATGTACACAAACCAGAAACAAAGGGTCAAGAAATGTCACGTCTTAGGTTAGCCGTTCATGAGAACCTCATGATTCATTCATTTGATCTTTGTTTAACCTGCAAGGCTCCTTAGACCCAACTTTTGTTTGACAGCAGAGACTTATGCTGGAAACAGTATCAGTGATAACAATCATGAGCACGTAGAACACAGCAGAACAAACAAATACAACCTACAGTACATTAGTCTTGAGCTCAAGAAATGATCCCTGGCATCCCTCTGTGTACCCAAAACAGTAAGAAACAAGGGCTGAAAATGGGTGATATACTGGCCTGACTGACTCAAAAGTTTACTACCTCTAAAGCTCACTAATTGACATGTCATGTCTCTGTTTTATTTCTATTTCTAAGCGTAAAAAAGGGAAAAGCTTTCCTTCATACTTCATACTTTTTAGAGGGACTTTTTAAGCTTTGTGTAAAAAACAAAGACAGTAGATATTAAACTAATCGTCAGTCTCTCAGACTTAAAACAAAGCTTACCTGGCCTTTTTCAAATTTGTTCAGGTGGTTCGACTTCCTGAGCTTTCGCTCCCCCGTGTCGCCGGTCTCTCCATAGATGTTGATGTAAACATTGGCATCGGTCCCCGCCCCCCACATAGTGCCAGTAAACACATGAACCTCATACGAGTTCACTGAGAGGAAAACACACGGTGAGGCACATTTTAACGCCGCACCTGGCACCATCGATTCACGGACGTGTTACATTCATGCTCTAGTTACCCTCCAGGTCTTCATTGTCGTCAGTTAGCAGCTCAACCACAATCTCCCCGTCCTCCTCGTCCTTGGCCAGCCAGCGGTTACAGGGGAAAGTGAACGTCTCCACCACTTCCTGCAGTTGCTCCACTATCTCCACCTCCTCCTCTTCTTCTTTCTTCTTCTTTTTCTTGTCCTTCTTCTTGTCTTTCTTGGTGTCCTCCTTCTTCACCTCGACCTGCACCATGGCCATCGTCAGCCGCTTGATGTCCACTGTCTCCAGGAACCAGCCGTCTCCGATACCCTTCCCGTCATGGTAGATGCGCATCTTGTAGATTTTGCCAACATCCTGGGCCTCGATCTGTGTAGTAGCAGGAGGCAGTGGTCAAACCAGCAGCTTAAATCTCTCATGCATGTTGATGTGACGCAGCGCAGGTTTCGTACAGACCTTGAAGATCTCAGTGGTGCCACGTTCAAAATTGTTGGAGCGACTCTTGAGGGCAAGAACTTCGGTTTTTCCTTCGTCGCCGTAGATCTGGCAGAAGACATTGGCATTTGTGCCACCTGCACGCACGTCCCCAGTGACTACAGTTACTTCGTAGTTGATCACTGGTAGAGAAGGAGCATCACAGTATTATATCATAAAGAAAGATTGTGTAGTGCAGCAACAATAATCACAGTTAGTGTATTCAAAATGATGATTTCCGACTGTGCGGTGCTTTTTCTGCTGTTGTTATTTACATTGTTCGATCTCCAAGACCTCACTGGGATAGATCTCAACCTCCACTTTCCCATCGGCCTCGTCTTTGCAGAGCCAGCGGTGGCTCGGGAACATGTACTGCATCCCGTGAACTGGTACGGAGATCTGCACACTGTCCAGAAACCATCCAGCCCGCAAGCCCTCATTGGTGTGACCAATCAGGAGGCGGTTGATCTGTAAGCACATGGGACGTAAGAACATAAAACAGAATTTTATCAGAAGCAAAAATGAATGTCTGGACTATAAACTCTGTTCTGTGTGAAGTGCAGAAGCTCCGTCAGACTTGCCTTTCCAATGTCAAAGGTGTCTATGGTGAAGATGTCAGTGCGTCCTGTCTCAAAGTAGTTCCTGAGGTCGTTGTCGGAAACAGCCAGTATCATCTTGTTAGAGTCGCCCTTCTCGCCATACAGCTTCACAAACACCCGGGAGTCGGAGCTGGCCCCATTCACGCTTCCCGTTTTGATTGCTATGTGGTAGCTTACATCTTAGAAGGACATGAGATATAATATTGTAGTTTTTTTTCTGAGCATTAAAACATATGTTATAGTTTTTCAGTTTGCTTAACCTCTTCTTGGTTTAAAATGTTCCTTATCCACTCACTAAAGAGACGCAGTCCGTCTCCGTCTGGTACTAACTCGCGGACAATCTGTCCATCATCCTCATTACGATCCAACCACCTGAAAACAAAAAAAAACACAGATAAACAGAATCCAGTACCATTAAACACAGGACGAGATCAACCCTCCCTGAAAAGTGGAAAAATGATGCAATTTTACTGATTACTTTTATTGGACCAGAGTGGTGTCATGACTCAAGACTGACAGTAAGATACAAATATTATAATTGAATTTGGCTAAAAAATAGATAACTGTGATCAAATTAAACCTCTATTAGCCTCAAAACGAATGTCATTAATCTGAAATGAGAAGAGAATACAAGCCACAACATGGCAACACTTAATGAACAGGAAGCTACCAAACATTTCCCTTTTAACAGGACGGACAGACAGATGGACAGACAGGAGGAGCCTCTTTCCAAATGTAACACTGCACCTCAGCCTTGTGGTTTGGCTCCAGTTACTGAAGGAGAGAGCTGGGTGACCACTGTGCATTTAGTGCCTATTTGTAGTGGCCAACTCATCCATCAGCCGCCTAACGACTTAAACACACGCCACTAGAGAGCCAATGAAGGAAAGCGTGGCCAATTTGTGAGGCTTTTAGGGCTTTTTGAACAATTTTGTCCAGATGGTTGGTGTTTCGGTAGGTTACGGAGTGTAAAATAATGACGAAATTAAACAATAAAATTGATATGTTTGCAATTTAAAACATACAAACACTTCCTCATTTAAAGAACTACTGGAATTCGGGAAATACACTTATTTGCATCATTTCCAAGAGTTAGATGAGAAGATACCACTCTCTGTAGCCTGTCCAGAGTTTAAAGAAAGTGTATATCTATTCCTTTAAGTCACGTAAAGAGTGTCATTGCCTTGCCTGTAACAGGGGAACTCAATGGCCAAAGACTCCGGCTGGCCCTCCTCCCTGACCATCACCTTATCGAGGAACCAACCACAGCCTCCTCCGCGGCCATCATGTCCAACACGCACCCGTCGCACTTGGCCCAAGGAGACGGACTCGATGAGAAACTCATCATGCTGAAGGCAGGCAGAGAGAAAAGGTGCTTGCAGTGAACTTCCCCAGACAATAATGATTTATTTTCTGTGATTTTTGCGATTTAATGACGCACTCACGTTGCCCTTTTCAAATTTGTTGACATTGTTTTTGCTCGTGATCATGAGTCGCTCTCCTGTGTCACCCAGGTCACCGATGATATTGAGGAAGACGCTGGCGTCGGTGCCACTGCCGCTGACGTTGCCGGTACAGATGGTAACGCGATATTTTATCACTGAGAAAGACAGAGTAGGATATGCTGTCATATGCTGTCATGAAAGCACTTGTCACTACTCGCTGTAGAGTCTGAATATCAAACTCTCAGATCAAAAGTGCAATTACGTGCAATTAGGATCAAGTCCTCGGTGTGATTCTTACATGGCAGCGGCTCATCGATGTGTGCTCCGGTGGCTGGGAGCTCTCTGACGATCTCATTGTCGTCTTCATTGATGTCCAGCCAGCGGCCACACTGGAAGGAATATTTCTCCATCGTCAGGGTCTTGAGCAACGTGACCTGCAGGAAGTCACAACCTCATGTGTCATCATACACATCTCCGTGTTCATATCCGGTTCATTACCGAACTTTCAGACAAATAAACATGCATTTTTCCAAACAATTAATAAATTACAGTGGGGAAATACTGAAATCATCTTTCTGTGAAATCATCTGATTAACAGCCTCATTGACATAGTCTCTCTTCTCTTTTTCTGCAATGCGGTGCAAGACTAAAAGGGGAAAACTACAAAAAAACTGGTTCTTATCAGACACGCAGAGACAGCGATGGGTCTCACCCTCGCTAAATGCCAGCCAGCGAATGGGTGTCTCTTCTCATGCCATATGCGCAGTTTTGTTAGTCTTCCTATGTCTGGCATTTCAATCTACAGTGGGCACAGAAATGGTCAAATAACAACAGATATATGCACAACTTGATGTAGATTATCATGAGAATGTATTAGTGTGAGATTAATCAAGGCTTACCACAAATTTATCAAGCTGGTTCTGTTCAAAACTGTCTGAGTTGTTTTCAAGTTTGATCTCATCAGACTTGCCCCTCTCTCCATAAATCTGCAGAAACACCTGGGCATCTGTCCCAGCCCCCTTCACATCTGATGTCCAAATCCACAGGGACCATGGGTACTCTGGAGTAGAAGAGCAGTAAATTTAAGAGCAAAGCTTGTCTCGTTCTGAAGAATTCAAAATGTTCTTGATCAGAAGCCAAAGCGTTTTCTCAATCAGCTATAAAGCCGGATTGGATTCTTTCTCAGTGAATAGAATACGTGTGATTTGCTTTTAGAGGCCTGTGAGTTGAATAAAGCCACCCACTCTTCTGCTTTTTCTGCCTCAGAGAGACCATTTCATACAGCTCCCTTTCAATCAGTCCATCCCCTTCGTCCTCATCCAGCCACATCCCGCAGGGAAATGTCTGCTCGATGCCCGTGAACGGACAGTATATTACCACCTAGGGGGGAAAATGAGCACTTGGTCGGTGAATCACACTTTGAGAATCGCTGAGTTACCAAAAAAAAAAGTGCAGTACCTTTTCACAGTACCATCCAGCGCCAACAGCACCGTTGTCGTGCCCGATGGTGACCCTGCTGAGCGGGCTGATCAGTTCACAGATTTCCACGTTGAAAATGTCAATGAGACCGCGATCGAATTCACCGCCCTCCAGGAAGACTTTGCCGCTGTTCTTTAAGCCCTTGGAGCCATGCATGACCATGTGGATCTTAGAGTTGGTGCCTGCACCTCTTACATCTCCCGTCATCACTTGAACATTGTATACAATTCCTGGGTAAATGCAAGAAAACCCCAAATTTATCAATAGTTTTAGCAGAATGAGATGTGATAACTGCCCATGGCCATATATGAAAGATGTTTCCACAAATACGTCCGAGAGAGAGAGATAGCGGTTTGTATTGTTCTCACCCATTGGTTGTATGGATCCGACCAAGACATCTCTCTGTATTTTTCCATCATCTTCATCCATAGCAAACCAGCGATTAACTGGGAACTCGTACACCTCTTTGTTCCCCATGTCATCAATCACCACCTGAAGAGACACATTGTGCACGATCACGAGTGTTTTTGTGCTTGTCTGCGTGTCTGTAAAGGTTATATGTGTGTGTGTAAAGTGTGCATGCCTTATCTAGAAACCACCCAGCTGATGAACCTCTGTTGTTGTGGCCAATGGTGATTTTCCTCAACCTTCCCAGATTCGGCGCCTCTATTGTAAACTTGTCCTCGGAACCGCGTTCAAAGTTGTCTTTGTCGCTGTCCAGTCGTCTCTCTCCTGTCATCAGAAAGGAAGAATTTGGGGAAAAGGATCAAACACTGAAATTACAGTGAGGAGATAGCTATTTTGGACTGTAATTAAGACAAAATAATCCAACTGAAGGCATTTATGTGGGCTCTAGGGCATTAAAAGAGGCTAATTTATTGTTTTGAACATTTTAGAGACCATTTGGTTATTCAGCTGATAGAAAAATGTGGCCCTACCTGTGTCACCATTCTCTCCAAAGATGTTTAGGAAGACATCAGCATCAGTTCCACTTCCTTTCATGTCGGCGGTGAACACACTCACTATGTATTTATTCACTGCAAAACAGGGAATCAAGTGTACGGTGATTTATAGAAACACTCCACCAGAAAAGCTGACAGTGTGGTAAATGATGATCATCTGAATCTTTCAGAGCCTATTTTCTGTCTGGACCAGCTGTGTAATTACCAGCACTTCTGTGTGTTTTGATAATTAGTTGGACTCCACCAATGTCATTAGCAGGCTCCTTGCTAATCCACACTGAGATGGTTTCCAGTTTAAATATTCATAACAGTGAGTGTGTGTGGATTTGAAGTCGTATTGCACTGACCACTCCCTCACTGCATGGCATCCTGGCGTCTCTACCTGAGCCTCGGCCTCACTGCTTGATTGACTTCAGGTACTAAGATGTTGGATCATATTGCAACCCATGGGCTGGTTTACCTGGGGGATTACACTGTCATCGAATTCAATTACAACCTGACACAGGGGGAAGATCTGTGGGCTATCAGGCACCTTTGTCTATAACTGGCCAGACAAAAAAAAAAACAAAAGCTGTTCTCTCATTATTTGTGTTTGCTATGTTTCAAAACATCTTTCTGCTCAACTTGGAATTTGAATCCTCTGTTTTTCTGGCTTAACCCTCGTAACCTCTGTGTCTGCGCTGTGTCGAGCGTTTGTCCCAGAGCGACCCACGTTTTGGGACGTCCATCGGGTTCAGGCTGCCCAGCAGGTCCCTGACAAACAGGTTGTCACCCTCTTCCCGACTCAGCCAGTTACTGCAGGCAAAATAGAAGCGCAGATGGGGCCGGTTCATGTCGGTCACCACCACCCTGTCCAGGAACCAGCTGGCGTTCATCCCCGTGTTGTCGTGCTCGATCCTGGGGAGTCAACCATCACAGTGTGACCTGAATTAAGCCTGCAGGTATCACAAATGAGCTTGCCACATCACGTTGCATTGTTTTTTATTTCAGTTTGTGTGGATTTGTGCTGACGTGAAATATGACGAGGAGTGAATAAGATGGGGCAGAATAACAATAATAGAGCTGCAGGAGGCGTCCAAGCATATTGTTCTGACATGTGAATTAAACAAGCACAAGTGAGAACTTAACACACATTAAGGTTAAATCTTAGATTACCATTACAAATCCAGCTAAAAATCCATTACGTTTGCATGAATGTTCATGCTTGACCTTCAACTGTTGTTGAATGTTTTGAAAAAGGTAGTAAGTGGATTTTGAAATATGACTGTTTCATTCTGAGGTCAAGATTGGTGACTGGACTCAACAGATACATCTCCATGAAAACAGGGAAAAATCCACCGTGTGATATGGTTAAAAGATAGAAAAGTTATGATAAGTAGCCCTTGAGTTGGAATTGTTCCTTTAGAAATTGGGGGGAAAAGCAAAACATAGTTCCTAAACTCTGCTGTTTGCACTCACTGACTTTGTGTCCTGCTGCCTCATTTCGCTGCTCATGTGTGGCGGCTGTGATGTAACTCAGCCTCCTCCGCAGTAAGACACTAACTCCCAACAACAGATGGGGCTTAACCTTCTGTCCCTGGATAAAATCCTTTGATGGCCAGCAGCACAGCTGGACAATGAGTTAGAAATGTTGCTCTGTGATTCTCTCTGTAAGCCGCTTTTATCCTGTGTGAAGTTTACTTAACTGTGATGCAAAAACTGTAAAGTTGTCAGTGACCTGTGACTGCAGCTATGCTCATGCCAAAGGAGCATTATGGGACTGTAAATATATATACAGAGGGGTGACAAATTAAAGGATAAACTTGAATAAACAAGTGAAAAAACAGAACAAACACAGATCTCACTGTGTTCTGTTGTCTGGGGCATTTTTTGGCTTGGTTTGGGTGCAAATGTGTCCTTGGAGGGAAAGGTTACTGCAGATCAATAAAAAGAGAGATCTGAGTGTACCTTTATCTGATGATAAAACATTTCTGTCCTAATGAAGTAGTCTCTTCTAGGATGACAAAGTCCCCATCCATAGAGCACTATTGGCCACTTAATGGTTTGATGAGGATGAAAATGGTGTGAATCAAATGCTGTGGCCTTCATAGTCACTGGAGCTCAAGCCAATCAAACACTTAATTCAGATTTTGGAGTGACCTGAAGCTGCTCGAATCGCTGGACACTTTATTTTGGTCTGTCCTTTAGTTTGTCACCCCTCCATATATATTTAAATCCTATCCCACACCCCTGTCACCCCTGCCACATTAAACTTGTTATACAGTACCTCAGCTTCTTCAGAGGCCCCACGTTATGTGTTTTGATGCGGAAAACATCAGTCTTATTCTTCTCAAAGGCAGTTCGGCTCCTGCAAATTGAGGAAACATGAAAAATGTCATAATCTGAAAGGCAGTAAAATTGTGTGCATGTGTGTTCAGAGACAGAAAGATGCTCTAGTTGATCGAGGGAAACTGAACTGAGCTGAACCCTGGAGCAGTAAATTACATCCCCTGACTGATCTGGCTTACTGTACCCTGGTGGTCTCATGGCAGTGGTATAATTTGAAACCTCCTGAGACTCGGCCACTTCAACGCTCCCTCCGCCGCCTCACATACTTCTACCCCTCGCAGAGACGAACCGGGCCCGTGCACACGGAGGAGCCCCTCTGCCAACCCCAGCGAATCAGACACCCTCTTTTTCATTAACGGAGAATGCCTGCCTTTGTCTCTGACCCACATCTCCATCTGTTCTCCTCTCCCTACAATATTCAGCCCACAGACAATGCCAAGGCTCCCATAATTAAGGTGCACGGTGTCATGTACTGTAAAATAAAAAACCTGCCAAGACTGAAATACTGTCCAGCATGCACAAATACGTGCCCTCATTCTCCGTTTATCTCTAAAATCACCTGCAAGACAATGATGATGGGGAGATAAAAATGATGTGAAAAAGCAAACCCAATGCAAACTTTGGAATTCATGCAATTTGAATTTGATATAATCACACTGAATATCCAAAGAATTGTATTTTTAATCTGCCTCGACAGTTCAGTCAGGCAAATATTCTCGGAGACATAGCAGCCCCCCCCCCCCCTTACCTGTATCATGTCGTAAAGTTTTAATAGACCATTACACAATACAGGCAGGACCTAATATATATCGGAGTAAGGTGAAACTCCTTAATATGCAGCATGTTTATTATACGACAAACGTGACTCGTCAACGTCCATGTATAGTATTTCATCAGCTGAGCAACACTACAGCCACACAGCATGGAGATACTGAATACATGGCCTGTTGATGCTGTCTGAGGTGGATGAATGAGACCACCACAAGGTGTGGGTGACATGGTCCAACTTGGCTCACAATAAGTGGGTATATCCTATACGCTGCACAGGTAACCTTATCTGTCAATCAGTGTGTGCAGAGATAAAGGGAGCCTGCTGCTGATAAGATCCCCTGAGAGTCATTTGATCATCCAAAGAAATGACATCGTGGTCTTCTTTCATTTGCCTCTGAATGGAAAAGAAGACCGGCCATGTCACATAGTTCCTCCTTACTCCAGATATTCTGTGTCCGACACTTTGAACGACTGTATGGAGGAGAGATTCCTGCACTGTGACCAAATCTATGTGATGCCCCCGAGCTGCTTCTCTGACATCAAATTTGTAAGTTTTGTGGATTTTACGTGCAGGCCAAAGAGACCCTCTGCGTGCAGATGGATTTTGTCTCGATTCAAAGCTTCTTCATGGCATCAGGTTAATGCTGAGCAGGAAAGCTCTCTCATACAGTGTTATATGCACAATACAACCCACCACAAGGACAGAATCATAACCATCCTTTAGCAGACTGATTAGAAAATACCTCTTTTCTGTGCTGAGGGATCAGAGGAGAATAAAAAAGATTCAAAGTTAACAAGTGACATTGGAAAAATGCTACAGTAGCTAAACTTACTCATTATATCAACCGAAACTAAATAAAATCCAATGACTCACATAAAACTTGATGTAAGAGCAAACAAATCAAAGCAGAGGGAGTCGCTGAGACCTGATTTAAAGTATTAAAGACAACGTATTTATCAAAGTAAACTATAATTCAATACAAGGATATCAACATAAAGCTTTTTAAACTCACTTGCTTGCTAGGTGGACCTTGGGCGTGACGCCAAACTCTCCAAAAAGAGTCACAAACACATTAGCATCCGTCCCGGCTCCCTTTACGTCACCGGTGACAGTGACCACCTCATACACTGAAAGAGAGGGAGGAAGGGGATGTGCGTCAAGTTGTCTGTATTGCATTAAGCAATTTTGAAATAATGAGAGTACGTGCAGGGAATGAAATGAGGTCCAACAAGGAGCAAGTAAGAACTTAATCATTTAAAGAGTAAAAACTTGGATTAAAGGACATACACAAAGTCACATCCTCAGACAGTGTCCAATAATCTATAAACATCAGGGAGCATTATGTTTCCTTCCATGTACAGTTGCCAGGGAATTCAATGCGGCGAATCTGCAGCGAATCCATGTCTGGTGTGAAACAGCAGCCAAGCCGCTCTCACATTTCGCAAATGTGTCTCTTTGCCTGACCGAGCCACTGAGTTGACGGGAAGGTAACAGGATGAAAACTCAGCAGTCTGCCGCGGTGCGTGTCATTTAAGGTGATTGCGTGGAGGAGGGGAAGAGAAGAGGGGACACACATATCTGAGGCCTCTTTACATTTTTAGCTGTAGCAGCATTGTGCTGGTCTGTCGGAGCAGAAATATCCCAACAATTATTGGACGGACTATGAATTTTGATACCAACACTAATGGTGCCAAGAGGATTAAGAAGACTGGCTTTGGTGATCCTCCTTCTTTTCCTTTTGTGCCACCATTATGCTTTGGTCTCAACAACTATTCCATAAATTCAGATGAATTGATGATATAAACGCCTCCTCAAAAAGAAAAAAAACTGTAATCACTTTGGTAAAAATTCAGTGTTCATTTGATGGTTAAATTACTTTGGTTTAGGACTAAATATCTACAAAACTAATGAAATTTCCATCAGCCTTTGCTATAACTTGTGTGTTTAGCCAGCATTTACAAATATTTGCACACTGACACTCTCACTGTCGCTGTGGGCATGTTTGCATGTGCACATTCATTTCAAAGCACCGCTGTGCCCGTCCACAGCCTCTGAGCTGCTGCTGTGGCCGTCGGCTCATAAGATGATGCAGCTCGTGGCCATTGTTTGTTTCCAAACACGCATCATGGTGTGTATAATCATCTGAGGTGTGTGAGTCACAATCCAGTGAATTCAAATTATTTTTTATTACCAACACACAAACAAAGAATCTCTATTTTTTCAAAGAGGATTTTAAGAGAAGTCACACTTATGAAACAGCCCATTTGAGTTACAGTAACAACATTAAATCTTCAGCAGGAGATTAGTCAGCGATTGGCTGTTCCCTGTGACTCAACAGCTTGGCCTATGTAGTGGTAATTCTACAGTCCTCCTGCATCATCGTACGTAAATGTAAACTCCTCCATCCAGTGGTTATGTAAGGCACTCAGAAAGACATATGACACTCTTTGGGACTTCAAATGTGAAACTTAAATAGAGAGAAACAGTAGAAGATAAAGTGGTACCCAGTTTGAACAGAAGAAGGACTTAAGGGGAGCAGGATTTGCAAGATATCCTCATGATAGTAAAAAAAAAAAAAAGTATGGCAGGAATAAAGGAATACGTAAAGCAACTGTTCAGGATAAATTCAGTCAAGGAACTGTACAGAGGATGTAGAGAAAGACAGCACAGACAGTTTCCCGTTAAAAAAAAACATCCAGGCTGGATGGAAGGGAGGAAGGAAGAGGCAGAGACTTGATAAAGAGCAATTTGACCAAAGTCGATCCGATAGGGACATGGATACCTAATTAACAGTGAGCGGAGCTATTAAAGCCGGATTAAAGAGAAAGAGAGACACCTGATAGAATCAGATAGACCGTGGCCTGGTAAAACTGGGCCTCGATAAACTCCTCAGAGTGTCAGAGACCTGAGTGAGTCAGTGAGGTAAGACGTGTTAACGGGCATGTATCACTGCTACTGATGCTAAATCATGATAAATGATGCTTCTGTCATAATCTGCACAAAGACCCAGGAGTGCTTAAACTTTATCAGCTATGTGATGGTGGAAATACACTGAAAAATGATCAGCAGTCTCTCTGTCAACATGTATGTGTTTTAAAAAACATACAGATGTTTTTATGTGTTTATATGCAATTATTGTATTATTATTATTTGTGTCTGAGCTCAGTTTGTGGTTGGGTTCAGGCAACAAAAGCACTTTAGCTACAATTAAAGAAAGATTGTGGTTGGGGGGTTATATTAATAAAGTAAATCTGTCCTTCTTGTGTCTCAACAAACTCAACTTCTTAAATATTAGACCACAACCTTTCCCAAACTGTAACCAAAAGCAGTGAGTGCAAACATAACCATGAAAATCAATAGCATGCATTAGATGTTTTGAGTGGATATCGTATCACAAGGGAAGATATAATAGATTATAAATAAATAAAAAAGTTAACAGTAAACACTTTGTAGGTATGTACATTTTGTGACTTTACAAATAAATTTAGCAAAAATGTTTCCTCATCAAAGATATTATCTTTAAATGCAATTGCTGTGGCAAACTACTGGTATTAATTACTGGCTTTTGCAGAGGCCTTTAACTGCAAAATGTATTTGAAAGATCAGAAAAATGTAGCGCAGTAAGTAAACCTTTAAGATTTAACAGATGATAATTTATTGTGACTGACGACAGTGTAACTCAGCTCTAACGTAACTGAGTTACACAGAACCACTGTTACAAGTAGTGTAAGTTTCAAAGTACCCCCCCCAAAAAAAAAAAAAAAAAAAATTTCACCCCCCCTCTGATCTGCTCCTCTGGCTCCGGGCCCTGCCTCTGGCCTCGATGGTTCTCCCAGCCCTTGAGACTGGGACGCCACCCAGCACCTGTCTGCCCCAGAGCTTCTGTTTGGCTCCATTCATGTGGAACATAACTGAGCTTTCACCCAACAACAATCACAGAGGAATTCCCCCCCGAGTGCTCCCGCTCAGAGCTGAGGGGAGCTGGAGGAAACGTATATTTCAGATCGGACCGGTTGGGACACTCCAACAGGTACATACGTCTGTCACGCAACTAAGACTTACCTAAAATACAGCGTGAGGCCCCTCTGTCTGCACTGCAAAGTCAAATCTTTACCTTTCTTTTTGTAGTATTCATCTTCATATCCATCAGATGAGTCAGTGTGGTACTCCAGCAGCTCATTCTGGTAGATAACAGCGTAGTCCACCTGTTTGTTTTTGGACTTTTTACCCTTTTTCTTTTTATCTTCGTCGCTGTCCGCCGATCCCTTCTTTGCCTTCTTCTTTTTCTTTTTCTTCGAGTCCTCCTCCTCCTGCTCCTCAATTAAGGGCTCCTCATCGTCATCATTGTGAGACTTCTTTTTCTTCTTTCCGTCTTTCGACTTCTTGTCCTTGGATCCCATCTCCTCCTCACCCTCTGGATTGTCTGCAGAGGCTTTCTTCTTCTTTTTCTTCTTTTCCTCCTTGACTCCCTCTGTCACTTCCTCTTTGAGCTTCTCTGATTTCTCCCGTTTAGAACTGCTCGGTGGGTCATTGTTGTTCTGCTCTCCCTCCTCTGCCTCATTTTCAATCACAGCATCAGCTTCGGCGTCATCGTCTGCTTTCTTTTTCTTCTTTTTCTCTTTTACTTTTTCACTCTCTTTCTTCCTCTTCTCTTTCTCTGGGGCCTCCTGATTCTCAGAGCTCTCTGCGATCTTGTGTTTCTTGCGACTCTTCTCTCCTTTTGCGGTGTCTCCCCGAGTCACGCCGTCGCTCCTCGCCTTTAACTTTGGCTCCGTATCCTCCACATCGTCATCAGCTTCTTCAGTTTCCTCTAAAGCTGTGGATTTTTTCTGTTTCGCCGGCATCTTTTATTCATCCACTTCCCTGGCCTTTAGTTTCGTAAGTGCTGCCTTGAGTTTCTAATGGTGTAAGACAATTCATTTGACCCTTGGCTGCGGGGAGGTTGTGTGATCAGGGGATTCAGAGCGGCCTGGGTGTGTTCGGCCGCAGGTGTGCAGACTCAGGACTCGCAGAGGGAGTAATGGATGGCTGCCTGGACGTCCTCTACCTGGGCAATATATGGCCATACAACCAACACACCACCACTCATGAAAAATTACTGTCACCTCTGCACTCACGTGACCCGCGGGAGAAAGCCCTGTGAAAAAGGAGCCTTGCACAGAGAACTTATCCTCTCTGCCACGGCACTCTCCATTATTCATAGTGTTAGGATCGCTTTACGAGCCGGGGGCGTCTCGCTTTTACCTGCAGTCACACGCGCACAAACTGACAGACAGACAGACAGAAACACAAACTCTCTTTACAACTGCTCCTCTTTGTTTATTCGGATATGCAGCTATTTGCGTCAATGTGCATTTACAAATCCTGTAATAACTGTTAAAAAAAGTTTTCTTCAGATTTATCACGTATAAGTAAATATCCATGCAGCAATGATTTATTTCTTTCATGGCTTCAGTGTCCTTTTAAAGGGACAGTGCAATGTTTTGGAAACATTACTTACTTACTTTCTTGCAGAGAGTTAGAGGAAAAGGTGCTGCTCTCATATATTTATGCTTAAAATAAAGCTAGTGGGGAAACAGGTAGCCTGGGTCTGTCGAATGTAATGACCCCTTACGGCTTCGTTTAAAGGGCTGATGCAGATATCAGGGGTGATGCTGTGAAGTAACTCCATCTAAATTATGTGTATGAATTTAAGTGAGCGATTTGGTAGCTCTTTCTGGGACGGAGATTGGAGTTGGACTGGCCTACCTAATCTGCACATTGATGCTTTTACATTATAACTTTTACACCAACCATGTTTTAACATAAAAAGAACTTGCCTTGGTTCATTGGTGTATAACAATAAACACAATAAATGGGAAATATAAAGATGAAAGCATGTCAAGAAACATGAATAGTAAAAAAAAGACAATAAAATATAAAAACCAATATATATGATGTTATTTAAAGAGAAGTACTATTATATGCAGATGTGCAAGTTATGGATATTTACTTTATGAGCAAAGCAAAAACTAAAACAGAACAACATTGAGCTGTTTAACCAGAATCATTTTCAATATGATATGAACTTTTTCTTTTTAACTGTGTATACAATAAAAATGAAAAACAACAGACTATTCTTTTATTTCTTGCAAGAATTCCTCTATGCGCATTTTTATTGTGGGTCCATCACACCAGCGTACACATCTTCGCCTGACTATGAGCCAAATCATCCCATTAGCCTTATTGCTGCCACCTGACACCTGATAATGTCAGCATCAAGGGGAAGGGCAGAGTTTGGTCATATTGATCTTTCAACATCAGATTACCCAACACACAGATGACAGCGGAGAGTCAAACCTCATTTGACCCAGTGCAGAGGAACCAGTCCCCCAACACTGAAGACAAAACACTGACTGATCTCGCTGAATGAATATTCAAAGATAATAATGAGATCAGGTGTTATATATGGACTTCATATATTATCTGTTGTCTGATTTGTTGAATCCAGTTTGATCCGATTGTGTTTTTTTATCTTACTCACATCTCATTTTTTAACTTGGTACTTAAATAAAGTGTAACTGCATGTAAATAGTATCACAAGATGAAACTTGCCTAAACTTACTTGTGGTCGTTTGTTTTGCATTGGGAATGCAAGACGTCTGTTTCTTACTCATTTTGTTTGTGGGTTACATTTTAGCGCTCAAAGTGACCGAGATGTAACCGAGAGGATCCGGTCATTTTTCAAAATAAAAGATTTTTCAAAATAAAAGATTGTTCAGACTCAGATAATATATAAAACGGAAATAATTAAATATTTCTTGTGTGGCCCGGTACCAATTGATCCGCGGACCGGAACCCCTGACCTAGCTCACCCATTTATCCATTAGTTGAAGCTAAGATCTTCTGCTGGCTTGATAACTAACTCTCTTTAACTCACAACACCTATTTTTAATCCAATGATAACATTTTATTTCACTTTTTTTTTTCAAATCACTTGCGCTACTAACTTAAATCCACTAAAAAGCCATTTCAATCTCAATCCAGCTGTCACTATTAAATTTGAATTTCTTCTCTAATGTCCATTTCTGCCTGCAGGGCTGCAGACTTTGAAGAACAGATCCAGATATGATCTCCCATATCCACAGCCATCCTGAGTCAGCCAGCGAGAGGACACTGACGCCAGCCGCTGCTTAATAATTGAGGTGTTGACAGTAGCTTTGCCTAATGAGCTAATTGGAGCAGACAAACCAGGTTAACTTTTCTGAAGCGAGACAGTTAAATTGCTTGCTTGAGTCGTCTGTGTTTCTTTGTGTGGTCGTCACCACTAAGTCAGGAAATTCAATTTGTGTTGCTGGAGATGTATCATCTTCATATACTGACGTCTAAGTTCAGTGTGATCTTGTGCTTTCCCCACTCACAGTAATACACACACACGCTAACCATTAATCCACAAATATACAAGTGAGAAAATCCAAACAAGTTTATTTACAAACACAATACCAGTATAAAGAATGATCCAGAGTCAGTTAAGAAGCACTGTGTTAAATATAACCTCCATTCAGTACACACACCAGGTCCCTTTCTTCTCCAAGCTTGATTCAGTTGTGTCTGTACAACAATTTAGTGGTCGAGCCAATGATTTTTGGTGTTCGTATCGGCTGAACTTATATCTCTTGTGCATAAACTCACAAAGAGTCTGTGTAAACGGTGAAAGAAACAGCATGTTTAAATCTTACCAGCACTGATGTCCTCCAGATACCAAAGGAAATAACGGACGAGTGCACAGCCGAGCATGAATAGAGGAGTGAGAAAATACCCATTTTACAAAATAAACAGTAAAAACAAACGCTTTCTAGTGCTTGGATGCAAACTCTTCGCAGTCCAAAGGGGAAGGTGAAATAATACAGTGGTGACAGATAAAGTGTCGTAGCTTTTCACAAAGGGGCGGCAACCATCTTCATTCTTGCATTTTTAATCAATGAGAACTGCATCCGCTACTGTACAATTCACCATTCATCTCACGGTGAAAAGGTTCGTGTGTATATATCTCCAAAAGCGCTGTGACCTTCAGCAGAGGCTTAAGTGTAAACATATTTCAGTGATCATTGAAGCAGGCACACACAAAGCCAAGTAGAGAGTAAAGTCATGCAGAGCATTACATGATTATGCGTGGAGTTTACAGGGAGTAAGACTTCCAATAGAATATAAGCTGACAACCGCACATGAATTTCTACACCTTAGAGAGTCTTAAATGTCCTTTTGCTTCAAGAGACACACTAAGATTTAGCTTGATGTCAATGTATTTGTTAATAAGCAAACACACATGGGTGCATTGCATATCATATAGAGGGGGCTGAGATCTCATAAGGCAGCATGGCTTAAGACATGAATGACAGCGAGAGGCTGGGTTGCTCAGTGGAGCTACGTAGCTTTACAAATTGGACGGCCTTGAGAATCAAAGTTTTGCTGAGGTGGGGTCATTGTAAAATATCGATCTGGCTTATACTTATAAAGCTCCTCTTCTCATACACCCTTTTTTTTCTCCAGCAGAAATATCGGAGGATTCTTAATCGGGAGAAGACAGGCCACTGAAAACAGGCCATTTCAATAGTGTTTTTAAAACATTGACCCAGTGAATCTGGTGAATAGGAAATACATTACAAAAGTAGACAACTGGATGTTACAATTTTATCTTTTTTTCTATCTTTTTTTAAATATTAGCTTGATATTAAGGTTCAGGTTTCCTTTTACACAAACATTAAAAGCTGCCACACCCACAGAGTGTCCGAGATAAAGAGATAAGGGACGGGGAGGGTAGGATGGGGGGGGCACAAATACACCCACTGCGGCCCATTTCAGCGTAAATATCTGTGCAACGTTGAGTAGAAAACAACACCTCTGTACAGCAGAGCCACTAGAAAACTTCACAGAAACAACATCACTAGGAAGACCACTTTTCACATTAAAAACAAGCATCCTATGGTTAGAGAGTCGGAGATAACCATGGTGACTCGACTGGCTAAATGAACAACTTAAGGTACACGTCGAAAAGAGAAGTATGTTGTCAATTAAAGCAAGCAACCTTCAATGTGTCGCTGATTTACTGAGAGCAAAGAGGCGTATGCTCTGAAGGCCAACTCTCTTTTTAAACACAGAGGAAATAGTGAACTGTCTCGAAGACTGAGATAAAAAAAAAACAACAAGGTAGACTTCATTTGAAATGAACAAACTTAACACTAAGATGCTGGGTTTCCTAACTAAAGCAGAGGAGTGGGAGATCACGTGCACGGCCCCGTGTGTACATTGATGATGCCACGTGTATGCATGTGAATGAAGTTGAAAATTTCATGTGGCATCGCGTGGAAGCCCGGCCGTGGCTTGACGTTGTCGTAGTAATGGTGAGTGATGAAGATGCCAGCGGGGTTCATGGGAAATGCCCAGAAACCGTAGAGGTGGACCTCCTCGCACATCTCCAAGGCGGCGGTGACGAGCATGAGCCCGCTGCTGAGCCGCTTGGCCCGGACGCCTTGCACGGCCCAGAAACGCTGCACGTTGAGCAGGTACTGTGGGTGGAAGAAGAAAACGCCTCTCTGGGAGTCGAAGTCATCCAGCATGTACTTGACTCTGAAAGATACGTCGGTGTTGCGTGTGTTGTAGAAGGCGGGAAGCACCACAGAGGAGTTCTCGTAATTCTGCAGCACTTCGTAAAACGGTCGCCGCCATTTCTCCAGCTTCTGAAATCTGCAGGAGGAAGTGAAATACAAGATGACAAAAGCCAACAACAAAAAAAAAAATTAAAAGACCACAGTAATTCTCACTAAGGCCTATTTTTACAGTACCTCTCGGTGATAATGCTCGGGTTTATCGTCACCAGATCTGTTTTAGTGCCAACATCAGCGGTGTACTTCTCACTGATCGGTGGTATGTTGCACCTGCAAGAGAAAGTCCGCAGATAAAAGAGTTCAAACCTATTTGATGTGACCTGACACATTTCAAACTAGGCATACCCCTGAGACACAACATAGAGCTGCAAGATTAATCATATGAGAAACTTAAAAATGACTTAAACTGGAAAATGGACAGAATGGCTGCTATAATAATGATAATAATAATAAGTCTGCAATCAAGGACCCATTGTTTTAAAGGGAAAATGCAGAATTCTTCCACCTTAGTAACGGTTGCTAAAGGGGAACAGTGCCTAGCAACAGCCAATCACAGACAAGAGCTTTTTAATGACACTGGCAGAAATTTATTGTTACAAGAAAAATCCTTTTATGTTATTGCATGCTTTGTTGGTATTGTTAGACTCATAATTACGTGAGATAGAGGGCAATTATCTCACAGCATGAATGTACAATGATAATAAATAAGCACAATCTTAATATTGAGCAAAATTAACTCTATTATCATTGTGGAGCCTTAAATTAAACACTGAAAGACTGTACCTAAAAACGAAATCTGCTGAGTCTATTTCCTTTCCACATTTGGTGTTCTTGATGATGCCGCCATTTCCAATGACAGCACATTTCTTGTACTTTGATTTGGAATACGGCATATCCTGCAGGAAACAGATACGTTTTGTTAACGTCAGGGCACTGAAATCAAACAGATCTTATCACCAGGTTTAGTCATAAAGCCTTGTAAACGGGTGACGAACTCACATCTGGAAACATCTTAAAGACCTCATTGGTGATGGGAAGGATCCCACTGGTGTCCACCTCGTACCTCAGCTTGGTCCCTGCAGGAGTGTTCCTCTTAGTGGTGAACAGAAAGGAAGGAGCATTACAGCAGCGAGACAGAGACATCCTTCAGGAAGAGGAGAGGATGTAGTAAGTTCATTTGTAGAGGACTGCACGGTAGCATCAAGACCAAAACAAACATGTGTTGTTGTTGTGTTGTTTTGACTTTGGCTTCACCTGCTCGTTGTCACCCCCTTTTCTTATGATCTTATTAAAACTGAATATATCACATAGGGAAGGATTTAAGTGGTTGCCATTACATATTTCATGAAGGAGACAAAATGCAGTCAATAAAACAGTGTTATTTGTCATTTTCTGGGGCAACCTTCTGAAGTTAGAAATCCCATCCCAAAAGCATTTGTATTCAATTAAGAAATCTAAAAGTGATTAAAGAATCTTAAGTGTTTATTTGAGCTGTTTGGGTTTAAAAGCACCAAATGCAATGATATGTGAAGTGAGAAACTAAGTGATGTGTGAGATTTAGGGACATTCAGGGGTATGTTTCCTCTGCTGAGACGGAGCGATGCTTACTTAAAATTGCTGGTCTCCTCCTTGTTCTGCTCCCACCTACACACCTGCAGGTTTCGCCATCTCTCAAACAGCTCTGAGGTTTTCACCCTGGCAGACAGGCAGAGAGACTTGTGGAAAGAGGAAGGATACCCATGGCCATGTTTTTTCCGATTAACCATGTTTCTACAAGGGTAGTAAATTGAAAAAACGTCACACAAACGACTCAAAAAGACAAACAAGGGGGCACAGAATTGCAGCAATTAGCCTGCGATTGCTCTACTGATGCCGCTGGATCTAGATTTGCTACTACAAAGGCTGTTCTTTCATCAAGCTTGTCTGTAAATAGTTGTCCTTGAACTGACATTTCCTTTGAGATGATTGGGAGTTGTGATTTGCTCTGGGAGGCGGGGTGGCACAGTTATTTTGGCTCACTGGCAGAGTGATGGCAGCTGTTCTCTGCCTCAGCCGGGGTTGCTCGCAGCCCTTCGTCAAGCCCAGAGAATGAATATGACATTAAAAGTTTGGCAGCCCGAGGGACACGCACAAAAGGTCACTGGACAATGTTCACTTTAATACGCTCATACGAGGCAATGTGTTCAAATCGCCATTGGCACAACTGGCTCATTGAAGAGTGTAATGAATCCGGCCGGAAACGCTGAGTGAAATGTGTTATTTATAGTGCGCTGCAGTTAAACTGGCAGTCAGAGATGAGTGAATAACAACATTCATCTCTAAGATGTTAGCGGTAAAATAATTTAGATCTAAGCATTGTTCTCACCTTAAGTTTCCTTCTGTGGTTTGGATATTGGAGGATTTGCAACATGTTGTTTGTGGTTTATTAGATAATCACAGTCTCTGCTACTTGTATTGTATATATTATATATATCATATTTCGCAATCATATGTTGACATTTGCCCATTACAAATCCTTCAGCTTTATTGTCTTTTTTTTTGTTAAGCTAGCAGCATGGATTGGTTGAGGGATGTCAATGAGGGTCGGCTGGTCCACCCTGCTGGTCCAGTCCGAAACAACTCAACAGCTACTGGACGGATTGCCATGAATATTTGAGCAGAATTTCATCCTGCCCAGAGGATGAATCCTGGTGACTTTCTATGAACGCCTGGCTTTTCCTGTTGCGCCATCATGAGGTGGGTTTTGTACATTTTTTGGCCTAGTCGTGGCACACCTGATACGGGGTGTTGGTCTCCTAAGACCACACGCTCTAATGCACATCACCTAGTATGCTTAAATCCAATAGGCATTCAGGTTTAATCAGATTGGAGTTGGAAAGTATGTATAAAAATGACAATATAGTAAATAAAAGTAAAATACTCACTTGCCTAGTAACTGTGCACACAGTGTATATGCTGTATTTTTCCCTCTAGTCTTTCTGCGGCATTTGAAAAAAAATCCTCAAGCCTCATAATTAAATAAAAAATGTGCCGACACAGACAAAACACAAACGCGTAAAGATGGAGCTCAGTGAGTACAGACAATTTTTACAAGTTGACATCAGCTCTTTTAAGGTCCCAAAGACAACATTTGGTTGATATTTAGGATCATAGTGATTGTTCATATTTGTTTCCTCAAACCGGAAGGGCATTCACTTTGTTTGACTTAAGTATATTCATTCCTAAAAAAGCAGGTGGTGAATTTTCTCTTTACCTACCTGAATGATACTTCACGGATCACCTTAGGGGGGAAAAAGACGTTATTTTGCCCACCACAGGTGGCTACGTCGTAAAGATCACTCACATTGTCAGGACTTTGACATCCATAATCTCCTGTCTGAGCTCCCTGCATGCAGTGGAGTTGTATTGAAAGGAGCCATCATAGTTTTCCAGATACCTGGTGGGATAAACACAGTCATCCTCTGCCTACACCGCTCCACACACAAGAGCATACAGAATTAAAATCAGAATGTGGAGTTAAAATGCATTATAGAAAACAGTGTCTAAAGCAAAATATCTTATATTTACTACAAAATGCCTGTGGTTTGACTTAAATATAATATATATATATATATAAAATCCTAGAATATAATAGTAATAGCATTGTGGGATGACAAATGACAGAAGTGATGAAACTGACTGTAGGCGTCACAAACAGGATAGTAACATACTGTTTACTGGACACTTGCACCAGATTCTGTTACATCTTAGTCTAAACCAATGTGATCCACTAACTGAAGAAAAACAACACCTCTCATATTTTCACTCATTTAATTGATCATGATGAGAATTCATGTTTTACCACAGATGTTCTGTGATCAAAATGTGTATGTATGCTGTATATTAATTTAGAAGAGAAGCGATCTGGAAGGGAAACGGGGGTTGATTCCAGTGCACAGCTTGTTAAAATGGTGGATTAGATGGCTATAGCAGTGTAGCATCTGGTGGATATGAGTATGAGAGTGTGTGTGCTTTTGTGTGAGGCAGTACCATATAGTTATATGTTTATATAATTATGATTATAAAAATGGATATTGTATGTCATTGGTGCTGGCCGTGATAAGGTGATAGTGGTCCTCAGTGGCTGATTTCTTGATATTTTGACACATTGTGCGCATAAACACACACACAGATGTTCATGCAAACAGGTAATAATAACAAGGCAATAACGAATAAGACTTTTATATTTTTGACTATAGAATTAAAGACTCTTAGAAATCATTTATACACATATAAAATAATCATTACACTGAAATGGCAACATTAACCAAAAGCACACAGAAATAATGTTTTCACTAAGGTGGCGTGGTTGCATTTTGGTGGATTTGACAAAATGGTCCACAGAGGAAGTTCAAAGGATTCATACTTGCTGTGAAACTCAGAAGTTGCCATTTATGTGTACAAAGGTGCCTCATTTCGTGCAGCTAAACATCATATTTACATGCAATTAGCGCTCAGTCTGGATAAGATGTGTGTGTGTTTTGTGATGGATCTGGGTGGTAAGGAACATGTTGCATAAATTTGGGATTTTTTTAGACTACAAAGATTTACAGATCAAATTTTCATATTTGTGCTTTGCTGAAACATTCAGGAGTAGATGAGTGTGAGTATGAAGTTGCTTTATTTGATGCAATTTTTGAAAGAGGAAATGACATATTCTTCCTCTTACAAATGTGAAGTTGTTTTATAAGCAATCAAACATACCTTTCATTGTTTGAGTAGTTGTTAGCAAAAGTTACATAGTCTTACTTTAGTGTTGTGTTGATCAAATACATTATCTTTTTCTTAAGAGAGACAGAAAAGTAACTTGATTTTCTTAAAATTCTGAACACAGATAAAACAGTTAAATGTATTTTTATCATTTTGTATAAACAAATGAGTTACACCAAGTCCTTATTAGAGGGAATGTAACTTGAAATGTTGCAGCCATTGTTCCAATGGCTGTTTGTCTTCACTAAACAGTCATGAGACTATAAACAGGCACTAAAATGTGTGAAAAGCACACTGTGTTTTTACATCGGCCAAATGATTCTGTTTAATCGCCAATACTGTCACCACCAGGGGGTTTCTCTCTTTAGCCCCGATCCATAATTTTCCTTTTAGGTTTGGGCAGAGAGCCACAGAACTGACAGTCATCTCTCTCTGGCTCCCTTTAAATAAATGTGTTTCATATAAATAAAGACACTGATCTATGTAGCTAACTGTCTGTTTAACTTTTATCAAAATCTATAAAGTAATTATAGTTTCCAAGTCTGAGCTAAATCTGATTTTTGGAAAGTTAAAAATATACTTTTACATATATAAGACTAGAGAATGGTCAGATTTAATGCCAAAATGGCAGCAATTGCAATGCGTATTTGTTATATATGTTGTTTTTTTGTCACATCAGATAAATAGGATGTAGTTTGGTGTTTTTGAGGATGGTGAATATTGCAGCATATTACCTGTGGCTGTGGAGGTATATGGGGTGAGATTTAAAATAATAATAATAATAATAAAGATAATAAAAGAGCACAACGAGCAATACAATGGAGGGATGCATTAAAGGAACAAGATGCTGGGATGAAATCGTACAAATAAGGAACGATGAAACTGGTTGTCTACATCCACCTGATGATGCAGTGTATTTCTGAGGTTTTACTGAGAGGAGCATCTGTTTCGTATCGTATTTTTCACACTTTGAATGGGGCTGTTCATGCTTGTTTTAGCTAAGATGATGAAACCTTTGCAAGTGTTCTCTGTTCAGTTCTAAAAGCAAGACAGTAATCCACTTGTTGAGATGAATTTCATCTCGTATGGCATCTAAGGTTAACCGTACAATGCTGGTTCAAACCCAATCCAGAATGAGAAAGACTAACCAGCATCTTACCACAGATACTGACATCTAATGCTCAGTGCAATGAGGATTTGGAGCTTTGGGAAGACAAATCTGGCACGTTCCTGTCTTATCGTAACAAGGAAAGTAAAGTGGAAAAGGGGGATAAATCCAGGTCGCAGAGAGAGACAATGCAGATGTGAGAAGGGGAGATAGGGGGGGAGCAGAGAGAAGTGTCCACACTATGTACATGGCATACACACAGAGCTGTGCAGAACACATGAGACACAGATTGAGGAGGACAAGGCATTTGGAAATGGGTGCTGGATGGGACACAGAGGTACGAGGAGAAGCCGGTACATCGACAGGAGACCGTGGTTCTACCAGCTTCTGAAGGGGGGGTGGGGGAGGGGGGAGAGAGAGAGGAGGGGATGGGGATCTGGGGTCGAGGTGAACGGGATCAGACAACATGCAAGAGCAAATCTGAAGTGCAACCACCACTGAAAAAATATGAGAGTTTATACCTTTCAAACTAAAGAAAAAGAAAGAGGCATTCTTGGGTTTCTGTGAAAATACTTGAAATGCCTTCAAACTGGCCTACCTTTGAGAGCGTTTTTTTTTCTTCTTAATATCGGCTAGGCAGGGTGTGACTATTACGGAGATCTGTGAATCTGGCTGAAAATTCTGACGGAAACATCTGTCAACATGCAGACAGGTTAAGTTAGAGTTAAATGTGTGATGTAGGCCTGTGACACCACCACCCCTGCTAACTAACCTACACCTTGCATATGGTAAAACAAGTAGAGAAAAAAACGTGTAAATAGGCTGCAGCTTGTGTTCTCTCTATAGCATCTGAAGAAGAGACTGGTGGGCGTATCAGGCGGCCCAGTCCACACATGCAGGGCTGGGTCGTCAACTATGATGGATTTGAAACTTATGTTGTCTCTCTCTCTCTCTCTCTCTCTCTCTCTCTTTCTCTCTCTCTCACTCTCTCTCTCACACACTCTCTTTTCTCAGAGGTGTTGTGCAGTCAGTCACGCTGGAAAGGTACCTTTTCTTTCTGGCAGGCTTCAGAGATCCGTCATCCGCGAAATTAATGGGACCGGTCCAATTTCCTGTCTCGTCCCCTTTGAGTCGGCTAAACTGTTGCGCACTAGTAAGAAAATGAGTCAGTTTATTTGCGATTTATTGTCCTCATTGTGCAGATGTCAAACACATACAACCAAGCCCACGTGCCCACTCACAAAACTCAAATATGCACATTCACGCACACGCGCACACACACACACACACACGTACACATTAAAGCGGACCAGCTTTTTGGCTCAAGAGAAACAGTCAAAGTATGACACCAAACATGGTTAGAATGAATTCATGGCTTGGATGGTTAATTTATGCTCTGCTGGGCTGTTGCCACTGTCTTGAGTGTGATTCAAACATTCACACTCTGCAATATTGGCCTGCAGGAGTGTTAGACTTGTAGTTCAATATATTACAGTCGCAGTGATTTAAGAGAGGAACAATAATCGCTGCCAGTGTTGCTGCGAAGGTCAAGTTACTTCTGAGGGGGAGATGCCAACTGATTTGCCAAGAGTAAATAGTTAGATAGACAATGTTCTCAGCCAGACATTACTTTTAAAGGGCGTTTAAAGCATAATTATGAGTTATAATAATTACATTAATCATGACTGAGGCTGTGAAAAGTGTTTTTCTGCAGCTCTGGAGGAGATTTTACAGCCTGAAAAAAATAACCCAAGTCCTGAAATTAGGGTTTGTTTCAGCTTGGACTTGAAAGCTAATAACAGAGTTACAGAGTCAGTTGTTTTTTGTTGGTTTCTGTCAACTGATTTTCACAATTTTCACAGTAGTAAACTGTGCATTTGTTAGGAATTTTTTCTAAGCACTAAGATGGTTATTTGTGGGGCTCCACTCAAAATGATTGTACTGACAGAAACTCTGGCGAAACATTGTGGCTCATTTATATATTATATGTTTGTGGACAACAATGAAGATTCATGCCGGATAGAAATAAGCTATACCAGATTCACCTGAGATCAATTCATTCTTGTTTTTTGGTCTTTTTGGGGGATTTCTTTGTCAATATGAACTATTTAGAATGTATACATCTTCAATTGTGAACAGAAAGTTTCAGTTTCATGCGTCCAAACATCAGATGCTTCTCCTATTACTGCCTGATTATTATGCAAGTATTCATGTGTGACTCATTCCTGTGAGCGCTCTGTGGGTGTTGCGCTAAATTCAGCAGGGAAACTGAACCCGGAGAGCCTTTCTGGGTGCATTATGTGAGAGGGCATTCGTCATCATGGACTCATGTCAATACCAATCTGCAGGCACATTTGGCTTCTCTGAGTGCTACTCCAACATCTCAATAACACTCTGCGAGCAGCTGCAGGACAGAGCACTCTAAAATCAGAGAGATATTTGTGCCTCGGGTTAACGCTTGATTTGAACTAAAGTTCTGTGGGCTGAGCAACATCACATCGAGATTATGTAATACTGATATTATATTAATTAATATTGGGGATAATAAACCTCTCCCTAATTAATATCATTTGGCTACGTCTGACTCACATATCAATTAAGTATCTTCACTTCTCAAATTAAAAGCCCATTTATCTCCCATTGACATACACTGAGTTACAAACACAATCAGACAGTAATTTAAGCATTAGATTGGACAAACAAAGGCAAAGTTGCTCTGCAACACTAATACGCTCTCATTCTCCCCTTGAGCATTGTTATTGGGACTTGGAGACAGCAAGAACTTTTATGTGACTGGATTATGTGACGTGCCAGCCCAGGCACACTGACTCTGATGACCATTTCATATGTCCAGAGGTATTTCCTGTATCCACTAAGGGAAGGTTTCTTGGTTTATCTCTGCATTAACTTTTAACAGGGAATCACTCCTGCCAGTGGTGCAAGTGCTGTGATTTATAAATTATGTAAGAGCGGTTGCACAAGTGCAGCGTAAGTGCTGGTATGCGCAAGAACCAATATATGCACATACAGCCTGTCAATTGCATGTTGTTAGAAAGCTGCTCAGAATCAGAGGAGATACAAATCCATAATGCATCAAGAAAGGCTCATAAACAGAGTCACATGTTAAGAAAGTGCTGAAAAGATGTGCTGATAAACTGATTACTTGGTCGGCAGAGTAACTACCGTGAGGCCATCAAGTTTGAATAATTGCAAGAACGTCAAACATTTCCTGGTTTCATCTTCTCAAAATGCAAATCTGACCTCCGAAAAACTGTGATGGGTATTTTTCCCCTCTTTTACAACCTGTTTTATGGCTAGAAAATTATCAACAGATTACAGTGACAGTGAAGATCATTTATGAATAAGCAGCCAACTCCAGCCCGAGGCCTTCTAATAATCTCCCTCTCCAAGAGTATTTTTAGATATGACCCTCTTCCAGTCAAGTACAGTTGAAAGTTAACACATCTTCCTCTACAGAAGTGTGTCGCTCCCTGTGACTGCATAAGGAGCTTCCCTCTTGAACCTGCACTGCCATTTTACCATCCTACGCCCTGTCTGTAACTTCACCCTGTTGTGAGCGAAGGCGGGCAGACGGCTGATTCATGTGACACCATAATGTGCATCCGCGGAGATTACCTTCATCTATCTATCATCTTTAGAAGTGCAATAATGTTCATGACTTAGTTTGACTTTAATGGCCGCCCTCGTGCATTTAGAGGAGAACCCTTTGACCCTTGGTCGTGTGGGATGGACATACACACAAGGCGGGCCGGTGTTGGATTGAGACCGTTAGATTTCTCCCAATCTAAGCGCCCAAACGTCTCCTCCGCTCTGGCTTGGATGGGGTTTTTTTCTCATGACGCATGACAAACGCCTCGCCAGCATGGTCTGGCTGGGTGTGGTCGAACCCATGTGGACAATGACTCCTGATAGTTTATGCTTGGGGAGACATCATGATGTCTTCTCTCTCTCTCTCTCTCGTCTCCCACTCTCTCCGCTCCGCAACACACACACACACACACATGCAAACACAATCATTTTTATCACAGTCTCTCACTCTCATCCTCACCTTCCCCCCACTCTCTCTCTCTCTCTCTCTCTCTCTCTCTCTCTCTCCCCCACTTGCACTGAGGTGTGTGTGCAGACAGACTGTAGCAAAATGGCTGCCGCTGAGCCCGCTGGTTTCTGCTGTGCAGCTTGTTCCCCCATCTCTCTCTCTCTCTCTCTCTCTCTCTCTCTCTCTCTTTCACCTAGGAGCAAAGTAAGGGCACAGGCGGAGAAAGGTGCGCGTGT
>JBAJHX010000035.1:12036406-12051209 GCA_037176925.1 Amniataba percoides | reverse complement strand
TGGCTGCCGCTGAGCCCGCTGGTTTCTGCTGTGCAGCTTGTTCCCCCATCTCTCTCTCTCTCTCTCTCTCTCTCTCTTTCACCTAGGAGCAAAGTAAGGGCACAGGCGGAGAAAGGTGCGCGTGTCGGGTCTGAATTCATGCATCTCGCCGCAGAGGGCAGGATGCCATGAATCCACATTGAGTTCTGTCAGACCAGCCCAGCAGGGTGGCAGGGGAGGGGTTAGCTGTGGGGAGCTCTCAGACCGCAGCACATGTATGTTTGCTCTGAGGTAAACATACATGTGCCGTCTGTAAAATATATCTGGAGGTGGGGATAAAGTTTTCCGGTCGTTTCTTTTTCGTTTGGAGTGAGAATCGGTGTTCTCTGTGAGATTCTTTAAACCACCTAAAGATCAAACACCCCGGCTTCTCAGCATCTGCTCGTCTCACACTGAAATTTCTCTCAGAATGGGTGTAAAAGAAAACGGGGAGGTGGGAGGGGGGGCTTCAATTTGGCAGATAAATGGGTCTTTGAATGGGTTTTAGATGGGTGGGAAAGTAGATTTCCAACCAGGGTTTCTGCTCAAGAGTCCGTATCAGGGAGATGAATGCTGCTGCAGAGGGAGCCTATTACAAAACCTGGCTCTGCAGTGGCTGTGTGTGCAGCCTGGCGAAAATGATTTATTCAATAGGGACCAACGAGAAATACACATCATCTTTATCGTGTCCGTGCCTGCAAATCATCATCAGCTCCAGTGACTTTCAGCTGCATTTATGACAATCTGATGCCTCTGTAAGATGTAGGCTAGGACCAGTCAAGAAAGGCTGAAACGGAAAAACCAAATAAAGATCTTTGGAAAAACGAAAGGGAAAAAACATCACCATACACAGCTGGGCTGCTGTGTATGGCATGAATGTGATGCTTCGTTTTCAGAACATATCAAAAAAACAAATCCGGATGGAAACTGTTTCTGTTATGCCACTGGGAAAAAAGATGGATGGTTAATTGCTTTTGTTCCTTTCAGCCATTAAAGCTTGTCTCCCCCCCCTCCCTCTCCTCCCCCATGCGTCCCCACGTTACAGTCCATCCTAACCCCCATTTATACTGAACAACTTATCCTTTAACATTTCACCATTCAGTCCTTTAAGTGGGGTTGAAAGTGAACAATAAACCACTATGAAAGCATGCTCTTATTTTTTTTTTTAAAGACTGAACGTTACCCTCTCTCCTCTTGCTCTTTAACAGCCAGGCCTCTGACTGCCCGCTCTGAGCAAAACAGGACTCACCTCTTGATGTAGTTCTTCCCGTAGAGGATCTGCTGCAAGAGCGTGACGAGTCCGAACGCGCAAATGAAAATGAAACAAAGAGACCTATTGCCGAGGATGTCTTTACCCGACGACGGGTCGGCGTATCCCATCCTGCGGCGCAGCATCCGGGGCGGACGGTGACACCCGGTCAGGCGTCTCTCTCCGCTGCATGCAGGACCAGGAGCGCGGCACCGTCCATCAGCCTCCCCTCAGCGCGCCCCGCAGCATCACCGGCGCCGGGTGAGCAGCATCGGCCGTGCTGTGACCTCAATCACAAAGCACCCCCCCACCCCTCCTTCCACCACCCCCCTCTCTGTCCAGTTCTGCAAAAAAAAAAAAATATTGGTATGGATGTGTAATTTTTTTTTCTGTTTGCAAGCACACGGGTGCAAAGGCATGCAATTCTCCAATCAGACAACCGAGCGCTCCTCCTCCTCTTCCTCCTCCTGTCCGCGGCCAATGCAGATATTTGATCGATAATAACGCGCAGAAACTGACCAAAAAAAAAAAAAAGATCAGTCAGATCAAGAGCGAGGGCGTCGATGTCAAGAGAGATGTTTGAGAGTTGTTTTTTTCAGCCTCTCTTTAAGTGAACACTACGAGCTGCGACAGACACACACGCAAAAAAACACACGGCATCCTCCACGCTCCGTCTCCAATCTGAGCGAAACTGCGTGACTGAAATGCACAAAAAAAGGAGGATGAGGAGGAGGAGGAGGAGGGTGTGCCTTTTCTCAGCCCGGCAGCCGGGGGCGCTTCATTCAGATGCTCCTTACTCAGCCAAAACCCAAGGTCATACATGAAGTAAACAACAAACCCTGACCACCTTCACTTACTGTCTCTAAACGGTGGATTTCAGGCAGTTTCAGCTTTTACAGTTACATTTACTCAACAGCAGTTTACAGGAAGACTGAAACAGACAGCTAAAACAAGGACAAAGCAGCTGAATGAAGGTAAAAGCCATTTCTGTAACAAAAACTGGATAAAATGCTTTCATAAAGGTCAAAAGGTCCAGATGACCTGAAGCAAAACAGGAGTGATCTTCTGTTCTTCAGAGCCGATGTCGCTGTGACATCACTGCACATGAGTTTACTGGAAAACAACAATTTGTTGTTGGTTTTGTGGTTTTTATTCCTTGCACTTTGTGTCAAAGTTAGAGACTGTCTGCACTTCAGGGGCTTAGTACAAAGTTCTGGACCCTGTGGTCATTCGCTTTGGGCCCCTTCTGCCATTCACAGCTGTTCATTCTGGCATTTTAGTGGGCTCTCCTCAAGTTAAGGCCATGTATACTCAATTCCCTTTATCGCCCCTGCTGTACTTCACTGTCTCCCACTGTTTTTGGGCCAAAGTAAAAGCTTGACAGCATCACTGCTGCAGCACCTTGTCAGAGCCAAACTCCTGACAGAAGTCAGTGGATCGCGCTGGAGCTGGTGCTGATAACTGTGTTAGCGCCATTGATTGGCTGCCTGTGTCCACTTTGACAGCTGGTGGATTGTGTCACCCAAGTCCATCTAGTCTGGGCTGCTTCAGCAATTTGCAACAACGCTTTTTCAAGCAGCAGAACTGTAGGGTGGATGCGACAGAAGAAATGTCATGCACTTAAAATTTTTATTTACTGCAGCTCAAGAGATCAGTGGGCAACTCAAATCTGCCAAGCAAAAGTGAGATAGAAACACTGAATTCATCTAAATAGTATTTTTACTTTTAGCCACCCATGTTTTTACCTTCTGCCACTTAACCTATCCTGGTACAAGTTGTAGAAGCAGCAGGCTGAGCAAAGACACCCTCTGGCCTTCAGGACCGGAGGCATTCCCAGGACAGATTGGGTTTGTTGTGCCTCCAGTGTGTTGGGGGTCTGCCCGAGGGCTCCTCTCAGTTGGCTGTGCACAGAGCATCTCCAAACAAAGCATGTAAGAGACTTCAACCACTCCCCTCGCATTGCAAAAGTACTCACACACACGGAAAAGTTCATTTCTGACTATCTTATTCTTTGCTTTGCTACCATGAGCCTGGAAAGACTGCAGGGTTTGGAAAATATTATTAACTGGATTCATCTGTTGGGCACTGCTGTAAAAAAGAAAAAAAAAACACTGTTAAGCACAAGTGATGCGCACTTCCTCCCACTCTGTTCTGTGGGTTTCGAGTACCATCAAAGCAGACAACTCATGCCATTAGAGGAATTATAACACCTGGTATAATGTGCAAAGAGAGCTGATCCACCTCCCCAAACTCCCCAGAAAAAGTTAACTTAAAGTTAAAATGATTTTGTCAAACTCAAATATATTTTGCGTAGAATCCCAGAGAGAAGCACTGCATAGTAGTCCTATATTAGATAAATAATCCTACCTGACCAAGAGTGTAATAATGTAGGACTCTCACTTACTGACCCAGCACCAATCCTCCTTTCTGTCTTGTGCTCCATTTTACACTCATGAGCAAGACCTATATATTAGAACTAATTCAGATGGGGCAGCAACGTCGTCCCAAAACGCCACAGGCAATAATGTGAGTATGACAGCTTGACCCTCATCTCAACTGCTTCACTTTCAGCTGCAAAGTATCACAGTGCTTGTTAGATTACAAATGTTAACCTTTTGAATAATTATGCATGTTTTTAAATAAATTCATTATGGTTTGATTCTTGTTGTTAATCAAAAGTGGTGAGGTTCAGTGTAGAGGTAGTTTTAGAAGAGAGGCAGTGCCCTAAACTTTTCCTTTCAGATTAATTTCCTGCCTCACAAATGGCCAAATCCCTAATAAATAAAGCCCTCTGTGTTGTCATTTTCAATCTGTCTGTTCTGTGTACATCCATGGCTGTCTGGTTTGGATCAGCAGACAAACAGGACAGAAACAGCCTTCAAGAGACAATGAGGACTGCAGAAAAAAATCAATAATGGAAGCTTGCACTCCATTCAGCTCTTACGCATGTCCAGAGTCAGGAAACGAGCAGGAAACATCACTGCAGACCCGACGCAGCCTTGAGACGACCTGTTTCAACTTACCCTCTGGTGGGTGCTAGAGAGCAGCAAAATAAATAGATATAAGCGCAGGTTCTTTCCAAGGCCATGTTTTTCTGATACAGAGCAGTAACTCTTGAACATATATATCAGTATATCAGTCATTATATAGATTAATCAAGTTCACACTTACGGCAGGAACAGGCATTCATCTCTTCCCCATCTGTCACTAGTGATCTGGGAAATGTGTGCTGGCATTCAAGGGAAAATCTGGCTCATCGCATCAAAACAGTCAGTCAACACAAACGCATGCAAGACACCAGTGCATACAAATAAACAAAAGCAGCACAAATAAATAACTTAAATCAGCAGAAATGAGGGGCAGGATATTATCAGCATGCCATATGTAAATAAACATAAATCCATGAATATATGTTTATACAGAAATACACCTATTTTGCACTCTTTTGTCACAGCTTTGTCAAGTTTTTATTTGTGCAGCTTTATTTAGGTAAATTAAGACCAACGAAACACTAATTGAATAATTAAAATACATAAGAGAGTTTTTTAATAAAGAAGGACGTTTTATCTTTTATCATTGTTATTATCATTTTTGATTAAATACGTCAACATTTAATTTTCGTCTCTATTTTCAATCGGTCCGTGAAGAAAATGTCTCCCGGGGACTGATTTCAGCGTTACACCGGAAGCATCACGGATGTGATTTGATGCAACGCGCGCCCCTCTTCCGGTCTCTTTTCCCTTTGCCGCTGGACGAAAATGGTAAGAGGCAACGCTGGCAGACAGAAATCTGCTAACATCTATGAAATGTGTCGATCATCCGACACGGACTGTTGCTGTTTTCATGTCGGATGAACACTGTTAGCGTGTGGGGTGAAGTATTTTTTAACATAAAGCTTCATTTTAAAATAAAACTTGACGTTGTTCCTGCTGCTCGTAGCGGTGAGGTTCAGAGGAGGCCCAGCTCACCCAGAAGAAAAATAAATGCCGTTAAAATTACACTGAATATCTTCAGTTACACCCCGCAGGTCACGACAGATAAAATAATGTCATTATTCAACACGTTAAGAAAATAGCAACAAGTTTTACAGCGCACACTGTTAGCATGCTCACTGTTAGCATGCTCCCACTTAGAAAACGCAGGTTGAATGGCAGAGATGCTTCCCTCGTCTGCGCTTTATCACTTAATGCAATGTTATTGGCAATTTTGTGATAGGGATCTTAAATAGTACATCTTTGATATCTAAAACCAGTTAAATGTCACCTCATGAGTCTTGTCAGTGATGTCTGTAAACACAAATGTCTGAACAAATGACTTCCTGTGATTCATTCTTCTGATCTGAGACAAGACCAAGACATTAAAAACTCTGTATAGGTGAAGTCTTATTGTCTTTTTCTGAGGGAGGAGGGTTTGAGCTTTTCCTGATCTCTGCACTATCCTCTCATTTCAGACGAAGGGGACATCATCTTTCGGTAAGCGCCGAAACAAGACGCACACACTGTGCCGTCGGTGTGGATCCAAGGCTTACCACCTGCAGAAGTCCTCCTGTGGCAAGTGTGGCTACCCCGAGAAGCGCAAGAGAAAGTGTAAGTGTCTCCTAAATCACCTGATAAAATGTTTAATTCATGAGACCATTCCTCTTATTTTATAAATGTTTAGGCGCTCTGATATCAGCGTGTCAGATATGATTTTTCTTTTTCTTTTTTCAGTTCTTGTTTTAGTCCCATAACAATGTCTTATACCTTGAGTTGTAGACAAGACGTCCTTTAGAGAAAGTGATCATTATTCACCATTTTCTGGTTGATAAACTCATCTGATAGGTAGCAGCCTTAAAAATACTAAATACTAAACTTTATGAAGCTTCATCACAAGGTTGAACCTGCAACAAAAACATGTCCTGACTGCTGTGACATAAAATCAGACAATTACAGTAATTCAAGAATAAAATTTCCCTAATGTAGTGATTTACAAATGAAATAGCATGTGGGTATAAAGATACTGCTTGTATTGCTTAAAACTTTTAAAAGTGCATCTTGAAAAGTTAATACTCTTGTAGTTACAATAATTCATCATAAAACATTGTGATGAATACCAAATCATGTCCAGTGTTACTCCACAATAACACTGTCTGTACATTACATACTCTACACTGAGGTGAGTGATCAGGCTGCTCTGATGGATATTGTTTTGTTTTTTTTACAGACAACTGGAGCGCTAAGGCCAAGAGGAGGAACACCACTGGGACCGGCCGTCTGAGACACCTGAAGGTCGTCTACCGCAGATTCAGGTGAGATCTTTTGAGATAACACAGCAGAACGATGATTGTTTTCAGATGATGTCAGTTCTGCTGTGCAAACTTGTTGCTGCGCTCCATCTCAGAGTTGTTGGGCTGTGTTGTGAAACTAGGTGTTTTTTATTGCCTTGGCATCAGTCGTGCAATCGATGAAATGGCCTCTTGAGGCAAAGATGTTAGACGTCAAGCCTGCAATTAACTCATACGTTTGGAATTTGTTTGAGAGAAAATGCATTTAAGTGTTAAAAACTGGATAAACACTTTAATTAAACTTTTATACTTTTTCTGCTTCTTAGTTGTATTTACTTTATCCCAGGCAGATGATTTTAGCAAGATTCCTGCATCTTAATTTGAACTGCAGGAGGAAGCTGATATTAGTGTTCTTCCCATTCTGTTGGGTACATTGATTTCATGGGTACAAGAAATGTTAGACAAATGTTTATAAAGAGTGCTGCTTTATATTAACTCATGAGCAAGTGCCTTGCTGCTGCATCATGAAAATTGTTTTGTGGGTGGGGAAAAAATATGGTGTATACACAAACAAACAGGGGTGTAAACAGTTTTAAACAAATGTTTACAAAAACCACAAGACAAGTGTCATTACTGAGCTGATTTGTAAGTAACACTGCAGCTTTTTTCACTAGAAGATAAACACGCAACTTGTAAACTAAATATCTTAAGTGACACGGCCTGTCCACAATGCACGTTTTCACCACCAGGTTCGTGGCTCAGTCTCCCACACGTTTGCTCCAGAAAGATTGTTTGTCTTTTTCAGCATTTTCTTTCCTGGATGTGTCACGTTACGTACAGACATGCTATTGAAAGAGGATAACAGTATTAAGATTCAGTTTGGGAACTGTTTCCTGTCCTGTGATAGGTCTTGTCGGTGCTGCTTACCAATGATGGTGAAAAAATAAATGTCTGAACAAATGAACTCAATGTGATATCAGTGTTTTCTCTGAGGTAAGCAGCACTGTAAGAGACCAGATCAGATGGAAACGAAGCTTTGAGAGGCTTCAGGTCTACAGGGAAATGATTCTCAATTTACATTACCTAGTTGGCTTTTATTAACAAACATAATAAGGCTGTCTATATATATATATGTTTTTTTACTGCCAGATACTGAGACTGGATTTAAATTAACCTGATTTTGTCAAACTTGTGGGTTTTATCTTTTTTTCCATTGTTTCATTTCCTTCTCAGATGACTGTTTTCACTGAGATGCCCACCAACATGCTCAACATCATGATTTTATTTGTCATTTGTGCCACAGGCTTCCTGTTTATCCTTCTGTTAAACAAGTCGGCGAGAAATAAATATTTATAGTTGAGAATTAATCATCAGCTCAGCAGTTGCAGTCACTTTGTCCAGTTAGCTAGATAGTCAGATGACCAGCCTCTAACTAATTACGACAGAAAGTAAACACTTGGTCACTCAGATGTGTTTTTTGTTTGTTTGTTTGTTTTTTTTAGCAGAATAACATACAGTGACCTTAGCCAGGATCTATGATTACGTGGTGCTTGCCTGAGTCAGTCTCTCATAGTTATTCTTCTTTTTTCCAGGAATGGTTTCCGAGAAGGCACCACCCCCAAACCCAGACGCGCTGCAGTGGCTGCCTCCAGCTCATCCTAAAAGACACATTTTTGGTTAAATAAATGTGATGTTAAACAGGAGCTTCAGTCTTGTCTCTTCATCTTTAAACCATATTGCTCTGACCAGTGTTGGCGAAAGACCAGTAGTCATGATTCATGTTGGATTAAATATACACAGGATGTTAAGAGTTTATTCCTATTCGGTGTAATTGTGCAAAGAAAAAACAAAGTTGCAGTTTTGTCCAAATGAAAAACACAAACCTGAAATAAATGGTGTTTTCACAAACATGAACTACTTTATTGTTGGAGGCACTAAGCACTTGTATAATTCTGTGAAACTGATATTTTGGGAGAAATATTGCTCTGCTTCCTTTGGTTGAAACAGAAGAATATACACTGTCAAACTTCATATTGTGCATAAAAGAAAATAGCATTTAATCCAAATTTTGCTAATAAAGTCAAATCAAATGGTTGAAATAGTTAAATAAAAGATAAAGTCCCAACAAACATGAGACTTTTTATGGTATAGAAAAACAATATAGTATAATAAGGTACAGTAGACTACAAAATAAAGAAAATAACACCAGAGACACTCAGCCCAGCTTGATACAAAAACATCTGAGAAGCTGAAAATGGCACCTGATGTAAAAAAAAAATCACCCCAAAGACATGACTGACATGTCTTTTTGTTGATGAATATTTATTGAATAATTTCTGCATTTAAATTTTTTGAGGAAAAAAAACATAGGATTGTGTAAGTAATAGGTGTGTATAATACATATATACACACATGCATGTACAGTTACATGAACATGATTCAGAAATGATACAAGACCATTTTCTATGTACAGATATACATCAACACAAGTGCTAACAGTGAACAGTTTTTACAGTGAATATGCTGCAGAATGACTAAGATTTTTTATTTTGCTGCTATTGGAAAACCCTTTGAAAATGACTAAATCCAAATTATTCATTGAGTGACGAACCAAAACTGTTTAAACGTAAACCGAACATCTTGTTCACACATTGGAGATTTGATGTAGTTCAGACAGTGAGCTGACTTTAAGCTGCCATCCCCTTTCTGCCACTTCACTTTGTAAAAGTGCAGCTTGAAGATGAATTACAGTCTGCAAGCTTTATTGGCGGGGCAGCAGTTTCCAAACATCCTCAACAACAAGGCCAGTCCAAATATTTAGCAGGGCCCAAACAATGCTGAAATTTCTCAGATGACGACTGGAGTGCCTTGAAGCTGGAAAACGTCACAGGAGACTGCAGCAGTGGAGAAAAGTAGCAGGCAAACTTGGCAAAAAAAAAAGATTCATTGAAGAAGATCTGTGTCTTATAAGACAAGATTTTACTTCAAAAAACTTAACAGGGGCAACTGAACTGAGAGAGTTTAAAATGTCTTTGCACAGCTGTGTTTTCCTCATTTCTCTGAATCCCAGTACCTGCCTGTGCAGCAGCAACAGATGTAATCGTGTTATCTTGTTGGCGGATCCAACAAGTCTAACGTGATCTGCAGCCCCACACAGCACAGGGAGGATCTGGCATCGATCACAGAAAAGCCTGCGAGGATTGAACACCAGACGCATTTCTCTGAAAACTCCTTGGTACTGCCGCGGGCTTCCTCCTGCTGTCAAATCCTGTGAGAAAGTGGTAAATCTTTGTGCCTCTGCCAGCTTCTCTACTGTTTATCTGTCAACTTTCTGTGATGAGGTTGCTATGGATATTTCCTGTCTAGAGACTGGATATTATTAAAACAGTTTCAGTTTTCTAAATGAATATAAATTGGCTTTAAGTATATTTTTTATTTTAAAGGCCAATAAATGAAGTAGTCCCTGTTCACGTCCCCAGATTTGTGTCTGCCCAGTATGAGTGACTTAATGTAGAAGTATTTTACAGTGAGAATACTTTAAAATATACAACTCATAAATATCCAGTTTTGATTGAGTGTACCAAACACACTTCCTGTTGCAGTCTCTGAGAGTGCAGCGCCGCTTCCTCTGGGTTTCCTGAGCTCTGGGTTCAATCCATTGCATCCAGGCTCCACTTTGGCCTTGTGACCTGTGGCTGGTTTTGTTTTCCAGCTCTGTAAACTCAGTGTGAAGCGATACACACCTCAAGCAGACATTGAAGCCAGGAAGTGCAGCTCAAATTCTTGTCACAGGAGACTATTAACTTGATATATGAATATATTTATTTTCTGCATATTTCCTTTGTATTTATATCTTCACATCCTCTTGTATGTAATGTTATGATTCTTTATGCATGTAATGTGCACTGTGTGTCCTTTCAAAATAAAGTCATATTTATCATTGCTGCAGTCTGGTTCACTACAAGCAGATCTTTTTCATATTTGAAAAGTAAGTAACAATAATGAACAGCACTGCACAACTCCGTGAAAATTGAACAGCTAAATTAAATTCAGCCATCATCCATTTTATATTATTTAAACCTGTCTTTTTTTCCCTGCTGTGGTATGTCAAACCTTAACAGCATTTTATCAGCTAAAAGGTAAAACTGTGCTCTCAGCCCATCCCAGTGTATAATCATCAGATCCTGGAGTTTATATCTCTTGTCCAACAAACTTTTCTGAGGACAACATTGGAAGAAGAGGATAAAAACAAGCAGCTGCAGTGAGGCTTTGGTGGAAGCGGAAGGATGGCCAGCAGAGGGCGGTGAAGATGTGGAAACATGCTCTTGGCTCAAGTCTCAGTCCTCCCCTCTCCTGTTTTTTTGTTCCCTGTGAGGGCAGGTGAAGTCGCAGTGCGGCGGAGCTGCAGCAGCCGCAGACAGGAGCCAACCTGTTGGACCTCTCACTCTCACTCTGTCTGTCACCAGCTGGATCTCCTCCTGCCAGTCTGTCTCTGGAGCAGGGCTGGATTTTGTTTGTTCTTTTTTGTCTCCGCCCCCTCCACTTTTCTCAGTTTATACTTGGAATGAGATTTTCTCCAAACTGAGGCTGCTGTGATGAGATGTAAGTGTGTCTTATTGCTGATCCTTTTTGTCTCTCTCTCTCTCTTTTTGGTCTTTTTAACCTTCCTGATATTAATCCAAACTGCTCTCTGAAGCCTCTGTCCTAGGATCAGTGTGGGCTCTTCTCCTGCTGCTGCGGGAGCCTTCATGCCTTGGTGATGAGGTTACCTCCAGCACAGGTAGGTGAGAGGTCACTAGGGTTGGCTATATCATTATGCCGGTTCTGTAGCATTAATGCCTGTTCATGTGAGAATCCGATGCTCTGATGGTCGGTCAGGTTCAGGAAACAACTGATCATTGGCTCTGTGTGCGTGCATGTGTGTTTTCTTTATCCTTTATCAGATCTTCCTCTGAACGGGGGAGGGGGGGGGGTTGCCACAGGCTAGTAGACATTCCCTGAATCAACCCTGATAACAAAGACAGGCCCGGGCAGGTCTGGTCTCAGTACAATAACTGGACATTCATCAGCCTATAAAGGGGTTATTTGTGCAGGGTCATCTTTGACAACTTAAGTAAAAACCAGCATTTGAAAGCATTTTTCTCAAGACTGACAGGTTCATGAAATTGGATGTATGTATTTCCAGCTGTGACCCTCCCACCCCCAACCCAACAGACTTTTCTTGTCTGACCTGTAGCCAGACATGTAGGCTGACCTGCACACGCACACACACGCATGCACACCCACACACACACACACAATGTACCATCCTGCCCTCGGGCCGGCAGCATTAGACACACAAGCTTTGGCACCTTTTTTTCTTTTTACCTTATTTTGGCTTTCAAGGGCGCTGCCAGAATCTTGGGATTTCTCAGAGGTGTTGTGTCATTGTTGCAAGTCAGAACCACACAGTAAGAAAACGCTGCAGGATTTTGAGAAGAGAAAGTGAGTCATGAGCGGAAATGTTTTGTGACTCAATGAGTCAGATTATTTTAACATTAAAATCTGTACTGCGCAGCACTTAAGGTGAATGATTTTATTTGAGATCTGAACCCATCCCGACTTATAAAATCTGTACGCTGTGTTGATGGGAGGAAACGAGTGGAGCCGCGTGAGCAGGGAAGTGTATATAAGAAATGCTTTCTCACACGGTTCATGTTATTCGAACTCTGTCATACAACACCCTGAACTTTTCTATGATGTTATGAACGTATGTTTATCTGTGCATAAATCTGATGCAAACAGTCTAATCTTCCTTCATCGTGTCATTTAAGATGATTTCATTTTTCACCCCAGAACGACCGTGTACAAACTTTGCTTGTTGAATCTTGTCAATGAGACAACCCCTCTCCTCCCCCTTCTGCTGTTTATGTGTCAGAACAAAGGCCTCTTCATGTGACCTGATTAACCAAAACTTTCTGCAGTGTTTCCCCCCCTACACACTTCATTGTGAAGTAATTAAACATAAATCCCTGACAGAGGTAGTCATATTTAAAGGTTTGCTGCATCTGCGTGATTGTCAATTTCACTGTTTCAGACACAATCCATCTTCGTGAAATGTGATCTTCTTAAAGATATAACATTCAAGATTTTCAACATTGAATAAAAAGATCTCTGTCTGTCTCAGATTAAGGAAACATGATGCTGACTGAATCTGTGGCCCAGTGATAAAAGCTTTTGCATTCGCAGTACAATGACCCGGGTGTTGGTGGCAACTTTCCTGGCACTTAGTTAGGCGTTTAACAGCTCATCTGTGTGTGAAGCAATTTCTTCACGTCCGTGCTAGCATTGTGCCAAACAAACAAAGCAAAAAGATCCATGACTACACACAGTGAAACTTGGGAAATAAGATCCAAAATACCCCTGCAATTACAAATAATCACTAACGATGCTGCAAAAAAGTATAACTTTAAAGTTCAGGATTTTGGGACACTATACTTGCTTTCTCTCCAGCTGAAAGTAAAATAAATAGACTGGTTTCAACCTCTGAATATTATTCTTCTGAAGGCCACAAGACCTTTGAACTCTCATCACAGCATCATCACTTTCTACAACATATTCTACTATATATCTGTTTAGTTATATATTTACATGGTTGTAAAATGTATATTTTAGCTCTGTCATTTATATTTTAGGTCTTTATTTTATTACTCGGTTAATATTATTTATTTATTTAATGTATTTTTTAATGGCTATATTCTTACTAATATTTTTTAGCTTTGTTTTATGGAGCCTGAGATTTAAGAATTGTATTGCGGAACGATTGCTTGATGGAAATTGTTGCACGTTAAATTCTTCAAATTCAGTTCTTGAGACTGATATTAAGTGTCACATGTGTTTATTAATCAGGAGGCTGCAGGCAGCCGTTAGCTTAGCCTGCTTAGCTAACGGACTAACGTAGCATACAGCAGGACGCGGCTAGCTCGGCTCCGTCCAGAGTTTACACAGTCCACTTACCATTAAATGTACATATCTCGTTTGTTTAATCCGTGTAAAAACACGTGTGAAAACAAGCATGTCCTGTTGTTTTGGGGTGGTACGTGCTGAACTTTTTAATGGTTAGAAACACTGACTTCCTGGAGTTTCCGCTGGTTGCTTGGCAACCGAGAAAGAGCCCATCAAATTGTTGATAAATGATTTTAATCAGGGATCTTAAAAAGGTGCTAGTCAGACTTTGTTATCTTTAGATAGAGACAGGCTGACTTTCCCCGTTTCCACCTGTTTTTCTTGTGCTGAGCTTGTAAGCATTTCCTAGGCAAGTTCTTGTAAATTACTTAGAGATTTGATATTAATTTCATGCAGCCAGTTAAATGCTAAGCTGCTGTAACCTCGACTCCTTCAGTGAGCAGAAAAGCAGGACAACAGGACGCACAGCAGCAACTCGTCTGCAGGCCAGTGTGAAATTCCACATGCCTGAACAGAAATGTTTATAGTTAGCAGTGAAAGGTGATTGATTTTCTATCCCCCACCGGTGAAGATGCTGGTAACAATGTTGGCAAAAATCAGGAGAAACAAGGACTGCGTGGGAGCAGAAGTTGAATCGAGTCACCTGACCTTACCGGCAGATGTTTTTTTAATAGAAGTGTGTCCTGAAGGCACAGTCAGACATCTCAGGAGGAGACACAGATTTACAGCAGGGCCGATTCACTCGTGTGCTAAGACAGATGTTTTTGTGTGGGAGCTCAATCACTGTGCAGGAAGCTGCTGCCTTATAGTAGTGTCAAGTCAATATTTGATCTCTTTTTCAGTTTTTTACAATGTCACTGCGTCGTGTATGATCTGCCTACCTGAGTTTATATAAGAGTTTCTCACAGGGTTTGACACTTTTTCTTTCCTGCAGTGAACCCATGCTGCTATCTGCCCTGCCAGCACTGGGGTGTGTGTGTAAGGTATGCAGAGGACAAGTACGAGTGTGACTGCACTCGAACCGGCTACTACGGAGAAAACTGCACTGTCCGTGAGTTATCCTCGTAAAACCAGCTCTCATATACTCCCTCGATATTACACTTTTCAGGAATTTGAAATATTCCCCTGCCCCTCTGTACGCGAGACAGAAAGAGTCCGATGGCCGGATGATCAAAAAGGCCTGTTTCATATTGTTGTTGTTAGATCAGGAAATAGTGTAATGTTGTTCCTGGCTCACAGTGTTGGGACATCTCGTCTAGACCCAAATATTTGGAGAAATTGGAGGAACAGGGGCAATTGCCAGAAAGAGACCAGCTGGATCAGAGCTG
>JBAJHX010000035.1:11988491-12036306 GCA_037176925.1 Amniataba percoides | reverse complement strand
GCTGATCTCTGTACTGAAACACCTACTCGCTCTGCCGCTCTGCTTCTCATTAACGAGGATCCCTCACACACTGTAGTCCTTAATCAGATGAGATGTACTTGGCTGACAGTTATGCAGTTACGTCATACTCAGCAGGCATAACAATTAACCATTGCGTTGATGGAGCAGAGAAAAGATGAATGAAAGAAGAAGAGCAGGAAGGAAAAGGCAAACAAAGTTAAACATGTTGAAGGGTAAATGGGCTGGATTGATAACAATAACAGTTTTGTTTATTGCATAAGGTAGAATAACCACACATGCGGCTCATTTTCATTAAGAAAGACTCAACTTTTAAACATCTTTATGGAGTTTCAGGATTTTAGAGATAGTCCCTAAACACATCCCACGACCGTTTGATACACCATTTTGGCTTTTCATGTTAAATTTATTCTGCTGAAGCAGCCACACTTGATTTAAAGCACTTGCCGCAATGTGAAGACAATATGAAGAGACGTCACTCGTAATCAGAATTATCACCCGAATCTGCAGCTGCCCTTGACTGTATGGAGTTTTATTATGAGTTTAAGCTCGCTGTTCAACGGCCTGAAACTTTACTGTTCTAAAACTATTAACTTATTAACTTGAAAAACCAGTAACTTGGACTGTGACATAACATCTTCGGTATCCTCAGGTAATTTTCATTCTGAATTTCCATCTTCCCTCACTTCCAGTAACAAGACTGTTGTTTTCTCTTGTGGTTTCCTCCCACCACAGCGGAGTTTTGGACCAGAGTGCGGCAGCTGTTGAAGCCCAGCCCAGATGTGGTTCATTACATTCTCACCCATTTCCGCTGGCTCTGGGACATCATCAACAACACCTTCCTACGGGACGTCCTCATGCGGCTGGTTCTAACAGGTACAGAGTCAACCTTTAATTCACAGAAATGGACTGTCAAATATTCAGTGTATCTAATATCCTACTTTTTTTTAAAACAGTTAGGTCCAATTTAATACCCAGCCCTCCAACCTACAACTCCAAATATAGTTACCTCAGCTGGGAATCCTACTACAATCTGAGCTACTACACTCGGCTTCTGCCTCCAGTGCCAGAGGACTGCCCCACGCCTCTGGGGGTCAAAGGTTAGCTTTTATACTAAGCTGCAATAATCATTATATTTATGTTATCAAAGAATCAAATTAAAAAGCGTAATGTGATTCTGCACCCAACTCTCCACTTCCTCACATGTCAGCATATTAGCATCTTTCATTGTTTTACTTTTCTTGCCAGCGAGGCTTAAGGTTTTCATTCACTCCAAACAGTGTCATTAAACCTGTTTACAGAATCAATGGGCAGTTGTTTTCAGCCAAACAGCTCTCTTAAGTCCACTGTATACTGCCTGATAAGCACCAAAGGCAGAAAGACAATGTCAGTGAGTAGTCGTGAACAAAGTGGAGCATTTGGCAGCTAAAGAAGCAGATATGTAGCCCTGCCAGGAGTTGGTGGAGACCAAAACAGAGCTTAAAGGAGAATGAAAATCCAACATACTTGGTGGACAGAAACATCACTATCAGCTACAGAAAATTGTCTGCCTGGTCACATGCATAATCATTTTTTAAATAGATTAGTTGCTGATTTAAATAGAGATGATTAATTTCTATTTTAAGGTTCTTGTATGGTTGCTTGCCGTTGTTGCTTATTTGCCATGTAATAAAACAGGGTTTTTCTGCAGAATGTATTGATATTTCTCAAATTTTGTAGCTCTAAGAGAAGTGTAGACAACAGTGAATTGGAGAGTACATTTTTTTAATGTACTGGATGAAAAGGTGTAAAGTACCATGAAATTAATATACTTACACTGAAGTACAGTACTTGAATAAATGTAATTGCTTTCCACCACTACATGGCATCTGGCATGACAGTCTAAAGCGCTATGAGTTTCAAATGTGCGACAGCATCAGCTCAGCGTAAGGCAGGACACGACTTGTGCTCAGTGTTGTTCTAGCTGAATTATCTCATCACAGTGACATGCACACACATTTTTGACCTTGGACGGTTCAGAAGTGCAGTGACATGCGTTAACTGTATCAGTGCTGTTTTCACAGATACATTGTTTCAGTATTATGACTAGAGGTGTGGTGTTTCTGTTCAGGCAAGGCTGGACTGCCTGACCCTGAGCTGCTGGTTGACAGGCTGCTAAAGAGAAGGAAGTTCAGGCCCGACCCCCAGGGCACCAACCTCATGTTCGCCTTCTTCGCACAACACTTCACCCACCAGTTCTTCAAGACCTACAATCGCATGGGTCTGGGCTTCACTAAGGCTCTAGCGCATGGGGTTAGTCTATATACAGCTTTTCTCCATTAATTAATAATAATGAACAGTACTTGAATAGAACTTATATTGCTTGCTTTCTAAGAACAGTCAAATGTAAAGAGATGAATGAAATTATAAACCACACGGACAAAATACAACTAAAAGTAGATAAAAAAACATGATGTAGCAAAAGTGGCAATATAGAATAATTTTAAACATGGTAAATTATAAATAAAAGATTGCAATGCAGTAGTTAATTTGTGAAAAGGTAAAAGCATGTATTTCACTGAAATGACAATGCCGCTTTGTCTTTGTAGATTATCAGCTTTGCATTCATGCTTCAACTGAATGGATAAAGAACATTATTCCAGAAATAGAAACAAAATTCCAGTTACAGATTTGCATTATGTAAATCATAATGACTTCCAGTGATATTTAGCCGTGCTATTATTTATTTCTCTTTCTCTCACTTCATTTGTTTGCGCTACATGCAGGTGGATGCAGGGCACATTTATGGAGACAACCTGAATCGTCAGCTCCAGCTCAGGCTTCACAAAGATGGAAAACTCAAGTATCAGGTGACGCAATCGCAGCTGTGAATAGAGATAACATGTGCACAAAGTCACGCTGGAACAAATAATTTCCGTTCTACCGGCAGAGTAACACAAAAATGTAATGTATAATCATTAATTCTTATTTTTCTCATCAGATAGTTAATGGCGAGATGTACCCTCCATCTGCAGTTCATGTGCCCGTTAGGATGAGCTATCCCCCTGGGGTCCCTAAGAAAGCTCAGATGGCTATTGGTCAGGAAGTGTTTGGACTCCTGCCCGGCCTGGGAATGTACGCCACGCTCTGGCTGAGGGAGCATAACCGAGTATGTGACATTCTGAAGGCAGAGCATCCCACTTGGGATGATGAGCAGCTTTTCCAGACCACACGCTTCATCATCATTGGTGAGCTTGAATTTTGAACTGTTTGACATTCTGGGCAATACGCTTATTTGTTTTCTTGCTAAGAGTCAGATGTGAAGATTGATACCACTCTCATGTTTGTACAGTAAATATAAAAAACAGATACCATTTAACTAGCTATTCAAAGATAACAAAATGCACCTACCAGCACCTACAGCTCATTGATATCTTGTGTGTTTACATGCAAAAATGACAAATTGGTGGCTGTTAGGTAAAGGAACTTGGCAACTTCATGAAAAGAGTCCAAGAAATCAAAACCCTCCAGAGAAAACCATAAATGGTCTTACATTCTGGTTGTTGTACAGAACAAGATATAACATGTTCATAACTAAGCTTTAGAGTCGCTTGCAGGCAGATTAAGTTACTTTCTAAATTTTTTTTGTCTAGTGCTGGTGTAATTTTTTCTCATGGTAAAACAGTTTGGTCAGCTTGGGTCTGAACTTGTCCAGTTGTGACCGCCCTTCCTCTCTGTGTCTCCACACATCTCTTTAGGCGAGACAATAAAAATAGTGATAGAGGAGTATGTGCAGCACCTCAGCGGATACCTGCTGCAGCTGAAGTTTGATCCCACCCTGCTGTTCAACTCGCAGTTCCAGTATGGGAACCGTATCGCTCTGGAGTTCAGCCAGCTCTACCACTGGCACCCTCTGATGCCTGACACCTTCTACATTAACGGAGACGAACTGTCATACACACAGTTTCTCTTCAATACTTCTGTCCTTACTAACTACGGCATCGAGAAGCTGGTGGATGCCTTCTCTCGGCAAGCTGCTGGCCAGGTAACAAACCACAAACGGTGAAACAAACAAGCAAGGAGAGAAAAAAAGATTTGCTCATGCTCACTTCTGTCTGAACTGATTTGATTTACAATACTTTTGTAGTGTAATGATGATTGAATTACTAGAAATAAAGTAGAAACAAAAATCTAATCAAATAACTTTATTTCCACTGGTATAAATATCTAACAATGTTGCAATTCTATATACATAGAAATCCATACTGTATCACTTTTTAGTATTAGATATTTAATTCTCCTTTTGTCCTGCAGATTGGTGGGGGCCATAACATCAATCCTGTGGTTACCAAAGTAGCTGTGGGGACCATAAAAGAATCTCGTCAACTCCGCATGCAGTCCTTCAACGAGTACAGGAAGCGTTTCAACCTTAAGCCGTACACATCGTTCAGACAGTTCACTGGTAAGAAAAACTGCTCTAAAACTGAGACCACACAACACGAAGTACAACCTTTACAGCATGTGATTTACAGCTTTTACAAGCCGAGAGCAACCGACCATACATTCTTGGAACAAATGGCATCTCCTCCTTTTGAAAGAATTTTTTAAAGACTGTAGTGCTTTGCTATTACAACTGGCGCTACGGGAAAGTCAGGGGCGGCACCAAAGCCATAAAGCTTCATCATCTGGTCACCACTGATACTTGTACAAAATTTCATTTTAGCCAAAAGTGAGTAGGATTTTCTGAGGACCATGGATGTCTGTATATAAAGTTCATTCCAGTCCATCCAATAGTTTTTGAATTATTTCATTTAGGACCAAAGTCGTGGAGATACGACATTACCACACCTGTGTAAAAACCTATAAAAGAATCCTTGATTGTACTGTAGATATTTTATTGACTATTCTTACCATTTGCAGATAATGAAGAGATAGCCCGCGAGCTTGAAGAGTTCTACGGTGACATTGACGCTCTTGAGTTTTACCCTGGTTTGATGTTGGAGCATACGCGACCAGGCACCATTTTTGGAGAGAGCATGGTGGAGATGGGCGCCCCCTTCTCCCTTAAAGGCCTCCTTGGAAACCCTATATGTTCCCCCGATTACTGGAAGCCCAGCACCTTTGGGGGCAAAGTCGGCTTCGACATAGTGAACTCTGCCACGCTGAAGAAGCTGGTCTGTCTGAACACCAAGACGTGTCCTTATGTGGCGTTTCGTGTACCGACAGAGGAGCTATCGCAAAGGGGTAATGATGAAAGGAAAGTAAGGCCTGATGAGTTATGACACCAGAGGGCTACGGTTTGAGAGCCCTATATGAAGGTAAAAGAGGCTGCTGCTAAAGAAAACAAACAAGCTTTGAAGATGTGCAGAGAGCTTACTGTAATGCTTGTTTGAACAGCACTGGAGAAACCCGGCGGGACTCAGAGCTCAAAATGGCCTCCTTCCTTAACCTACTTGCTCCCGCAATTGAACGGTGAGGACGTAAACATATTATTTTTGTAAAACAGTTTGTGCCTGAAGACTGAAATACCGTCAAAATACACACTGTCCAGTAATAAAGGTCTGTAGATCTATTTTCAAAGAAATGATTGCAATAGAATATAACCATTCACTGAAATAAAACACACACAAAGAGAATGATTGTCATTTCTTTTAAACTGGCAGACACTGCGAACTCTGTTTTGGCCATCCATTGTTCTGTATCTCTCACAAGTCTCCGCTCCCACTTCCACCTCTCATCTACTCGAACCAAATGTTTCTTTTGGCCTGAGGCTAAATACTGATGGAAACAGAAAAAAAACTTACAGGGACTTAAGGGATTTTCAGATTGGGCAGGGTTGCCTGATAAACCAGAAAATTCACATATATACACACTTTTTAAGACAATGTTTAGTCTTGCATGACAATATAGATAAACTGAGACTAAGATAGAGCTTCTATTATCTGCAGTAATTTGAATTAATAAAAAGGGAAAATGTAGCAGTACTAGTAGTCGTGTTAGCAGTAGTAGTACATGTTATGTTGCCCTCTAGTTGTGAAGGTGAGTATTACATTGTGACGTTTCCAGCATCTTCTCACATGTTTACGTCAGTGGGATGACCCATGGTATCGTGTTACCTTTATGGACTGTCTGTAAATTTCTATAAGATGTTAACGACATTAAGTAACGTGCATTAAGTAAAAGTTGGACTGTTTATTCAGGGTTGTTATTTATCAGTATTCGTTATTATCAACATTTCAAAGTACTCTATGTCATGCGCTTATATTTTAGAGTTATATGGTATTGTAACACAATTTCAATTTTGCGATTTTATGGAGATATTTGTGTTTACAGTGTTATGTGATATATCCAAAAATTAGCGATATCGATTACTGTCGCAGTGTGAAGTATTTCCGCGCCACAAATAAAGCGCAAATCGCAAATGAGAGCTACATGTCTCGTCACTTTGAGGGTGTATTTCATATTTACGACATCCCCGTGAGCAGTGAAGGCGTCGTACATCTGTTTGCGGGGGCTAAGCTAGCAGATTAGCCGGAGTGAGCAGCGAGTTGGTGACATTTTACTATCGTCAGCTGGTCATACAATCAAGGTAAGCTCTAAAACCAATCGGCAATAAGTGATATACATTTCCCATGCTTTTACAGCCTTGTGAAACGTTATAGTCGAGTTAAAGTTAGCCTGAACTCGGTTTATGGGTGGTTGATGTTTGTCACAGGAAGTCGATTTAAGAAAAGCTAGCCGACTTTCACAAACGCTGGCCTACTTTATAAACAAGATAATAGGATTGAATCTATCCTCTTTACAGCAGTGTTTATATATTAAAGAAAGTAACAACACCAGTTACCAGTGTGCTAACAAGAGCTAGCTGTCACATCGGCGGAGAGTTTATGTGTTTGTTTCAGGCCTGTACGTGCATTGAAACATATTTAGAAGCAGTGAGGAGATGTTGTTTTGAACCCTCCCGTAATTTCAGCTAAACCAAACAATAGAGCAGCAGTGAGGCATGATATTATTTAGGTTAGCACTTTGTTGTCTGACCGCTGTCAAAAGGGGGTTTATGTAGCAGTCTGCCTCTCCATCTGTGCACATTATTTGGCTCAGTGGATCATTAAAGGCCCCTCAGCCTACGTTTTGTGAATTGACACACTTACTGTAAGCTATGTATAGTCTAGATGCCCTATTTTTGTGTTAAATAAGCCCCTTCTATCCGACCTATGACAGCCTGGATGTCTGGATTATTATGCTTCACTGGCTAATGTGCTCAGCAGGTCTGTTATGAAACAAAACTGGTGCCAATCTGATGGTTTTATTCATAGACTGTGTATTGTTTTGATACAGTATGAAGGTTTTATCTTTGAGGATCTGAGGATGAAGCAACCGGCAGCATTGTCTCACTGTCAGCAACAGTGTTCATGCAAAATTCAGTCAAAATCAGCCAACAAAATGGAGCTGAGTTTACATTTAAATAAAGCTTGTGATTGTAAAGAATAAATAGTATTAGTGACGATGTTTGATACACAGACACGCAATACAAAGATCAGTTGTCAAACATAATGACACCACCTTATGTGAATGCAGTAAACTTAGTGTGTCTCTGTGTGCTCACCTGTGACACATTAACCGCTGCTGCCCTCAGGTGAGCCGCTGCCATGACGACTCTGGATGACAAGATCCTGGGGGAGAAGCTGCAGTACTACTACAGCAGCAGCGAGGACGAAGGCAGCGACAACGAGGACGAGGATGGGGAGAACAAGACTATCCGGGACGCAAACGTCGAGGAGCCTGAGATAGACTACAGCGCCGACGGGAGTGCTGTCAACACGGGTACTTATGCAAGAATGTACACACCAAACATGTACTGTCCTCATTAAAACACTGAAGAAGACCACATTTATAACCACAATGCCCACAGTGTCAGTAAAAATCACCCCAAAAATGACAATAAAAGATTTACATGATCACGGTACTTGTTTAGAGTTTGTTTAGATTTCAATGACACTGGCTATTTTCTCTCTCAGGACCAAAGGGTGTCATCAATGATTGGAGGAAGTACAAGCAACTGGAGGTGGAGCAGAAACAAGAGCAGAAGAAAGAGATGGAGAGACTCATCAAGAAGCTGTCGATGTCCTGCCGCTCCGACCTCGACCTGGAAAAGGACAAAGAGAAACAGAAAGAGCTGCAGGACAAAATCAAAGGCAAAGTGAGTAAGATAGAGACGAGGTACATATATGGCCAAAAAGTGTTGGACATAAACATCCTGGCAGTACATGGGTGACTACCTCTTGAAACCATGCTATAGTGGAACACTTGCTGCTGGAAGAGGCAAAAAAAAAGGCAAAATATTCATTAAAGACAAGCTGACTAACTTTGTGGAAAAACCTGCATTCTCATCCATATTTGCTGGCACTGTATGATTAATAAAGCTGTCTAAGGCATTGCTGATGGACAATAATAAGGAGCTCAGGAATGTTAAAGCTCAAATAGTCAATATTTTTATCGCTCCACAGTGAATTAATTGAGATCGATGTACCTACAAATAATCATCATCCTCCAACTGCATTTCATCCATATTTGCTGGCTCTGTATAATTATGGATTTATAAACTTGATGACTTGATTTCACCCCAAGTTCCATGTTTTGCGTTGCGATAAAACACAACTATGGGCAGCCTTACTGATTGAACAAGATATGATGTGTCTCTGCACTCATAGAGCGTGTTTCCCAAAATGTTAAATTATTCCATTAACTAACTGTACGTGTTTTCCTCTTCTCCACAGATGACCATGCAAGAGTACAACATGCTTCAGGAAGAAGAGGATGATGAAGACTTCCTCCAGCATTACCGTATGCAGCGCATTGAAGAGATGCGGCGCCAGCTCTGCCGTGGCAAACGCTTCGCACAGGTCTACGAGCTGAATAGCGGAGAGGACTTCCTGGAGGCTTTGGACAGCGAGGACAAAAGCACACTGGTCATGATCCACATCTATGAGCCCGAGGTCCCGGGCTGCGAGGCCATGAGTGGCAGCCTGATGTGTCTGGCTCAGGAGTACCCGCTGGTCAAGTTCTGCAGCGTACGCAGCTCCGCCATCAGCACCAGCGCACTGTTCAGAGACAGCGCTCTGCCGGCTCTGCTTGTTTACAAAGGGGGGGACCTGATCGGCAACTTCGTGCGGCTCACAGACCAGCTCGGGGAAGACTTCTTCGCTGTGGACCTTGAGGCCCTGCTGCAGGAGTACGGCCTGCTGCCCGACAAGCCCCCGGTCGTCTCGAAGACGGTGCGCAACGGAACCATCATACAGAGCACTGTCAGCGACGAGGACTCCGACCTTGACATAGACTAGAGCCACAATATTTAACATGCATTATATGCGCATAAAACATGCATACACAGTCTGCATGGATCATTTTTCTGTGTGTGGACCCCTGTAGTGATGACGGACTGAACCAGGATTGCCATGTTACTACTCCCACAGCAACATTCAACCAGCATTGAAGCAGAACCAAAAGTAAATGCACTCAAGACATCAGGACCCAGTGGGTTTCATCATGACATCAATCCCTGGTAAACTTAAGTTGTATTTAATAAGTCGATTCTATCCATTATCGATATCGAGGACCACAGTGAGAATGATGTAGATGTTAGGTTATATGTTTTGTTTGAGCTGTGACTGTCAACTATTTATTCATTATGTTAAAGCACATTTCCCTGTTTTGTTTCACGTGCATCTTCCCTGTGTTAAATGTGTTTCACTCTGTAGAATACAAAAAAACCTTCAGCCCAAACGGACTTTTAGTTAATTTTATAACTTTTATATGTGCTGTACCATTTCAAATAGTGGGAAAAATAAAGAAAAGTTTGGACTCACTGCCTGTTGTATTTTTATTTGTCAAAGCTGTCTAAGGTATTCCTGATGGACAATAATAAGGAGCTCAGGAATGTTAAAGCTCCAATAGTCAATATTTTTATCGCTCAACAGTGAATTAATTGAGATTGATGTACCAACAAATAATCATCCTCCAACTGCATTTCCTGCAGCTCGTCGGAGTATCTCAACCTATTTTAGTTCATTGTTTTGGTTTTTGATACACAAAATGAATCCTGATGTTGCACCATAGTCGCTAGAAGTGTAAATACAACTTTATACAGTGTTATGTTTACAACTTAAAGTCGACAAGTGCAATTGTAATATCTTTCACTCATCCAGTCATTGTTGCCGTCACCATTGTCCATACTCATGAAATATTTGTAAAAATAACAGTGAAATCAGCTATTTTATTTGTTGTTTCATTAATTTGGACTTAAACGTTGCCAACAGTTCTCAGTATCTTACACAATATAAATAATTCCTATAATGATCATAACAAACAAACATTAGGTTCTTGAAACAACTTAAGTAGATTTTTTTTTTAAAACTTGAAAACATAATCACAATTGAGGTAATAAGACAAGTCGCCAGCTTTAATACAGCTTCCTCTGTGACGAAACACCAGCGTCAACTGGCCCCTTTCCAGTTCAGTGAGTTTCCCAGAGTTGATTCGCCTAACACAGATTGTGGATAGGTCAACTCATCCAATCCAGTCCACTCAATAACCACTGAACAGGAAGAGTCTCTGCAACTGTATCAAATCTCAGTATAAACAGGGTTGTTTTGCACTCATCCCCACTTGCCAAGGGATATTAACTTTACTCTGTATGAAAACATGAGCTGTGTTGCACGTGGCTCTCCGGCGAACGCCAGACAAGTGCGGCCTACTAGCAGCTCATCAGCAGCAGGGTGAGCAGGAAGGGCAACGTCAGCATCAGGACGGTCGTTCCTTCGTGTAGGGGAGCGCCCGAGCCGTGCAGGTCGTGGCCACAGAAGGCGTGCTCCAACAGGAGATGGGTTTCTGCGCTGATGCCTGCCAAGAAGGGAAAAACACTGTCACTTCATTTCACTTTTAACCCATTATTTGTGTGGAAAAAACGCTGCCAGAGGGCTCGCACGTGGCAGAGCTGACGAGCATCTCATGATCCCTCTGGCGCCTACGTGCCCCTGTGTGCCTGCATGACCTTCGAATCGATGCCAACTAATGGTATGTGCCACAACTTGCTCGTTCAATGCAGTGAATCCGCTGGAAACATTTCCCATCAGCTCTTCTCAGTATCAAAGTCATGACGCTCACCGTGCTGTGACCACTCGTCCCACAGATGCTGGGCGTCCTCGTCGTGGTGCTCGTGGTGCTCGTGGTGGTCTGGGTCTGCAGTGAGGACACATTTGAATAGCTGTGTCATGATGCAGAAATGCAGGCATATTGCAGCATCTTCACTTGGTAACTCGGGCAGGAAAAGTAAACACTTGTGAAGAAAAACATTAATCCTCTGGGTGAGGTCAGATAATTGCGAGGATAAAGTCACGCAAGAGCATCAATGAGCGAGGACAGCAGGGAGAGGATTAAAGAGAAAACAGGCACAAATAGGAAATGAGAAAGAGGGAAATGACCTTGAGGGGTGGAACATAAAAACATTTAATAAAATTGCGTTTGAGTAGAAGATCCACAGTGCACTAGAGGGTTCATATTGAACATCCTGAGCATATTTCTGTGGAATTAGAAACTAATGCTAAATAAAGTTTTGTGTTTTTCCATTTAGCTCAGTGCACATAAACAAGCAACATGTCGTGAAATGCGGAGTAAGGTACTATTTAAATGGGCAAAAAGACTAGTGCACTATGTGTAACGATAATTATAATTAGAGTAAACATAAGAATAGAAAAAAAGACAAAAGACAAATAGAAAGAGAAAACATGTTTTTAGAGAATATCTAGAAAAACATACAATAAAAATGATATAACTACATCTGCAAAAAACAGTCTGTACTGCAGGAATAAAAGACATCAGTTCTTGCATCAGGTAATATTATCCAAGTTCACTTTATGTCATTGAATTATTTTGCTGATCTTCATTTTTCAAGGTTCTTAAATGAATGATTATACTGAATCTTGAGTGATATTAATCTGAATAGTGTCTCTAATTTAACTCTATGTTTCACCCATGAATAATTTTCCATTAGTACTATCCTCCTACTAATGAATGAGAGCAAGCCGTTGGAAATGATAAGAGGACTCGGTACCGTTCGAGTGATGCCACAGCATCCGTTTGAGCTCCCTGAGGGCCTGGGTGAGGTTCTCCAGCTGGTCATGAAGGTGGATATTCTCCTCTATGAGTGCGTGAATCGTATCCTGTAGTTCGAAGCTCTGGCTTTGTAGAACCAGCAGAGCCAGGGTCATGAAGAAAAGCGCCCGCCTCGGTGCCCTCATGGCGACCACGGCACCCAGTTTCTATCACATCTTCAGATACCGAGATACCGAGCCATCCCTGTCATAGGTGCTTCCAATCCCGTGTAAAAGAGATGAGCTCCAACACAGAAATGATTGGTGCGGTAGACTTTATCAGCTTAAACTCAAGGGGATGGGGGGGGGGTTGACAGCAGTTTATTCTTTCTTTCCAAAGCTATGGATGGAAAGCTGCCAGTGGGCTGCTTTAAAATCTATCCGAAGTTTCCACATCAGTGGTCAGTGACTACAGTGACAAGAGGCCCCATTTGCTTCACTAAAATCTATGTTGAATGGAAAGCTTTATTTTAACATGAGCTGTGTAAACAAACCCAAGTGCTTTTTTTAAGAACTGTAAAATTGTAAAATGCAAAATTGAGGCCAAAAATATGGGGTAAAAAGGAAGCACTGTGTTGACTGCGTGCACAGATAATCATTACCGACAAACACACATCCTAGTATCTAATTAGTTGCGGCTCATTTCTGTCACGTGGAACAGCATCATTACAAGGACATCAGGACAGTGAGGTCAAGAGGACAGATGGAAACCAGGTGTTTATACTCGTTCTGTGTATTAATATTTGAAAAACCTGCAGGAAGGAGAACAACCATTTCTGAAATTATATTACCTGAATAATTGCATCAGTTTCAATTTTACACTTATTCAGCTGGTCTCTGGTCGATCTTTTAGCAAAGGACACAACTAAGTTCTCTGAAAACAGGTCGGTAAAACTAAGTGCTCACTTACTGCCCTGTTACTACCCTCAACAGCCTAACAGGTTATGGGATGTTTAGTCCACGTGAAACTGCACATGCCTCAAAAAAACAACAAAAATCAATAATTAGGAACATGCTCACACAACAGAAACATGTTTGATGTGAAGTTGTACTGCTTTTACTGTCTGTTCAAATACTTTTTTGTACTTTGTACATCAAAGACCTGTAAAATTAAACTGCAATGTCAGTCTCCTGTCTCCCCTCTTCTTTGAGCAGACTGTGGCTGATCTTCACAGGATGTTTTTGTTCATTTACACTTTCCTATATCACTGTATACTTATGTAATAAGTAACTGGGATTAAATTGATTTATTACCGTACTGAATGACGTGAAATTTCTACAACACATATTTAAAACCTCCAATTTAATAAAAAACACTCCAGACAATGGGGTGGGTTTTTTTCCAAACAAGAAGCTTTTATTTATTTATCATTTGCATCAGTTTATGCGGTCTTGGCGGCCCTGGTGCGCTTCTTTTTGACCACAACAGGCTTCTGGCTCTTCAGAATGGCACTGGCACGACGCAGGGCAGCCTAGAAAAACACATTAGACTCAAATTATGTTCTTGACATTTTTAAAATGCAAAACTGCAAATGAAACAGACCACCACAAAACTAAATGAGATTTTACTGCCAAAACAAAGGCTTAAGCTTACCATGCGCAGGTCCCTCCTGTACTTGTTCTTGCTGATGATGTGCCTCAGGCTGTTGAGGGTAGCACGGGAGTTCTTGTTGATGGTGATCTTCTCATAAGAGCTGGCAGGTTTGTGCTGGCCTGTGCAACAGGAAAACAAAATCATCATTCCAGTGAAAACACATTTCTGCAACGATCCAAAAACAAAAGCTGAGGTTCCAAGAAGCTGCTCTACATCTCTCAGTTAAAATACCGTAATTCATGTCCTTACAAAATGTTGATTCCAGGAATCCACGGTTCAAAGATAAACCTATTAGACAGCTATCAAATTCCTGCAGCTGACTGCCACAAAATGACGCAATTCATGAACATACTCAAAAACACACATGCTCAAAGACGCACAAAAAAACTGGCTGGCATGTCCCTCAAGTATACCACTAACGAACAAAACAACTTGTCCTTAAAGTACATTCAGACAGTTTTTATTTTTTATTTTAAATACCTCCATTCAGGAGGGCCACTTTATTCCACACATTAAAGCCATTTTCTAACAAAGTTCCAAAGTGAAAAACTAAATATTTACCTGCACGCTTCTTCAGCACGACAACGACTCCCTTGCCATCAGCTGCTGGCTGCACACCTACAGTCTTCTTGTGCACCAGACCGTTGTAGCGGAAAGAGTTCCTGGACTTCAGGTTGTTGGGCTCCTGTCAAATAAATAAATTTCATTCAGATACCCAAAGGGAGAGCTTGTACTGCTGTCAGAGGATGGCAACTTCAAGTATTATGGTATTATATAACAACTATGATTTATGAAATTGTTGTCAAATGACTTAGATGTCAGAGTTCAGAAGAAACATGAAGGGTTCCTAATTATTTTCCTAATTCAAATTCAAGTGTTTTCATGCTTTCTAGCACCTTATAACGGTGATAAATCAGATTTGCACTGGTTCTTTATCTAAAAAAGCAAATCATTCAGTAACACAGTGATTATTATCAAAATGTAATTCAACATTCAACCACTTTTTTTAAAAATCAAGTATTTTAATCAAACATTGAAAGTGCCACATTAAAACAAATTTTAAAAAATTGCCAGCACCTCTAAGAGCCTTTCTTTACTTATTCATTTCCATCTAAACATTACCTCCATTACCTGTATGTGTTGCACTGTTAGACCACATTAAAAACACAGTCAATAATAGATTTTTAAAATTTAAGTACAGGCGTCTAGAGCATATTTCAGTTTGTAACTTCTCCTGCGTGATCACACTACAGACTCAGACCCAGGTAAACGTGTGTGTGTGTGTGTGTGTGTGTGTGTGTGTGTGTGTGTGTGTGTGTGTGTCTCAGACTGGGCCCAGGTGCGGGGTGTCAGGTACTCACAGTGCTGTAGGTCTGTCCGTTCCTCTTGATGAGGAAGCTGGAGCAGTTCCTGATGACCATCCACTGCAAATGGGACGACATGATGAACCTGCACAAACCAGGACGGAGGTTACTGAAACAATTCATAAAATGACAATAAAGCAGCAGTGAAAACACACCATTTCTACTCGACATGTTTAAGTGCCATTGATAGGAGCTGCCATTTACGGAACAACTAAACGTGTTCATTCGTCTGTCATGTCTTTTTAGATTCAGGAGCCAATATTGACAAGCGGTATTATAACCGTATACTGTATTTGATTGAATAAATAAAAACACAGCGGTTGTAATTTCAATGCTTGAAATATAATACATTATATTGAACAGTTCGTTGAAGTTTGGATCCGCACACGGCAGCACGACGAGGCCTAATCTGGGCGACGCGCTCACTCATTTATCCCTCCGTTTCTACACTCAACAGGGACATTTTCTGACACCTCGGTCGTACACAACAACAAACTCTACAATAATATCTTATTTTATGAGACTAAACACAAGCATGGAGGCTAAATAAACACACTTTAGTAGCCGGCTATTAGCAGCCGAGGCGACCACGTTACCTTTTAGCGGAGGAAAAGGACCGGAGAGAGCGGAAACCGCTTTACGGAGCCTCTGTCACAGATCACTGCGCACCAACGGCCACCTTTTATAACGGTATCTCTGTCAAACCCACATTTTAACACCTTTAAAAACACAGAGAGAGCCCAAATTTTTACAAAAATGATTATTTAATCAGTATTACGAACAACATGATATTCTCAGTGATATCTTATGGGGTACTAGTTTTAGCAAAGCCCGGCGGAGGAACACGTCGTCGCTGCTCTCGCTGTGAAGCCTCGTACGTCATTAACGCGCGCCTCGTGTTTACAGACAACCAAAACAATTTAGTTTAAAAATACCAGCTGTTTTACCTTAAACATTAGAGTCAGCAGGATATTATTACTTATGTGCACGCCAATAATAAGCACTGAATAAAGGCGGCTGTCACTGTAGATAAACTGCATGTCTGGAGGCGTTTAGTTAAGTATTTTGTGAATGATTGTGTGAAATGTTGACGTGAGTGGAGTCCGTGAAGCAAAAAGTTGTCGGTGAAACTGCTCATTAAACTGTAGTCCAGCATGTCTTAACGCGAGGAGTCAAACATGGAGGAAGAAGAAGACCTGGAGACACTTGGTGAGCAGCTGTACAGTCTGATTCACCCCAAACACCAAGAGGATGCTGGGAAACTCACAGGTGAGGCTACCTGCATGGCATGTTTGTTTGCCTTTATGACATGATAAAACATGTCTTGTGTTTTTATGTGTTGACACATGACATATGTTTTATGTGTTGTTGACATGAAACCAAAGTCTCCACGCCTGTCTGTGTTTTTTTCTTCAGGGATGTTGCTGGAGCTGCCAGGTCCAGTCCTGAGCCAGATGTTGCAGGATGAGGCCACTCTCACTGCAGCTGTTGAAAAAGCCCTCCGAGCCCTGCAGCTGGCGCGGGAGCCCAGGTACAGCAGCAGGCCTCTGACATCCTGAACTGGGCTTACACAGTGTATGGGCTTTTGTAGAAGACTGAGGGAGTATTCAGGTGGGGGAGAGCATACTAGTTGTAACGGGGACTCTTACAGCATTAACAGATAGAAAATAATGCCTCCATGTTAGTTGTTTTGCTGATAAAGTCAATATTAGATATTTAGAAACAAGTGTCGGTCAGTGTGATATTTTTGGGAACAAAGAGTAGTTAAAGTAGAAGTAGGTAACATTCAGTCAGTATTGCTTAATGTCACTCTGTCCTGACAGTAGGACATGAGACAATCTGTGAAAAAATTCCAGCTCCTCTGGCTCCACCTGCTGCCTCTTTCTGGCAAGAATCCACCTCGCCCAGGTCAAAAATAACCAACGGGTCAGCCTCTCAGATGTGAATATTTTCTGGTTTCCTTTGTCTTCTCTGACTGTAAAGTGATTATCTTTAAGTTGTTGGCCAAACAGGTAATGTGAGGGCTTTGGAAAGCAGCAATCAACATTTTTCATCATTTTCTGGACCAAACAAAAAATCAATAAATCAAGAAAATGCTTAACAGATTAATCTTTAATAAGAATGATTTTTAATTGCAGCCTTAATATGCATGCTTGCTGTATATGCATGTCAAATTTTCGCACCATACTATTTATTCATTTTACTCTCATGTCACCATGCCTCTTTGCAGCAAGGTGACATGTAAGGATGAGGACGATGTGTCTGTCTCCTCTGACTCTCTGGGGGAGCAGCTGTTTGATCTGGTGGATGTTTATAATACCGGTCATTCACAAAAAATCACAGGTAAACAAACATCCATTGACTCAAAAATAGGCTAATATTATCAAGTAAGATACTACTTAGACATGAAGTAGTTAATGAGTAATTTGCACACTGTCACATCTATGTTACTTGTTGCAATGTTAACATCCTTCTTGTTGTTATAAGCAAATTAGTTTATGAGCAACTACCATGACACTGTGTTCTTCATCAGGAATGCTTCTTGAGCAGGACAAAAAGGCAGTTTTAAACCTACTTTCTGATCCCAAACTGCTGGAGGAGCAGGTGAACTTCGCCCTGAAGACACTTAAAGAGTATGAGACTCATTTAATTTTGTAGAATATGATTTACCCATATGTTCTCGTACTTTCATTAATTTTTTATCTGTGATCTTCATACCCAACCATGGCTCTACCTTAGAGACCACCTGTAATTCAGATCTGTAAAATATTCAGATCTTCAGTAAAACCACCTCCCTGCCACCTCCCTTACAGGCAGAACGTGGAGGAGACTGACATTAGTGACTCGTCGGACGCAGACGACACAGAGAGGCTGGGAGAGAAGATCTTCTCACTGGTGGAGGAACTGGATCCACATCATGCAAATGACATTACAGGTGACCTAAAACTTTCTCTGTCTTTGCATCCCCAGTAAACAGCAACATCTTAGATGCAACATCACTAAGAAACTCATAACTTTCATAATTTCTGTGCATGTATTTGTGCAGGTATGCTACTGGAGATGGAGCAGGCTGCTCTCCAACAGTTGCTCAGTGACCAGAAAATGCTGGAGGTTGCTGTTCAGAAAGCACAAGCAGCTCTGGACACTCAGTCTTGATCTCTTTTTCTGCTTGAACAGAAGAGGACAACCACATTTTACACTCAGAATAACACCTTAATAAATTCATGAACTCAGATTACTATAAGTAACTATAAGGCTGGTAAGAGCTGACGCATCACTCCAGGAGATCATAGTAATACATGTTGCCTATTACATAACCAGTTATCTTTGTTTTATTCTGGTTGCTGGACTAGGAAGAGTTTAAGTTTAGCTGGACTGACTGTAAATAATTGAAGAGTCTAGTAAGGATCGTCTTAGCTGAAGCCACATTGATATTGCCCCTGTCTAGTACGGGTGCTCCTTGCTAGTGTGTGATTGTCTTTCCCAGATAAATGGACAGAACATAAGTGCCAGTGTCTAATGAAAACCATTTTCCTGTCAGTAACCTCCACACTGAGACATCAGAATCATCGTTGCTTGATAAAAATGTTTACACTGGGCTGTAACAGATGATTTTAAGGCTGTAAAAAAAGTGTTTATCGCAATGTTGCCAACAGTCATGCTATGACAATTTATTCGATTTTGTTTTTGTACTGTGCTCATAATGATGTAACTGTAAGTCAGAGAAATGTTTTTGTTAACAGAAAATACAGATTATATATAAACTAAGAAAGCTCAGTTTTCTCAGAATGATGAAATATCCACTGAATGGATTGACACGACATTTTCGGGGTTCAAACAAGTATCCTAACAATTTTGATGATTCCTTAACTTCTCCTTGTATGGGAAAGGACTACATGTGGATTTTTTGATTGAAGTTTTTTGAGAACACAAATGTCTTTCAGGGACTGTGGCCAAAGCAGTTGAGTAATGTCTCTTAAAGGCTTTACTGTGGTACCTTTTGTAATGTTACCTGTAGCAGTGCCCAGGCCAAAAAATAAGACTGACAGAAATAAGAAATACTAACCTTTCCTTTTACTCCTCCTTTGTTTTGTTTCTTTACGCTGCATCAACCAGATTTACATTTTGATTTTTCCAGTTTTGTGTCTTCCTCAATTTCTTCCATTTTTCCACCTGATAATATATTTTCATGTAACATCCTAAAGATTAGATCACTGAAAGGAGAAGAATGTGATGAGGGGGTTTACAAAGGAAAAGAATGAGAAAATAGCCCCACAGTACATCACGTTTGAGATGTTGAAATGGGGCTTATTTTTGTTCTGACAGTGCTGAAAGACTGTCTGACAGTTATGACAACAGCACCAAAACATCTTTTGTGGTTGTATGAATACCATTTTATCTACACTGTCTTACAATATCCTTTATGTCTTATTCAAAGTTCTCTTTTTTATTGCAGTAGTTAATTATTTTGTTATGCATTTTAGGGAGGTATGACTGTATTGAGGTATATTTCTACTGTGCAGCAGATATCACTGAAAAAGCGAAGGAGAAGGATTAGAGAATATCAAAGACAGAGAAGAGAAAAGACTTACAGTCAGCCAAAGCAGAATATTTAAAACTAGATCAAAGATGAAAAAAGCAGGGTTGAACATTCAGTGCTCTGTCAGAAGCTCCCACCCCCAAAAAATATCAAGCAGACTTTAGCATAAGTTTGGGTTTTAAATTATTAAAAGGAGCCAAAGTTACATTGCATCAGAATTAGAGGAGGAATATGAAAAGGAAGATGAGGAAACTGTCACTAGTGTAGAGGATGTCTTTTTAGGCTTTTTTTTTTTTTTTACAAAAATGGCTCATAATAATCCGTCATGTCACTCACTGCATGATTTTCTGTGTTGTCCTTTCTGAGGTCGCTGACTATACTAGACTACACTATCCGACCATGCAATGGATTTTCTGCCAGATATCTCTACCAGTTTCAATAATGCCTTTAACACCATTCACTGAGTCTGATCACATCTTCTTTACATGCAGAAAAATATCTTGTGACGCAGGCAGACTTCTCAGAGAGACATGTTTGTCAAGCATTTACTTATTTGAAACATTTCTAATGGTTCATTTAATGATAGTCACTTCATTTTAAAAACACAAAATTATGTAATGAATGAAACCAATAGACATTTCTTTCAAAGTGCTACAGAGCGCAAAAAATAGCTTTATTACCATTTTGTTTTCACCTTTTGTATTTTACGGCTTTATGTCAAGAATTTTACACGAGGATTCTTAAACATTTGGGGGAAAACAACTTCTCTGAAACAAAAGGGGATGTTTTTAAAATCATAACCCAATCTCTATAAAATCAGTTAATCATAAACATTTAGGCTGACAAATGATTGCATTAATAATATCAGTAAATTTAAATGACACGGGAGTATTTAAAGTGTATTTTAGAGTTCACGATTTGGATAAAATTTAATTTGTCTGCAGATGCGGCTGATACAAATGATAAGAATAATAATAATCTCTGGTGAATCGTAAATGCATTTCTTCAAAGTTAATCAGGAAAAATTAGTTGTTCTCCACACACACACTCACACACACACCTTTATGCCTACATCTCATAAATACAATCAATCTGATATACAAATATTTGGATAGATTTATTTTTAGAGACATTTAAAATGCAGTTTCAATCCTAATTCCTGCTGTTCTCAAGACGAACCCTCGTTTTAGTCATGCTGTCACGTTTCTCAGAGAGGCAACTGAAGCCTTACTCGGACTGAAGACCCTGACGCATCTTTAAAGTCAAGAGTTGGGCAGGGAGGACATTTAAATAAATATCTGAAACGAGCATCATCCTAACAACGCAGACCTTCTATGACTCTTGGGTTGTGGAGCGAGTTTCTTGTGTCATCAAACGTCTTTTCCTTTACGGGCGGGGCGACAGACGGAAAGCAAACAAACACAGCAGACGATGCATTATTGACATGATTCATTCTCACACATAATGCTTTCTCCAGTTGACAGAAGTACACTGAAGCTCACAATATGAAATAAAAAAAAAGGTTGCAACTTTCTTTCTATCAATCACACATACAATCAATCAAATCAAACGTGGACATATAGACTTTAGACACAACGGGAAACCTAAAACGGGACCTGGGTTGATCATTCTGTTAACAGTGTTATATTTTATGGGAAGCTTAGAGGAGCAATGTATTTATTGTACACTAAATTCTGCCTTCCTCTGCATACTGTCGCTTATGAATTCATTTGTGTGTGTTAAAACCCATTACACAACTATCTGTTTTCTGTTTGGATGCAGGAAAAAAGCTCTTCAAAGAAACAATACACCTGTTAAAAACACCCAGGTGACAATTACTTAACTAAAGGGGGAGGTGAAAGAGTGGTTAAGCTGTTGGACAGAGATCGACATGATGGAGACTGTGATTATGCTCTTTGTGGGTGCAGGCAAAAAGAAGGGTCCTTTTAGACAGAGAGCGGTATGTCCATGTGCTTCATTCACATCCAGGCAGGATATAACTCTTTCCAACAAGTCTGTTTATATAATTTCTCTGCAAGATGATTTCTACTTCAACACTGGGTACTGGCGCTGACCGCCCAAACGACCAGAGCGGTGTCCACCTCCTGATGGTGCACTTGTCTGGGAAAAAAACAAACAAACAAAAAAACCCCAGAACATTAACAGAGCTTTTTACAACTGCAACACTTTTCAAACTGTCTTTTATTCCCAAAATGAAATCCTCACCTGTGCAAACTGTGCAGGATTATAAAAGGTGATGCCTCCTGTGGGTGCGGCTCCCTGGGCAGGATTACTCTGCAGAGGACAAACAGAGTTAGCACACTGTGTGCACTGTAACCGTCCCCATTACTTCTATGGGCAGAGGCGGAGAGGAAATGGTACTTTCACAACAGGGTTTGACAACATTATCAAACAGAAGGCGAGGAAAAGTAATGGCAAAGAGGACTTCGATCCACAGTGAGGCAGCATTGCAAACCACTGTTTCACTGATTTTAGTAACCATGCAAGCTTTACGATGGGTTATTGAAGCTGTGTGTTCCCGTAGCAACAAACAAGGGAGTCGCCCCGCAACGGTCTCCAGCACACGTCACTCTGATCTATAGTTTGCTGTGTCTACAGTCAAGCTAGCGGCTCTGAGAGCAAAATGCCAGCGCAGGTTTTGACACATTAGTGATCTTAATTTCATGTGATGCAGTATTGTAATGCAAGTATTTGGAGATAAATCAAATGATCAGATAATTACATTTTTTTCATCTGATGATGGTGCCACATTAAATGTTAAGACATCACCAAAGTGATTACAATTTATCCAGAGGAGGGCATGAATGTGCCTCCCAAATATTATGGCCAATCCCTCCTACAGTTGCAACAAATGTCAGTATTTCTAAACGTATTAGGATTCATCCTCTGGGTACCAAGGATGTCTGAACAAAAATGCACCAATCCATCCAGCAGATATTGAGATAATCCAAGTTCAGGGCTATACTTTGTTGTTGAGACACTTCAGTCTGGACCGAAGTGCTGGAACGACAGACCGATGTCACTGAAACTTTGAAATTTGAGTTTTAATTTTCGCAGTCTGGTTGTTGATTACAGATCCAGAGTGAAATAATGCTGGAGACAGCAGGTGGGTGAGCAGGCAGACATCTTGGGTTGGATGGGCAGTGAAGCTTCGGGTGCAAATGGTGAAGCGTGCTACTAGTGATGTGGTGAGCGAGGTGCGAGGCAGGCAGGGGTGAGACTGGACCGGTTGAGGCCCAGCTAAAGGTACCTGGTTTAAATGCTGACTCACTTCGCGTGATAAAGAACTCATTGAGCTAGAACGTGAGAGCTAAAGACAGCAGGAGGGAAATAAAACAGCAGACAACAAAAACACAAACCAGAAACCCATATTAATGATCTCCCATGCACCGGATTAGATCTGTTTCCACTATCCACCAGTTCAAAATGAAAACAAATAAATCAGCGTTAGAAAAATAATGATTCTTGAAATAAGAGACATGGAGAGGATTAGATTACAACAGCAAATGAAACAAAGATTTTACTTTTTCTTTTTTAATTAAGGCTGCGCATTTAGCATGATTATGGGCAGAGATTTTAAGTTGACATGCATGCAGCCTCATGTTCTTTCATAAGCTCTCCTACATTAACTTACAGTCATAAAAATAAGCAAACTGCACGCACTGGCTGTTAGGGTGTTGAGCGTCATGATTCAGTGGTGGCATGATGGTACTGTGGTGGCTACAGCAGCAGTTGACAGGAAAAATTGTTCTTACCTCCCCGGACTGTGAGCCATCAGGTACGGGAGGACCCTCAGGGGCAGGTGGTAACAAAGTCGGGTTGAACATCTAAGCAGAAGGATGGATGAAGGAGAAGAAGATCTGGGTGAGTAGAGTTTCAGCTTTGCCGGCTGGCTAAATGACCTCTAATCAACTGTGACCTTTCTTTATCAATCATAACTATCTTACAAGAAGTTAGAAACAACCTGCACAACATGCAGGCTCTTTCAAGCATAAACTCACATGGTTCACTGATAAAGAGAAATCGATACCTGTGGAGCAGCGCTGGTGTTTGGTGAATTCTGCTCCTGATTTCCTCCTTCACTGCCCTCAAGAGGTTGTTGATCATCAGGAGCTACACCAGAGACACAGAAAAATATTTCACAATTTCAATCCTTAATTTGGCAGTGGCTTCCATTATCAAACAAAAAACACTGGGAGGCATGTGACTGTACTGTTACATGCATGAACTATGACAGCTTATTTTACAATATCTTAATGGAGTTTATATTGGTACACTTATCACGCACCTGAGCTAGGCACAAACAGGTTAGCAGGCATGGGCATTGGTGCCAAAGGAGCAAAGATGTCTGCTGGAGCAGGAGCTAATCCGCCTGGTTTAGCAGTTCTACTGGGGTTCAAAACATCCACATATCTGCTCCTCGTGCCTGAGAACCAAGAAACACACATCTGAGTGGCAAGAAACTGATGGACTAAGTGGTTAGTCAATTATGATTACTCTTTCCACTTAAACTTGTAATTTAACTGTAAAGCATGGTGTTTGTGAAGCCAAGAGCCACGGCACATAAAAACCTCATCTCATCTCACCTGCCTTCCTAGAGAATATATTGACAGGAGGACCACTACTTGGTGGTGAAGCTGGCCCTCCAGGGCCAGGCATCGGAGCCATCTTTGGGAAGCCAGAAGGAGGCGGTGGAGGAGGTTTACTCTAAAAGGTGATAAGAAAACCACAACGTCAGAACTACTTGATCTCTGAACTGTAGTTTCAGCTGCTCGGTTAAGGCAATGAAGACAGTCTGCAAAAAAAACCAAACATTGTCTTGTCAACCAATTTTACAAAATTACAGACCTCCTCTTCAGGCTCATTCAAGTCGACCCATTTCTGCTTTTGTTCATCCCACACAATCTGAAAATAGAGACCATATCACTCTAATCAGTACTGGTCATCACCAAAATTGAACAGAACCTGAAACTCAGTACAGAGAAAAGCTAGAATAAGATCTTACAGATTTGTTTTTATCATCTGGCAAGTGAGCCTCATTCTTCCCCATCCCACGGAGCCACTTCAGCCAGCTAACACCACCACTCTGTGGGACAGACAGCGAATTGCACCGATCACTGGTGAATGTTATAGGAGCACCAACTAAAGGATCTGAATGCTCAAGTGTGAGTAGGAACCTTTTTCGGGGAGTCTTTCTTGACTTTTACGGGCTCTTCCTTGCGGGGCTGTTCAGGAATTGAAGGTGGAGGTGGAGAGGCCTGCTTTAGGGCAGAGTTGCTCCGCTCTCTTCCGCCAGAGTGAGTGGAAGATTCGGAGTTGGTGCGAGAGCGACGTCCTGAACCCTGTAGACCAGAAGATACTGGTTAGAATAATGTATGCATAACTTTCTTCTGTGCATCGTGTAGAAAGGTAGAGGTGCCTCGACACAGACAGGATTCCTGTATTCCCCTTGTCTCCGTTTGTCTACAGGTGACATTTTATACTACAGACCCTTACTGGTGCTGTTTTTTTCAGAATATATTTTCTTAATGTGCATGTTGCACCTCGATATATTTTTCATAGAGCAAAAACAACCTGCTCCGTATCAATTCTGAATACAAGTGCAAAGTCAAACAAGCCCTGAACCAATTAAACAGAAAAAAGAAGTAGCATTAAGTATTTTATGAGTTTATATGGGACTCTCAAACGTACCATATGCATTGAAGATTGTGACGTAGTCCTTGATCTCCTCCCAGAACCCTGCAGCACCAAAAATGCAACAGAATTAGCATTTCTATAAAATTTGCACACAAGTACAAGTACACATTTATGTCATTTCTTTGATATTCAGGCAGACTGGTACTGACCATGTAACCCATGTGGTGGTCATGGAAGTCCCTCTGTGGTGTGAAGGAACTTCTGGGTGGGGAGGATGATATTGGTTGAGACATGTGCATCTCTGGTGGGGCCTGGGACAGATGATCTGTGGGGGGTATGTGCCCAGGGGAAGGAGGCATGTGCTGAGGCATCTGGGGTGGCGGGGGGTTCATCTGTATAGGTGAATGTGGCACCTGAGGGGACATGTGTGGTGCCATTTGGCCCCCCTGAGGAGGTGGAGGCTGCTGATGGGCTCCTGGATACATTTCTGACTGCTCAGGTTGAGGTTGGAAGGGAAGAGGGGTGAAGCCAGGATCCTGTGGAGGGTAGCCTGCAGGGATCTGGCCTGGTGGTCCACTGGGGGGTACTGGGTAAAACTGGGGAGGATCAGTGGGGGCTAGAGGCTGAGGAGGAGCCATACCATCTTGGAGGATGGAGGTGGGAGCTGAGAAGAAGTAGAAGAGATTAGATCTGATGCATTTTAAATTTTAGTGAAAAGAGGTTCAAACAGTTTAAACACACACCTGGAGGCATCAGCTGTACTGCCTGTGGTGGAGGCCCGGGCAGTAATGAGCTCATTAGTGGGTTGTCAGGGGTGGGGCCTTCCAACTCCACAGGCATGTAAGGTTCATGTGGACTGGGCTGGTCCAAGTCAGAGCTGGGGCTGCTGCAGTCGAACTGAGTAGGAGTTGCTCTGTTTTCATTGTATGTAATCACCCCCGTCTGTGAAAAAAAACAAAAAACAGACAAGCATCAACGTTTGTTTCATATGAAGAAATTATAAAGAATAAAAAAAAAAAAAAAAAAAAAAAACAATAGACTCAATTTTCAAAAATTGTCAGTTAAATGATGATGATACAAATGATATTCAAAATACATAAAAATATGTATTTTGAATAGAATTTGTGTAGATTATAATTTTCACAACTACAAACACCTCCTGCCCCTCACCCTGATCTGCCCATCCAGCTGTCTGAGGTGAATGAGCCACTCAGGCTCATTGAATAACTCTTGCTCTGGCTTCTCCTTCAGTTGTGGATCGAAGAATCTCAGCTTTTCAGACATCTGTCAACAAAAAAAAACAAAACATGAAATTGAACAGTTGTTAGAATGCTGTACTTGGTACAAATCTGAATACAGGACGTACTGTAGAAAAAGACAAGACATACCTGTATGATTTGGCTTATGAAAATAGGAGAGTAGTAGGAAGGCTGCATGAGGACAGTCTTAGAGATAACTTCACAGTAGTGGAAGGCCTGAGCACTCAGGCCTGCTTCAGCCAAACGGCATGCATAGATCAACTTGAACACCTAATAAGAGACAAACAGCAGAGTATAGAACAAAATCATATGTGTGCTACAGAGGCAGAGATATGCAAATACTTCACATGCTTCGTATAGACAGTGCAATTAATTATTATATTACAGATATCTTTAGAAGAATAAAACAGTGTGATGGTTTAATTTATGCGTAAATCCCCAAAAAATCTACCTGGAAATTGGGTAGTGAGCACGGCTGTGAGCCCAAAGACTGAGCATACTCATAGGCCTCAGTCCTCTGGATTGCTTCATTGGTCGCAAATTGGTTAAAGGGCAAACTGAAGTGAAGAGAGGAAGATGAGGTTATATGTTGTGGCATGTGATGTCCAAACTATACTGTGGTCTTGAGGGGTTCCTTACAACTATGCGTGCATGTGTGTGCCAGCCTGTGTCTCTTACCTGTGGTTGGAGCCAATCAGAACCATCTTGGTGCTCTTCTTTGTGAAAACTCCCAGACCAACTTGGGCCATCAAGTAGCAGAAGTGCGCTGCATCAATCAGGCCCTTCGAAGCTGCCGCAACACAAAATGAGTGCAGACACAATGTGAGGCAATGTGTTTCTTTTGTTTTAGTTATGTGCTGTGAGAGACTGCCTTTTTTATGTAAACCTACCGAGAGTGTCGCCCATAGTGGTGATTGTGCGGGTATCCAGATCCAGGGTGTGTGTGAGGTTAGACAGCACCATGGCCAGGTGAGGACGCCAGTCGCCCCACTTTTCCTCCCCGCAGCACTGTATGATTGAAAACCATATGTTAACTAAAGTGGAAAAACACTGCCTATGCAACTTCCTCAAGATAATTGCAATAAAATAGCAGGAAGTTGACGAGAGAAGGTCAAAGTAATGCTCACAGTGGCTGATGCAGGCATCCTCCCTGACATCAGCTGGTACACCGTCTGGAGAGGGTCATTGATAGGCAAACTGTTGGCAAACCTAAACAAAACCAACAGACAAATGAAATATATCTATAAATCTGTAAAATCACAGACTAAAGGTGGAACCAAGTTTATGAATCACAACCTTCTATGTCACTGGCACTTTACCTTGTCATGACGCGTGCATGTGTCCTGTTGTCCATCTTACTGGCCAACAGCAAGGCGTGGCCCCAGAGGCCTCCCTTCATTGCTGCTTCTAGTGCATCCTATTTCACAGACAAAGTGGACCTCATTTCAGATTTCACATGATAGGTATTAAATTAATAAAACAAAGATAAGAGGGTATGTCTTTACCTTCTTGCGGCCAAACAGCAGCAGCTCCCTGAAGCGTTCAGTCTCTTTGCCTACGTTCTCTGGGACAGTCATGAAAGTGTCGGACAGAAGAGACAGCGGCCCAGCTCCCGGCTCTTCCTCAGCTCGCGCAAGTGGTTCATTGTTAAAATCAATCAAGTTGGCTTCATTGGGACTTTTGCCTGGTAGCCACACAGAGCGATGTTCCTTCAGCAAGAGGTCAGCAATGTCCGTGCCGACCACAGTCTTAAGAAACAGAGCACAACAGTGAGAAATGTTGTTCCAGGAAAACATACAAAAGTCACATTCTAGGTTTCAATTCCATGTCTTACCCCGTTCTGTCTACAGAGCAGCATAATGAAGTCCCACAGCAGGCGAGCAGAGTCCCTGTCCAAGAGGTTGTTGTCACGAGAACACTCTAGCGCTTTGTTCTGAGAGAACTTTATCACGTCCACCTTATGGGTCTCTTCCCTGATGGACAGGACACAAGATGTGTGACAAATACAGCTGTATAAAATTATATGTGACCAAAAGGTATTTGTGTGGAAATAAAGTGCATATATAGCAAGTATATAATAAGTGATATATGACACTTACTTAACAAGAGGTCCAGGGAAAGCTCGAAGTTCTGTCTGGTCTTGTGTATCCTGCAGCATGGTCTGCAAACATCGAATACGGATTTGGTTCAAGATACTACTTCATACAGCCTTGTTGTGCATCATGTAACAGCTTAACAGGTTTGACACAAAGTCACATGAAATGTGTAACAGCACCTTTAACACCATGCTTAAATATCTTGTTGTTACTTGCTCTTCAACAAAAAGGACTAGATGCTGAAAAAAAATGTACCTCCATGTTGTGGATATCAACGAGGGCAGGCTGTCCAGCTGAGGGGAGATTGGGCAGAACTTGGACCAGATGACCACCAGGTCCAAAGCGGGCACAACGGTGGGGTATGGTGAACTTCTCAGGCGTTGCTGGGCGAGGAGGACCTAAAGGGAAAACATCAGTCAGTCTAAGAACCACCAAAATCCAGCACATAATATCCCAATTCTGCTGGTTTTACTGGCATTTGACTAAACTGTGTTAAATTCTGTTTTTTAAGTGTTACTTAATCACTAAAAGCCAAACTAAGGATTGTGTATTTACGTTGCTCGGGGGCGATCCAGGTGCTGTCTCCTGTGTATTCAGAGGGATAGAGATACTGGCTGTAGTTCTGGGAAGCATCCGTCTGGTTTGGATACTGTCCATAAGAGTAGTCTACAGCCAAAGTGGATGCTGTGGTGTCGTAGACTGCTGACACCAAGTCAGGCTGGCTTCTGTACACTTGGCTCTACAAGGTAAAAAGAAAAACATTGGTGATAATCACATGAATCACATTTTCAAAACAGACAACAAACTTTAACAATTATTAAATAACTATGAAGCAGCTTAGAACCAGGAAAGATCATGAGACAGCTTCAAAGCATAGATAATAGTACTGCTACAAGAGTCGTGGAAAAGCAAACGCTAATGCATATTAGTTGCACCCATGGATGAGAAGATCGATACTACTCTATGGATATAAATAAATGAAGCTCTTTCCTGTTGTTTCCATTCTGTTTGCTAAGCAAAGCTAACTGGCTGCTGGCTGTAGCTTCATAATTCACAATTGAATTTTTCTAGCTCTCTAACTCTCTGCAAGAAAGTGTGTAAGTGCACAGTACTGAAGGAAAAGAAGCACCTAAGTTGCTCTTGCAGCTTGCAGAAATTAACAACCCTGAAGTAAAACAAGGGGAAATAAAGAGCTTGTTAGAGTGCAGGAACCCCAAAGTGAATGTTAAACATATTCCCACACTCTTCTTCCAAGCTCATTTATGATATTTAGACAGCAAAAAAGCTAATCAAGGAACCAAAAATTCATCACATGACTATCAAATCAGAGCACTAAAATTACATCAATGTGAGTTCCACAGTGTGTACAATGTTGTCTTTATTCTGTTCTGAGAACAGATTCAACGAGAATAGCACGCTGTGCAGAAGAGATGCTTAGCAAGAAAGCTTAACTGTAATATGAGTATTACTGTGACACTAAAGGCAGCTGGGAGTGTTGGTGGAGGAATTGGAGGAGCACTGTTTTTTTTTTCCCTGACAGAATTTTAGAGGATGGGATCTAAAATATATCCAAGATCAGCCTTGGAGCCCATGTACTATACGTGTGTCGGACAACAGCTACGGGTAAACGCACATATTTACCTGTTGTGACCGTGAGCTAAAGCTGCTTCGTCTGCTGTGGTGGCTGTGGGAGCTGTGCACGCTGTGCGCTGACTGCTCGCTGTGGACGCTGCGCCGGTCAAAGTCATCGCCGTACATTTCCCCACGTCGACGGTAATCATCATCAAAACTGGCGTCATAACCAGGATAGTATCGCCACTGATCATCGTATCCCTCTTTCCTATCAGCAGAGTGTAAAGTGTTTGTTAAACTCGGCACAGATAAACAGCGACAACACTTCCATAGAAAGGCTCCATCTATTTGCAAGTGTGCATCACTGTAGTAACAATTTCATTCACATGTAAAACTTCAGAGTGTGCAAATGATTTCTCTGCATACCTGGGAGGATACATCTGTTGATTATAGTAGTTGTCTCTGCCTCTGTATCCCTCATCGTAATTATGCCAGTAGGACTGATCATAGTATCCCCTATATCGTGGATCATACTGTCCATAGTTGTATCCTTCACACAGAAAATATGGAGAGGAGCAAAAGATATATATAAAAAACATTTACATACACAGGAAAATAATTGTGAATTACTGTATAAATAAATTCAGTGAACAAGGCTGGGGAAATGCATTCAGAGTCATACTGGTAAGTAATGACCTCTTTCAACTGTGTGGCACATACCATAATCATAGTGCTTGGCGTAATCTGCATAATATTCACTGTAGGCACTTCGGTTTGCTCTGTGGTAATCATCAGGATAGCCTTGCCTGTAGGAGAACACAAAACAAGGTTTTCAACTTTATGCCAAACAAAACCAAACAGTTTCACTTCTAAATATTCCCTTAATTAAATAAGCCACGTCTAACCCTCATGAACAAATTAACAACTCACATAAAAATGAGGTGAAAAATTAACTTGATGTTACATTCAAATGATAGTGTAAGACCATGAAACAGTGCCACTGACCTGGATGAGGGCCTGTCAGAGTACTGGCTGGCCCTGGAGCTGGGTCGGTCTGGCTGGGGCTCTCTGTACTGGTAGTTTGGATCACGATAAGCTGGGGTCTGCCCCTCATATCTGCCATACCAATCTGCTCTGCTCCTGTATGCACCATCCTGAAAGAAAAAAGGTATCAATATTCTGATCAATTTTTACATTTCATGGAAGCAGATTTTTTTGCATGATTGTATTCTGCAACGTACATCTTTACAAAAACTGGCAGATTAATACATTCATATGTAATCATACACAAAAGGACTTTCCACATACTTGATAATATTGCTGTGCTCTAGGATCCCCATGTGGAGGTGGGTACTGGCCAGGAGGATACGGTGCTCTGCTATCCGGATACTCTCCATAATTACCATAATAGCCACCATACATCTGTCCTGGTACTGGAGGAGGGGGCCCATAGCCGTGCTGGCTGCCTGCAGAGGAAGGTGGTCGTGGTGGCTCTCCGGGAGCTGGCTGGGAAGCTACTGGAGGGGCTGGTCCTCGAGGCCCTGGAGGGTATGCAGCAGGAGGAGGAGCACTTCCTGCAGCAGGACCCTGTGGTGGAGTTGGATACTGGCCAGGGGATGGTTGTGCTCCACTCACCGGAACTGCAGGAGCATCATTTTGTCCCCGCGGTGGAGCCTGAGAATCTGATGTCTTAGGAGGTTCAGCTGGTGGGGGTTGGGTGTTTGCGGCTGCTTGGGAGGGCGCTGATGGTACCTGCGGGGTGGATGAAGCGGCTGGGGTGTCAGCAGGGGCATTCGCCTTCGCTCTTACCCCTTGCTGAGCATCTTTGGTGACCTGTAGGTAAAATCCATTACTAGATTGTGGAGACTCATGTTGAGAGGCAGGATGGCCAGGCGCTTGGTTTTGGGCTTGTGATTGGTGCATAGAAAAATCAAGCAGTTCATAATTTGATGGCTGATTATGATTAGAGACAGCAGCGGTCAGAAGAGAAGCCTGCGGATTAACTTGAAGAGCGGAGTGACTGTCACCACCCAATGATTGGCCCCTTGAAAGAAGAGGGCGGGCTGGCTGAGACTGCGGCGGAGCTGTGATGTCCGAAGTTGCCGCTTCTGTGTTGTCTCGGGTCAGATTGAGTGGGGCCTGGTTAGAGGCCGCAGAACTGAAGCTTAATGGTCCAGGGACATATGGTGGGCTCTGATTAGCTGTTACTGGAGGTGGTTGTGAGGAAGTGGCACCCTTCCCCTGTGGGAGTGATCTCACAGGTGGAGTACCTTCCCTAAGGCTACTTTGATTGGCTGCTTGAGCAGGGGTACTGGGGGGAATCACACTGTAATTGGACACAGGCGGAGCAATCAAAACAGGCTGATGGAGTGAGTCAGTAAAAAGGAGAGACGCATAGCCCAGGTTGCCTTGAGAGTCAGTTGGCTCGGCCTCACTCACCTTTGGTGGGTTCTCTAAGTTCTCTGAGTGCTGTTGTGATGTTGGCTGGACTCGCTGAGAGGGCTGCAGGTCTAATGGGCCATCCTCTGGAGGCTGAATGACATCAGCACTGGGCTCTCGTAAAGGGGCAAGAACTGTTGGAGCAGCGGGGGCTAGGAGGATGTTAGCGCCCAAGCTAGTAGGATCATTCTGAGCCCACAAAGTAGTGGCAGGGCTCTCACATGGACGGCTGGCCCCAAATGCACGAGATGAAGGTCGAGAATGAACCACTGGGTGTGGAAGATGAGGTACACCACCTGCAGCCCCAGCAGGCAGGGGGTGTCCTGAGCCATAAATATTTTCCATGTTATCTGGTGGCTGCTCCAGGTTTCCAGGTGCAGAATCTGCGCCCCCTTCCACAACCATGTTAGCCCTATCAACTTCAGGAGGACGCACCCCAACCCCATGTGAGCGCACAGGTTCAAAAGAGCTGTTAGCACTGGCCTGAAAGATACCAGTAGGTTTGGGAGGGCTTGGTGTGGGAGGCCACGTCTGCTCCAGGGAGCTGTGTTGCGCACCAATATCACCAGCAGGAGAAGTGTCAATCTGCTCAAAGTAGCCTCCAGCAGCTGCTGACAGGTTAGCTTCATCAGTGAGGCGTGGACTTTCCTGCTGAATAAAGGTACCAACCACTCCTTGATGCCGACGTGTGCCAGTTCCACTTCCATGGCTCATATTGCTGTAGTTGGATGAAACACTGGCAGATCTCATTGGTCTTGGAATAGAATCTGGAGTCTCCAGGTTAGGCCCGGTTTCAAACTGGTCTACTCCATGAGCTGCTGCAGCAGCAGGACTGCCTTGGGCTTCACTGGGTAATACTTCCTGGTTTGGGATACACTCCAAATTCTCCACGTGGTCATACTGGGAATCGGGGGGTTTCTGAGGTGCATGGTTGGCATCATTCATGTATGGTAGGTGTGAATGATCTTGCAGAGGTCCTTGGTAATCCAAAGGAACATCTGCATGGCCACTGTGCGTTTGCGGGTTGCTGTGATGCTGAAATGCTCCAAGCATACCATTCACTGTCTTGTTTCTCTCTCCAGCCAGTGTTTCTTCGTTTTCCACATCATTGTCTTTGAAGAACATTGAGAGAGTACCAGAGTCTTGAGAGTATGGGACTGAGGCTGAGGCTGAATTTGGCCCAGGCACAGTGTTGGATGCATGTTGAGATCCAACAGACTCTGACTGAGGCTGAGGATGACCTGGGCCAGTCCCCATTTGGTGGTAGCCTGAGTCCTGTGGAGGGTGGTTGAACCATGAGTCCTGGGGGGCAGAGCTCTGACTGAAGTAGTTCTGTGTTTGGAAGTGTGAGTTGTGCTGCTGCGGTGCATTTGGGTCAGGCCATTGAGAAGTAGGGGGCCTTGCAGGGTTCTGGGGAGGGGGAGGAGCATGGATCTGGGGATGTCCAGGTTGTGTTGGAGGGGTTGGGGTGTTATGATGGGGTGATGGGGTGTGGGAGGGGTACATTTGGGTCTGTGGAGGTAAATTAAAAGACTGTGGTGGCGGGTCACTAGTAGGCTGAAAATAGTTCTGAACTGATGGAGGGCGACTTCCGTGATCAGGGGCCCACTGGGCCGAGGAGGCAGTGGGAGGCACTGGCTGGAAGGGCACAGGCTGAGGTGGAGACTGTCCTTGAAAATCCTGGTTAAATGGTGTCTGAGATGGAGCTGGGTCTGAAGCCGTAGCTTGTGGCTCTGTTGCCATGGATGGTATCTGTTCTCTTGAATTAAAATAGCCCTGTTCACTATGTGAAGATGCATATCCTGCTGGATTAGGAGCTTGGAAAACACCAGGAGATGCTGTACTGTGAGGGTTGAACAGGGTCACCCCTGGCAGAGTGGATGGTGGGGGACCAGAGGGAACAGCTGGGACATCCTCCAGTGTCTGTGGTTGTGGAGGCAGCCCTGAGGCAGCCTGAGAGTACATGGTGTTAGGTGGGGTTTGCATTGGTGGGGGGTTGCTGTTGGGTATTGTTGGGAGACCACCCGCAGCCATAGGCGGAGGAGCTCTCACAAAAGCAAAAGGGTCTGTCATGGGTTGAGTAGCGGGTGGCATTGTGGCAGTAGGCGCTGCTGTATGCTTGTGAGGCCTGGTCCTGCGGAACATATTGGGCCCAGAGGGAGGAGGGCCAGAGGCTCCTGGAGGTCCAGTCCGAGGAGGGGGCTGCATGGCTGCAGAGTTAACGGGTCCGAGGACCGGGTCACTCTAGTAGGTGTCACTCAAGAGACTGAAGTCAGGCGAAGCTGGGTAAAGGAGGAGAGAGGGAGTGATCAAGAAAAAGCTACACATGCCTCTGATGCATTACACCACACCTTTATTTGTGTAAGTCTATGATTGTATTTCAACGAAAGGTACAACGTGGCAATTTCTACATGAACGGCAAGATGTTAAGACAAGTAATACATACAGTATGATATCAAGTAGGACAATAGTGATTGATTGTAATGCATGCCAGCAATGATTATGTTACACTGTCTCAGTCAAATGGTTTTATTTTAAAGTTAAGTGCTACTCAAAAACTAAAAGAAAAAAAGAAAAAATAAATAAAGAAATGGGAATATCTATTGTATCTTGCTGGAAAATAGTAATGTAATGTAATGAAACAGTCACATGTCTGAAAATATCTGTTATTATTAACCCTTTGTAATAGGTAGGTTAAGCATAAAACTATGTCTACATTGTTCTTTTTCTACTAATTTTACTGCACAGTCATCAAGTTTCATGGAATCAGTATTACTGTTAGTTAAGTCATACAGCAATGCAACACATTTGATGACCACCGCTTACAACACACAAACTGTTAGAGGTTGGAGGGAAGATGAAGCAGAAAAAAAAGCAACAAAGAGAATAAAGTTCTTACGCACACACACAAAAAAAAATATTTTACATAATATACTCTCGCCTCTATGAAGTCAGCTAAAGTCAGAGCTTATAGGTTTAATATCAAATTCTTCGTAACATGTGTTTCATAAATTATTTTTATCGATTCCTCAAGCTATATCAAGTAAGTTAGTAAGTTAAATCTATACAATTATTTTCACTGACAGAGAGCAAGCCAGGTCCAACTAACAGACACTGACATTGGGTATTTTAAATGTTAGAGGGGGTAGATCAATAACAGAAAGATCTTGTATGTAGGTAGGTTGACCAGGTGAGCTTCACCAACATGATCCCGGATCTTGCAGGTGATAAATTAAAGTGTTGCAACACAGTGAGCTAATGTTAACGCCGCCACTAAACTGTGCCGACTTACCGACACAACAACACAAAACTCACAAGTTAACCCCATGACATTCACGGCATCGACTTCTGGTGAAAACCACGCAGTCAGCGAACTCTTGACCGGCCTCTGGCTCATTTTTAATCTACGTTTAAGTTGACGTAAAGCTGCCTGAAAAGGAATACAGAGATCCGGAGAGCTAACGGTAACGCTACATCTCCATGTCCGGAGCAAAACACTGATATCGAAAGTTGGCGGATTTTACCCGAAACCAGGAACTCTAAAGTAAGCCTGTGAGGGATTAAACTACCCGTTTGAATATATTAAACCCTAACAGAATCAGCAAGAAATGAGTTACAGGTTGCTGGCCGCTCGTCGAGGATAATTTAACAGGTTCACTGCCTGCTCGGCTAGCGTTAGCATTTGGAGCTTAGTTAGCACTGCTCGCTAACTAGCCTGTGCTAACTGAAGGAGTAACAGTTTCAAACCCGTCATAAACACCAGATTTAAACACTCAGAGCTAAACAGGGCTACTGACGGTGTGTATTTGCGCTTACCCGACGTCGGAAATGTGTACAGATATGAGTGAATTCTTACAAATGTGCAGGACAGTGGGTCTGACACACCGCCACCATCTTCAATGAACACATCCTGCTAGGCGACGTGTACAAGCAGCGTCACGGGCCAAACAACCCCTGCGTCATCACGGGGCGGGGCTTGGTAAAGGTCATTTCTGTATATTTGTCTCAATCAATATAGCTATGCGAAAGCTACACTTCATTGCTTTTTGATAAACACGTTTGTTATTTATTTATATTGATGATTTGCATTTCCAAACCCAGAGTCTGTATTCTGTTAAATATTTTATATATTTGGAAAGAGGGAGGCGTTGTAAATTATACTGACAGCAGGTGTTTGCATTAAGCTGTTACTCCCCAGGACATTTAGGCAATTAACACTATATAAATGATCTTTTGAAGGTGGTGTGCAGGGTTAACATCGAGCCATATCCTTGACCCTAGCTCTTGTGTGGTGCATGCCACAAGATATCTTTTCCTGTGAGGCTGTCCACAGTGAAATGCTAAACCTTCATTATGTCATGTGCACATACTGACTTTGCCAATTGAGCTAAAGTTATGATAAATACCAAGTAAACCAAGATACAAGACATTATCCTACACCAGTGTGCATGCATGCTACATATCTGCAAAACCAATTCCAGATCAAAATCATATAGTAGATGCAGTATATTTGAAATACGTATTCATATATTAAGTTAGGTTTATGTATTATAACTATATTCAAGAAAAGTATGTAAAAACATGAATTAATGTATACATAATAAGAGCAAATAACTATACACACATATGAATATACAAAATTATATGAGAACTAAATAAAAAAAACCCAGTTATTTAGAAATACTGTACACAAGTCATATTATTGTACATTTATGTCAAGATATCTGTTTATGTGCGTCAAAACATTATACTATGGCATTTGTATGTAAAACAGTCCAAAGAGAGCCAGCTATCAAAGACAGCCATCATTTGAAGAATGAAGGCAATATGGAGATGGCTTTTGTTCACTGGGGGGCGCTATGGTGTTACCTAAATAACATTCAATATCTAAGCAAAGGCAAGCCAAGTTGATCTACACTGTTTTTTAATACCTTTGCAACAAGAGACTGGTATGTAGTGTTGCAGTTTTCGCAAGTTCATAATAGAAACTGTTTAGTTTAGTTTTGCTGAAATAGTATGAAGCAACACACTAAACCATAAATCAGAGAGACATGAATTTTCTTGATTGTATGAATGATATTTTTAGAAATGAAGACTACTGAGAAAATTTAAAAAAAAGCTGAAAGTCCTGAGTCCTGTGTACAAACATATGACAGAGCCACAGAAAACGATATTTCTTCAGACATACAAAAAGGAGAGAGTGAGTTTGTTCATGTATGCATACAGCATCTGTACCTTGGGAGGGTACAACCCCAGTAATGAGCTGTTGTAGCCCTAAGGGCACAAATTTAGCTTTTTACTATTTATGCTTTTATCTTTTTTAGTCTAATTTCTCTTTCTACTCTTATCCAAGATTTTCCACATATTGTTTGAGCAGAGGAATAAGCATGTCATTGACAGCAACTGCTTCACTGAATTTGTTCTATATATGACAAATGAAAAATTAAAAGTTAAGCTTAAACAAATGCAGATGTTCGGGATCTGTTATTTATTTGTTTAAATACTGTGACTATGGGATTTTGTTACATCACACTCTGGTACACTGACATATTTAATATTTCGTTCTGTTTATATGCATTTCAAAGTCAATCATTATTGAAGTATGTACCCAAATTAACTCAAATTAATCATACTCAAATCCTTCACCTTAGTAGCAGGAATGCATCAAGTAACTTTCCATGCAACCTCTAGTGCTGGTTCAGGGGTCTATATGAAAGTTCATGAATGCCCTGTCAAAAGATACGGAAAAATTTGCTTTGAAAAAACACAATAAATGAGAGGAACCACTTGTGCTTAGAGCAGAGTTTGAGCACCCTCAATACACACAGATTTATGTCTTGTTCACACACCTCCTTTCCCTCTACTTTTGCTCAGACTTGTCAACCGAAACCTACACTCCCACCAGACTGTGTCTGGAGACTACAGGCCACGGGGCAGGTTGGAACAGACCTTCACGTTTCCATCTGAAAGCCCCTGGCTGGTCCTCTAGGTGCGGAGTGAGTGTGTTGAGTAATCCTGAACTGTACTGTATCTGTGTGATGCCTTATAGTTGCTGCCAATGTCACAACTTGCCAGAGTGTATCTCATAGTAGGATAAACATGTAATAAATCACAATGATGCAATGCATCATTACATTCCTCCCATTATTTTAACTATTCCTGCTTCAAAGTGGATCTATCATAATTTTAACACAAGTTTTATTAATAGTGATAAGTCAGTCCCACAGTACCAAGTGATTACCTATTTAAGTACTGAGTATTATTTGTTAATAAGTGACACCTATAAAAAAGTTATAATTACCAATTGAATATTCTTGACAAATTCTTAGATTAAGGCGTGACATTATTAGTTACTTGTTTCCTGAACAAGTAACTAATAAGACGGTTTCCTGAACATGACGTAGTCATATCAACAAACATTATTTATACATATTTAGTAAATGGTCTGAGTAGTTCTAATGTTCTGTAGGTGATCTTTTCAAGTGTGTAATGGGGTAAAGCGTAATCACGTTGCTCAGGATGTGGTGTTGTGACTGGAGTTGCTCTTTAGGTCTTACATGCAGGTACATTATGTACACACCACTGAAACTCCATCTATAGGCGCTCACCACAACCACACATGTCGCTTTTTTCTTTTCATGCTTGTTTTTTTTCTGGCTTTGTTTACAACAAGCAATTTTATTCCATTTCAAGAATAGTTTTAAGGAATGAAATACTGAAATAATTGGAAATTAGACATAGCTGTTTCAGTAAAATTTGAAATGCTGCTAGAAAACAGAGTTCTTACAGAACCAATACTATTTCTTGTGTTTGACATTTCAGTGAAATGAATCTGTTATATCTTTCAATTTAAGATCCGCTCTCTGGACCTCATCACTTCAGCACCATCAGCCACATCAGTGATATCTATTGCCGACATCCTTTCCTGTGGGTACATAGAGACACTGACAGTGTCCTCAGAGACTCCATCTACCCTGTCATTAAGGCTGTGTTTACAGGAAAGCCAGTAGAGTGGTTAATGTTTGGTTAACCACTGTCTAAACTCTTGATAATCCCCCAAATATCAACCTACCCCTGTGGTTTGTTAATGGCACGGGGTCTCTGAACAATAACCCCCAGAGTGAGTTCACCCTTGCTGTGGCACGTATGCTTGTAATCAGCTGTCAAGTATGGCAGGTGTGTGATGAATGAGATAGTTCAGCAGAGAGATCATTTTTGAATAGTCTGAGCAGGAAATAACAAATATTTAGGTCTACAGTCCCGTGCTCCTTTTTGCAACCACACACACGTACAAAACACCCCGTTGTGATTAATATAGTGATAGGGAAGATTGTATGGGCAGGCGCAGACCTGGTTTTACACCACAGGATGCAAAGATTAGGATGATGGTAGAACACCTCCTATCAGAGAATCTCTCACATCCCGTCATAATGAAGCAGTGTTCAAGTTCCTGCCCTGCGAAACTCACCCCCATCATGGTCATGCTTTATTGTTTGCCTGGATGCAGTCTTTTAAAGAGACGTAGAATGAAACTCAACTACCAAACTGCGAGAAGATACTTAACAATTATTGCATGTTCACTATGTGTTTAAAGTGAGGGACGAAGTATTCGCTGGCTTCAGTAGGAGTTGCAATGAAACTGCACAAGTACTCCATTACAGGTAGTCCTGCATTTCTGGTTATCTTTGATTCCAGTATGAAAGAAGTAGAAAAATGGACATGTCTGAATTTTGACTCTCTTCAGTAACATTTATATACTTAAAGTGGAAATTGTCCCCCAGTATTTAAACTCTGACTGATACAGGTGTAACTGTAACATTTCAAGAAGCTGGTAATCCAGCGTGCACAGTACCAGGTCTTTAATTGGCTCAGCTAAATCATATGCATTCACCACTGAGCTGATTAAACACAACTGTGTTTCTGCTTCTACTCTATAGTAAGGATGCCAATGTGACTAAAATCAGAAAATTGGTCAGCCAGCAGCCTCTTGAAAACAGTACCAGATGGGGGCGTCCTTGTTCAGGTGATTTATCATGAGACAATCGTGAATTCAGTGAATTCTGATTTGCCAATAGACACAGATGCAAAGTACCATGATAAAAGCCCTCATATTAAGAATGCCGATTTTGATTTAGTTTTGCATTTAATGACAAGCTATTTAGTATTGCAATCACAGAAGAAGGAAGTGCAAAATTGGTCCAAATTTTTTTTTTAATTTGTTGAGTTTCTGATCTTTTGTTGTTTGTGTGCATTATTGAGTTTATTGAGCTTGTAATTTAGTGGGAGCAAAATGAAATGACAGATTGAAGGGCATTTATTAGATTACTGTAACGGTCCAGTATCACATTTAACCATCAATGACGACTGGATGCAATTATCACACTACAAGATTAGTGATAATTTTGTTTTCATGTTGATTAAAGTGAGAGTTATGGGAAGATGGAGGTAGAAAGTAATGTTTTTACAAGTGGAAGATGGATTGTTTTACAAGCAGCAGAGGGAAAGACTGAGGGTAGGAGGGATGGGCAGAGTGGGGGAGTGAAGATGTCACATCTGTTCCTGCCACTCCCTTGCAGGCCGGAGAGCATGGGAACCCTCAGTAGCTCCAATGACTGAAACAGGCTTCACAGAGTCCTCTTCATTTATCATTTTAAAAGTTAAAAGAGGCCATACATGGGCCTGGATACATTGTATTTACTGGGGTAAAGGATGGGATACTTGGCAGAGTTCAAATCCTTTTCCACCCATCATCCAGTCGTGAGAGATAAAATAAACTCTGCGTGGTTAGTCTTTGGGTAGGACAAGAAAAATAAAAGCATCTGTCATCAGCATCTCATGCACGTGGTATGCTCCATCTATGTAAATACATCCGATAAAAGCATCTCTTCTATCTGCTGCTTCCTGTCTGCGGCTTGCGGCCCGCACAGTGCTCAGTTTGCCAAAGAGGGTTTTGAGTTTCGCTCACTGTTTCGCACTGTCGGCCCCCCAGAATGGTGACCACCACACTTTAATAAGCCATTTCACAGGGGTCAATTCTCCTTTCTCCACGGCGTCAGCTGGGTCGCCACATTCACCCTTTTCTCACCCAGGCTCCCCCATTGGCATGTGTTCAGCCCAACGTTGTTTACTGGACGGAGCATTTAGAGGGGTTAGCGTTTCACCATGGCAGCTGTTGGCACCATGTGCCTCCCCCTCAGGCGGCTGGCCGACGGCACGCAGGCCACTGCTTCACACACCCTCCAGCATCCCCCTGAGGACCCCTGTCCTCCCTCCTTTGGCCCCCTCACTTGGCCTTGGTTGAAACCAGTAGCCTTGATTGGATATCAGATACCAGTTTAATGTGAAGACAGGGTTCTGGCTTTAATTGATCGCTCCCGGATGATTCTCACAGTCTGCAGCCAATGGACACTGAGATTGAAGATTTCACCCAGTGTCAATCCACCTTCTGTGTATACAGTATACAGTTTTTTCATTCTAGCACAACAGCAAATATCACATCTGTCATTAGCAGGATTAAAGGCTCCTGTCACTGCATGTTCCATGTCACCTCTCTCGTTGATTGGCCTGACAACTGTGACGACCACTGGGGCTCGAAGTAGAAACCCAATGTGACGTTTCTGCTCAAGATTGCTGTTTTTAGCACAGGCTCTTAGAACAGCAATGTTGATCTGTTGCTCAGTTGCTATCCATCACTTTGTTGAATTTCTGTATACAAACTTGTTTTTCAGCATTTTTAGCCTTCATTGGACAGTGAAGAGGCAGACAGGAAACAAGGTGGAGAAAAAGACAGGGCAGAAGCCACCAGCTGACAGTTGTGAAAATGTGTTATGTTATAACCATTTGGCTACCATGGTGTTTCTTGTAGAAGCATTTATTGTCTGAGGATGTTAAGTACTAATGATTTCAGTGATTGGGTGACTTTTCTTTTAGTGTTACTTAACACTTTTTGTTTTTGATAGATTGCTGTGAAATTTGCTACAACTATCCATGGTGACCACTTGAATGACATTCCTTCACTGATGTTTCCTGTACTAATTAAGAAATATTATCATCCTAACACACTAAACTAAGACAAGTAACCATTTACAAGTACAGAAAAACTGAGCCACTAGCATGGCTATATACTGTAGAGGATCCAAGGATAAAAGAGCAATGGAAAGTTCAGCTCAAAACTTGCACGGATGATGAGATGAGAAAGAAGGCACAAGGAAGACGAGCAAAGACAGCAAAGTAATCCGCTACTTTTTGAAGCCGTAGAGTGGAAAGAGGAGAGTGTGTGGCTTATCTCTCTGACATTTAGTTCCACAAATCAGATACGGCCTCGCTAATCAGCCAGTAAACCAGTCAGAGATTCTCTGGTGGACCAGCTTTCACCGTCTGCCATGATTCAAGGTGACACCCAAGAGAGGCACACAAACAACTCTCTTAACTATAAACCCATCGAAAGACACACTCTAAAATCCTAACGTGAGCGTCTTCACATGCTTTCAACTACTCCATCGTGACTGTGTATCTGTGATTGGCAGATGGCTATGTTTTTGGAGGGACTAGGGAGATTGTGAATGCTGTAATCTCATCCCACCCCGCCCCAGAGAGTCTAGTGAGTCTTGGGAGAGTGGCGTAGCGGAACAAGGTCAGGGTGACAGTTGTTGGACCCCCATCCATACCATTTGGATGGAAAGTGATACCACGGACAGCTGAGGCTGCTTCTGTCACTCTCAGGGTTAATTTGGAGCGTCTTAACATTCACTTTGCTCTGGACGGATTTGTAATGAACGTGGAACTTGGGGGTAAATAGAAATCTCAGCATCTGTGTCTCCTTACCTCTCCCCCTTCTCCCTCTCACACTCACACACGCACACCACTCACCATCCCGAGGCCACAGAACAAATTCTTGAGGTTGTTTTGTAACCGCAGAGTCATGCGGAGCCCATAACTCTTTCAATCATATTCACTGTGGAAAGGCCCGTTGCGCTTCTACGTGCATCCCGCCGCACCCACACACTTCTGGGACCCGGCTCATGATGAGAGACCCTTGGTGAATGTTTCCCTCCGTCACCACAGTCAGACTGCATATCAGGAGGTCCCTAAAATAAACAGCAGGGAAATGGAATGAGGCTCTCTGGACACCGGATATTCAATCGGCAAATTGGACACAAACATAGACTGTACAGACAACAAGTTCAATGCAGGCTGTCAGCATTAGCGTGTGGATTCAAGGAGGAATGAAGAAGATGGATTGAGCAGCAGTGCAATAAAGAGTGATACTATATGTAGCATACAGTTCATATACTGTTACCCTGTAGGAGACATTCTTCTTCTTCATGGGTCAAACATTACATTTTCATCTGTTTCAGTGACTGAAAATATTTGTATAAATTATTTTTTTTCATTAAAGTTGTAATGTCAAAGATTTTAACTTAGTTGTCTTTCATGGCATGTATGATGATAATCAGTGAGCGCATGTATGTTCTTTGACCTCACTTCCCAAGGTTCAGGCTGTAAAACAGGGACAGACAGGGACTTAACAAACATTTATTTAAATGAAAATAATTCCAGTATATTACAACTTCTGTTCTTCACCAATCTAGAAAGGGGGCTTTTTCGTAGGATGTTTAGATCATAATGTCTGCTAATTTTGGTAATCCCCTAACTTTTCCTCTGTTCACACCTTGGGATTTACCTTTTTCATAATGGGACCTACACCTATAACCAATCAGCCTCAGCTGTACCTGCTTAGTGCAAAAGTGGCTCATTTTAGCAAGCTAGTACTCTGATTGTGAGGATGTTAAGATTTCCACATCAGCATTACGCTCAATTCAGAGCCGTGCTCAAGTACATACTCAACCTTGCTGTTGCTATGTGACCGTGAAAATACAAACTCAGTCTGTAATAAACCAGAATTAACTTTAATGGTGAATTTTGTCATCCTCCCTTGACTGATACCAAATGAATCCTCTCTTTGTACCCTAAAACTTGGCCCGCACTCAAAGAGAGTGGGAGAAAGCATATTAACATCCATTAGTGTCCATTAGCACCAACATGGTTGATGCACACAAAAGAGGGAGACCATCATTCACTGTCACTGTTCTCCAAAGTGTAGGAAGAGCACCATCATGTTAGTTATGACAGAGAAAAGCTAGACTCAAAATCCTTTCAGGACATTTTTCAGAATTTAAAATGTAGTGTTTATGATTTCCTGCTTCATTGTCTCACTTGTGAACAAATAATTTCAAACGCAGTTAACACAAGCTACGGGAGCTGATACCCTTTGGAGCCACAGGGGAAGGAAGAATAATGGTGATAGTGGCGGTGGCGGTGGTGGTGGTGGTGGGGGGGGCTGAATCTTCTACTAAAGTCTTTCTCTCCTCTTGTTTACATTCCACACCCCAAACCCCCTAACCAGAGCTTCAGCGCCTAATCTCATCAGTAAATTCCCCGGCTGAACAAATATCTCCTCTCATAGGGAATATTCTCACTCTTTGTGTTCACACACACACACACACACACACACATATACACGCACAGAGCTTCCAGGCACACAGTTTTCCTGGCAGTGTCTTGTCTTCTATCCTTTCGGTAGATTGAGGTTTACAGATTCTCTTGGTTATGGACTCATACAGCATGTCAGCAGGAAACACGTGTGGAGGTCACATTCTCCAATCTCTTATTAATTTTTAGGACCTGACACGAGTCAGACCCAGATGCATGCTGGAGGAGATCAGGTTTGGTGTGATGGGCTGTGGGGGGGCTGCGGGTTCAGCAGGATAATGAATATCTTTGTTCCCGCCTCGCAGCATTTGGCTGGCAGGGGAGACACACACCCCGACACACTGCCCAGAGAAAGACCTTGGGCCTGGATGGGGAGGTGGATATGAAAGGCTGGGTGGACAGACAGACAAGCAGACAGACAGGGATGTTTATGGGTTGCTAGAGAGCCACAAAGCAGAGCAGAGGCCTCCAACTGTGTGACCCTGACCCGTTCGTGCAGCTATTATGGATCGGATCAGTGGGTCTGTAAAGGCCCGCTGTACTGGTCCAGTCCTCAGCCAAAACTAGGCAGTGTGCTCCTTAAGGGCATTGAGCGTCTGCTTAGTGGGGCAGCAAATCTAATTTATGGTCTTTTTTGGTGATTTGCTGATACAGTTGATTTCTGTATTTGGTATGTGTGTGTATGAGAGAGAAAGAGAGTGGGAGAGAGAAAGAGAGAGAGAGACTGTGTTTTTCCAGTTGTCCCCTCTGTCACAAAGTTGTGAACGAGGGCCCATTTCCTGCCCTGTTCTCACTCTGGGCTGGGGGTGGGGGTGGGACCCAAAACAACGGTGTTGTCTTGTGTAAATGTGTGTGTAAGCATGTATGCCTCGACTCGGACAACACGGAGCCGGGCCCTTCCTGCGCTCCATTGTCTTTCCACACACACACACATACACATGCAAACACATACATGTAGCCAGTGCATGTTTAAGTTGAGATTGAGATGTGATTGGGGGACACTGCTGTATAGCTGTATATGTGGGGAAAAAAGCTGTATTAAACCTTTTGTGGCTCCAGAGGGAGCTGCATGAAGTCTGATAAAAAATACCTCGAGTGATGTCACTTGAGTCAGCATCTTTTGAGGCTGAAGGCTGCAAATTACCAGACCTTGCAAAGGTCAGTTCCTCGTCTCTGCTGGTGGGTCAGAGCTACATTAGCTGCAACTTGCACACCAAAGTCTCTAGGCTGTCAGTAGTCAGGTTTTTCACAAGAAAAAAAATTTTGATCCCTTTTTTTTAAACTGTCCATTACGAGTTTGACAATGTTAAAGGAGAGCAATGCTAAATTAAAGGAGGTCCATTCTGATTATATCAGTGATAAGTGGAGTCTCACTGTGGTCACATACTGTCACCTCCATGATAAACTCTGTCTTCATATGCTGATGTACCACGTGGGGATTAGATGTGATCCACATGTGGCAAAGTGCTTGATCTGTAACACTCTTTTCCGGGCAGAGTCTGGGCATGTCTGACATTAGCATCACTTACATACATATGAGAGGCTTGTCTAAAAAGTGAATGTGGCGGCCATCAGAGAAGGGTGATAATTAGGACACCTGAGGACCTCTGTTCTCTGATCCAGAGCCGTATTCTCCGGAGAGAAAACAAAGACGGGCTCCACATCACGGTCAGTGTTGCTCTTGATAAAGTGATGCGCTTTGCCAATCACTTATCTTCAGATAGCCAACAAAGGGGTTGTTTTTCTACAAACAGCAAACAATTCACTCCAAGCCCTTTAGTAAATACTGGGCTATCAGATTAGCAGAGACAAAGGTGTGAAGTACCTTCAGCAGTAGCAGAATAGGCACAAAGCCTTTCTTTCTTTCAATGGCTGCTTGCTGTAGAAGAAGCATTTTAGCAAGTTTACACAACTGAGTTTTTATTACTGTTGAAAATCTGTAAAATCTGCAACCAAAGATACTAAATACTAAAACACTATAAAACTAAATATTAAATTATTTTATTTTGTCCTCTTCTTTCATTGTAAAACTACAAATTCAAAGCCAGTTGAATGTGTTTATGCTTAAGTAACAAAAGTTGATTAATTAAAGGCTATAAAAGCAACCATGTAACAGACTGTGTACCAAGTGGTGTAATGTTTTCTCCAATGTCTGATAGTGTTGAACATAAATTAGTTACAATGGGCCTCACAAACAAAGAAAAGTCTGAGGATTAACGAAAGATGAAACTTGAAACCACAAACAGAAGTAAGATGCAAGATGCCTCGAAAGACAATGCAATAAAAATACTGAGGATTAAATTATGATATTTAATAACATTGTAGAAGTTGGGTAATTGGACACTTTAAAACAATGGAACAAAAGTAAAAAGTATTTTTTATTATCTGATTTAGTCAGTGATAGTCTATTAGGGCAGAACAGGAGATTATGTGAGTAATAAAATAACATTATCTAAAGCAGGTAATTGACCTTCACTTGTCTCTTTAAACAACCTAAATATTTGGTTCATAAAAATTAGGTTAAATTATTCATTTCATTGGAAGCCACATTAAAATGTTGTTGAGTAATATCTTCTGGATTTCTTGTTTTCTGTGCAGCGATCTCTGATCGCGTTATTTGTTGTTTTTGTGTTTTAAAAATGCCTCGGCTCATTC
>JBAJHX010000035.1:11924396-11988391 GCA_037176925.1 Amniataba percoides | reverse complement strand
CGAGTCGAGCCGAGTAGGTACTAGTGGAAAAGGGGCATTAATAACAACGTGCCAGCCTGCTCTTTCCTGCCAGATACTACGTCATGATGTTTTTTTGAGTCTCTCAACAGGTTGGGTGTGAACCAAGAATAAAACGTCCAGCTGGGGTCAAACTGAAGTCTGATAATAGGATGACATCATGTAGTCCCTGTCAATGAGAATTACTTTTCATCACAACCTCTGGCCTGCTTCCAGAGGAGGAAGGAAGGGAGTCTGACTTTAAGGAACTGCAGCGTGCTAGAGGTCAGACTGTGCAGCGCTGAGCAGCCAGAGTTCATACTGTAGAGGGCAGTCGCATTTATATTTAATCTCAAAGAAATTACTCTGTTTTCTTGAACTTTGTCTGGGACCTCTCTGGGTTTTGTTTCTATATTAAGCTTTGATAAAGTTTGTTTTCTGAGCTTTGGCTCTTCCCCTCTCCAACCTTGTGAATCCGTTACAGAGCATTTTCTCATGGCCTTAAAATTTCCCCCCCAAAACAAATAAGTATCTCAAGTCAGGGAGAGTCTCACAAGCAAAAACATGAGCTCTGATTTCATGAGAGATAGAGGACACCTCTGACAAATCAGCACTTTCTGATTTAAAGACTAAACCACACCTTACTGTGTGTGTTGAGGATGCAGGAGGGCATGTGTTAACAGCAGGCATGACTTGAGCTGAGCGTGTGCCTAACAGTTTTGACATTTCTCACGGTGGGTCAGGTGTTTTCCTACTATCACGCGACATGCCCGCACACATCTCTTTTATTTCATATTTCCAGCACATTCCCTCTACACTTCACATTTGCTTTTCCGTTATGCAATAAATGAGGAGCTGATTGCTCACACTCCCTCTTTCCCTCTTTTTTCTCCCAGTGTTTCCCACACTACGCGCACCTCAAGAGACCTAGCCCCTTTTGGCACTGGTCCATTTGGCAATTACACCAACAGAAGGACCAGCATGTGCGTGGGCTTCATAATAAAATAATCTTTGCCCTGGGGTGCTGAAACTCTGGAGCTACTCTCTGACAGTTTCACTCGCCCCGAGAGAGAGAAAAAAAGAAAAATGGAATCTGACACAGACGTGCACACAGTGTACTCACAACGCTGGTTGTTGTAACTGAAATACTAGACACCTAATGTAGAGTCACGCCATGCTTGTCGTAACACTTCACTATAGCGATTGCAAGTGGTAATGTGTTTTTGAAGGTTCTGGCACACAACGTGAGAATGAAACTGTAAGAGGAATTGAACTATATCCTTAATTCATGAAAGTAACATTTTGTGGTTTGGAGCCAGAAATATCACATTACAAGCAGACAGGTGAAGAGTGAGATTCTCACATCACAGATGCACAAGTACGAAATATATAGTTTGGAAGCCAAAACTCAACGGTTACTTTCTGACTTTTCTGCTTCTCCAATAACAGTGGTGGAAAAAGAAGTCATGTATTATTTTCAAGTGAGACTAAAGATAGAAAACATACTGCATTTGCATTGAGGCAGATTCATGATTTGTCATATTTGGCAACAATCATCACCAGAAAAAGTGTGTTAAAGTGTAAAAGTACCAAAAGTTTAAAAGTACAGCAAGTGTAGAAATACCAGGAAGTCTGTTAAAACTTGATCATATTCTATTATTGGTAACAAAAAATGGATTTAAGTAATAGAGAAGTACCCCTAAATGTGCATAAGCACTTAATTACGTCAGTCACATCCTTTGTTTAAAAAGTTAACAAAGGTGAGTGTAAAAAATAGTTTATTGCACATCCTCCATATTGAATCTTACTAAAATAAGAATAACTAGCTAAATGTGCTTAAAGTATCAGAAGGAAGTGCATGCAGGAAATGGTCCACTGTATTATAGGCTATAATACAGTTGCAGTATAATTAGAGTTTAATACAATTTAGTACAATTGATGATTTTTTTATGCTTGATTCAGTCAAGATGAAGCCTGTATGTATTTAATATACTTTGGAGTAGATAAATCCATCAAACATATTTTGCTACAGTATGAATACAGTGGCGTAAAAGTGTATTATTTCCCTCCCAGGTGTGGTAGAGCAGATGTCTAGTTTGAAAAGTGGAAATAATCAAGTATGAACTTGAGTGTACTGTAAGAACTTGAGTAAATGTACTTTACTATTCTACTATTCTACTATTGGACAGTGGTGCGCCTCTTCAACATGTGGAGAGAGAGAGAGAGAGAGAGAGAGAGAGAGGGAGGAAGAGAGAGCTTTTATTTGCCATGAAGGGGAGGAGTGGGGGGCAGAGGAGTGGGAGGAACTTGTCGAGTTGCCTGCAGATTTCATTGAGAACTCGGAGAGCACCAGGTTAACATCTATGAACTGAGTCCTCTTGAAGACTTTTGCTCTTCCTCTGCCGGATTTACCCCTCTTCTTCTTCTTTTTTAATTTAAGGATATTTATTTCAAGCCAACATCTGGAGTATACCAAACTGCGGATCTATGCAAACCCTACGTGGGAGTCAACGACATTTGTGAAGCTGAAGAGGAGGAATGTATCGTTTCTTTGTGAAACTGACATTTCTGATTTCTGCAATCGTCATCTCACAAGGTAATAATAATTTTAAAAAGTCTCAAAGATTTGTTGCAGATAATCCTTACTGGTGCGCAGCAAGGGAACTATTTCTCTTGGGTTTAGCTCAAAAAAAGTTAGTAAATGCTTAATTTTCACTCATCTGTCTACTGTCTTATTTCTAAGTGATATGCAAGAAAGATGTGAGAGTGAGAGGCCGGTCGATTCTGATTAAATCTCTCGGAGGCTCTTGTGGGGTTATTTTAAGAGCCTCTTGTAGGTCGTGGGAATGGTTTCACTACAAGTGCAGGAGCCAAACGCTGTGGTGAGACTTTATTTCACCCGAGTTCACTGCTGATTTCTGCACAGGAAAAGCAGTCGCACTTCTGCTGCCAGTCTCACACTCATCAGTCACCCATCACAAAAACTTACTAATATCTCTTACTCTTTTTTAATGTGATTTTTTCTTTAAAAAATAGATTTAATTAGTTGAGTTCAGTTTGAGTCTGTCTGAGGATGTTTGGCCTGATAAACTTTTAACTTTGGTTTTAAATATCAGGGAGGATAATGGAAGCTGGTGCGTGTGCTGGGGTGGGGGTGTGGGATGATGTGTGTGTGTGTGTGAGGGGGGGGGGTTACCTTTTGTCTGCATGTGTGGGAGAGTGTGGTGGAGGGTGTGGGGGTGGAGGAGGTGCTGTTGTTCCCGTCTGCCGGTAAACAATGCCCGAGGAGAGTGTTTTATGGCTCGTGCTGGACTCTGATTTCTTTTGTTCCGCGTCCGAGCCCCGCAGCTGCTGCGCTTTACCCGCAAAAGCGTGCGCCCCCCCTCCCCTCCACACACACACGCGCACGCACACACACACACACTCACACGTCCCCTCCCCAACCAAAGCCACGCACCACGCTGCAGCCTCACCGGTGTCCACCACGGGCTGCCCAGTATCCCCCACGGACAACTGTGTAACAAATCAATTAAAGAGGCACCCAGCCTGCATTAAAATATAAATTCCTCTGAATAAAGGTGTATTAAAAGTCTCGCTGATTAATAATTCCTCTAATCCATGTTAATCTCAGCATCATGCACTTCTGCTGTCTACTTTTTTTTTTTTGCTTTGTGCTGTAACATTTTCCCTGTGATCAACAGGTCTGAAATGCTCCCTGCCAACTGAATCATGCCTGAACGGAGGAAGATGTGAAGCCACCTTGAATGGAAATGGAGAGTGCAAGTAAGTAGGAGGAAGAGTTAAAAAGCGGCAACATGTGCACCAGATGTTTGCGCGTGCAGGCCGCCACAACACTTTTTTTACCCCCCTGTTGTCCCTTTGTGTCCTGTGTGTCGTTTGTTGCTGTGTTTTGGAATTTTGTGTGGCCTTAGAGGTGCAGTGTAGTGTGATTTTGGTACTTGAAAGTGCCTTTTTTTTAAGTGCGGAAAGAAAAGGGGCCACATATTCACCCCCTTTCATTCCAGGCTTTGAGCAGGGCCCCGTGCCCAGCAACCAGAGGCCCTTGAGTTTCTTCTGGGCCCGGTGTGCGCTCTCCGAACCCCTCTAGGAGCCACATTTCCCCGCGAGGCTGCACACATTCCCCAAAAGAGAAAAGAGTTTAAGAAGTGAAGAAATAAAAAGAGAGCGCAGTTCCAGGGAGGTGAGAGAAGGGTAGCTAGACAAAAGCCCGCCGCTCCCCCCCTCCTCCATCAGTAGGCCCGTTAATGAATGCAGGAGCCCTTCTCCAGCAAAGTGAGAGGACGCGTCCAGTCCTAAATCTTGTTTTTCTGCCCTTTCATGGGCGACAGCTGGGGCTCGCCCGCCGCCCGTCACCCATTGTCCTGCAGTCAGAATAATGCTGTGTGACTAATCTGAGTGGGGCTTCCCATCATGCCACAGCCACCCCAAACACCACAACACACACCAAACCCCTGCCATAACCCCCACCAACCCCCCCGCCACCCTTCCAAAAGGCTTGTCTCCTGCTCTCTGAATGGCTACACCCTCCCCCCTTTCCACCTACACCCCCCATCTTACCCGCTTATGATCTCCATTAGAAAGCCAGATGGCTGTGAAATGTAATTGGATTGGATGTCAAGAGAGTGAGATTAATTGGAATAAAGTGCAGAAATCTGAAAGCAAACAAGTGGGAACAGACAGAGAGGCAGATTGTGGGCTGTTTGTTTAGACTGTGGATTGATGTTAACAGTTTGTGGTCGAGACGTCCAATATCAACAACATCTAGCTGACCTATATGCAAATCTTAAGAGTCTGCTGATTCACCTTCAAGACAATAGATGGGGTGAAAATAGGACACCAGTTTGTAGTGCTGAAGGGAGACAGAAATGGCTCTCGTAAAGTAGACTTTTAAAACATTTTTATGTTATCCAGATGTGGCATCATTTCTATCCATCTGTAAAGATGCTCTGGGGTGGCCTCATTCGCCCCTGGGGGCATGTGGTCACAGCAGGCGCTTTTCTGGTCTGCAGGGACAAGGGGGAGCTATTGACGGGCCCGTGCATCCAGCCCAGGGCCACCAATTCACAATCTGCACACTCCACACATACACACAGACCTCCACACAGGCCTCCACACGTGTGCGCACACTCGCACTCCCTCCACCCTCCTCCTCCACAAAGCTGGTATTGTGGTCTCCATCTCTGCTCGGTCCAATTAAAAACAGACAGGATAAGAGCATCACTTCACCCACCCGCGCCCTCTCTCTTCCTCCCATTAATCATTCATCCCTGCCAAGCCAAGCAGCCATCAGTCACGGGGTGCGCTGGGAGATTCAGCACCAGTGCTCAGGGGTCAGAGTGTAGCGTCTGTACCAAGCGGTGGGGGGGGGGCTTCCAATAATGGTCCGACTTGTGTTCTTATTATCACAATTTGAATTCTGTGCTATAGCAATTGGCAAGTCATGTTGGGTAATGACATACATGGAAAGTCCAGGCGGGGAAACCTGCGCTTTGTAGGCTGGTTAAAAGGAAAAAGGGGCTGGCAATATGACGATCAAGGGGAAAGAAATGCCCCAAATTCATACTCGGGATGAGTTGTGTGAGGGCAAGATGTGCACTTCTTCTCACAGGATGTTAACTGGAAGGTTTGAAAAGCCACAAATGCAGCTTTCAAAGTTACCAAAGAGTCGTGTTGTGGTTTGTGCAGCAGTCTGTAAGCATATGTGACACAGAGTTGAGTGGTAAGGTGGATTTAAATCCTCTTTCGGCGCAGTTCCCACGAGTGTGAGAACAGAGAGTGAAATCACATGTTGGCATAGAGAACGAGGTTAGGCTTGGTGTAAACTGTGGTAATCAGATGTCTTATGGACGGGTTTAGTGGCATTAAGCCCATGTTAAGACAAAATGGATTCTCCATTGCCTCTTCTCAAAGAAAGGATGTTTTCTGTCTCCGCTGGCTCTAAAATTAGTCACCCTTATTTTAAATCTTTTCAATAGAGATAATCTGTAGAACAGGAACTTGCTTGTGTCCTGTTTATCTCTCCAAGGTTGATTGCGATCGACTTTTGTTGTGAGGTTGCCTACAACTGTTACCTGTCTGCCCTAAAGAGCAGCAACAGTTAAAAAAGTTATAACTTTAAACTCTTAAATTCATTTAAACACTATTTAACCATTATTTCACCTCACCAAATCATGAATTTTAGTGTGAGTATTGCTGAAATGGCAGTAGTAATGGCTGTTACTACTCTTTTAAATTAGGCTAGTTAGCTTTTAAAACAGCTAGCTTAGCTCTTCTTTAATCCTCTTGTCTAGTGATCACTACTGCTGCATTTGTGTGTGATAACAAATCACATTATGAAGATGTTTGTTTATCAGAACTGATAATTATTTCAATTACAGGAAACAACTTGACTGAGAAAAATTAAAATAGCATTTGGCCCAGCTTTGTAACTTTACGCCATCTTAGCCTTGTGGTTGACATGTTGATGTGCGTGTCTTTTCTTTTTTTTGATAACTGCACATGATACATTTTTTTTTACATCTCAATGAACAGAGTGTTTTTCTTTGCATTTCTGTGCTTACTTATGTGAAATGCATAGCCTACATACTCCACAGATGAACTCATTACTGGTGTCAGTTTGGGGGAAATGACAAGGTTGTCTAGGTTTAAAAGTGCACTTCAGTTTGCGGTGGCAGCAGCAGACACGCAGAAAACAACAACAAGCTGCTGTAATGGGGAAGCACTCGGTCATAGTTCTGTGAAGTAAGAGGTTATCTGAAGGTCTGGGGCTTCCTGTTTCTCATAGAGCGGCAGTCATCTTATGTAGGCAGCTTCAAAACGTGCAAGGGGCACAGCGCCGTGTGAGTCAAATTTAGTTTCCATTTGTGAGACAGTAATGAGGGCACAGCGAGGTTGAAAGGTTGTCGCCCTCGGCCCCCACCTTTGCGCGACTGACTGACTGCCGGTGCTGCTTTGCTGAAATAGACACTGTTTTGGTCTGAGGTGACTGTTAATAATAAACTCAGAAAGATCTCAACTGTCTCACTGCGTGTCACAAATACCGCAAGACGGCTGATGGAAATAGCCCCAAGACAGAAAATTTACTGAAGGTCTACAGTGGTTGGTGCGATTGGACCTCTCTGACCTTGCACGGAGCTGTCTGGTGTTGCATATTGATGATAAAATGTCTTGTGCGCAGAGGCCGTCTAGAGCAAGCTGAGCACCACTAAAAAGATGTTACACTCTCCCTCAAGGAATGTCGCTCTTCATTTGTCCTCCTATAGGATTACCGAGCAGGTCTCTGTTAAGGCTCAGCTTCGTGTAAGCTTAAGCGAATCAGGAGCATGGCTGGGTCAAGTGTGCCTGCTGGTGTTGGGCTTTTATTGGGGTTTAAGCTCTAAGTCCGCCACTCCCCTGGTTGGGCCCATTCCCTACATGCCAGGGCCCCTCTGGTACAGCAATGAATTAGGTTGGTTGGGCTTTTAAAACAACTTTAAAATATCTGTTTCGGAGAAAACCTTTGATTCGCAGATGAATATTGCAGTGATCACAATCCTTTGAGTCTGGAGAACATCAGAGCGGGTCGATCAAAGCTGTGCTGTCAGAGCGTAGAGATAAGAGGCAATTTGGCTGTAGTGGGTGCTGAAAGTTCACAGGCATCCGGGCAGGCTGTCAAATGTAGAGACACTACAGGGCAATGGAGCAAATGGGTTAAATGCATATTTATTTGTCTTTCCTTGTTTGTGTTTTAATTGTTTGCACAAGAAATAATATCAGTCAGGACAGTTAGGTAAAGTGCTTTAGAGGCAAGAAAGGAACTTAAGGGGGGGGGGGTTGATAATAGTTCCAGTTCAGCTCCAAACTTAGGATGTTGTGGTTACATGTCATGTGCCGACCTGATTCATGGTGACCTGTGTAATGGACACCGGCCTAGAGCCACTTCAGCAGATGTGTTGTCGCTGATAACCATCTAACAGAAGTGGAAGTGGCAGGCAGGTGTTTTTTCTTGGGACATCTCCACAGCTCTCGAAATGAATCCGCCACCCGTGGAACCGGTATCGCTCACTCACAAGCAGGTTTTGCTGAAGTCACGTCTTTGGTGTTTGTTAAATGGTATTTTCTGCGTGAAAGTGATCTCACAGTCATTAGTCAAGCAGGTGCTCGGGCTGTGGTGCTGTTACTGACAGTCGTAAATCTTCCCACTTCACTCCTTTCACAGAGAGAGACAGGAAATGGCCTAATCATTATCAAAATGATCTCTTTGTGACCTTTTTTTTCCCCATATTAGACCTGTTACACATAGAAACTATTTTATTTTGGCAAGATTTAACTCAACAGGGCGAACAAAACATTAGAAATCCACTCCTATACTGCTATTATGGCTATTTTGGATTTTTTTATTCACAGTGTTGGTCCCCTACTGTAGGATCACACACTGACCACAGCATGTGCATATGAATCACTGTAGTGGGAGTTCAGAGCTTTCCCAACCCGCTACATTTCTCATTTCCTCCTACAGAACTTCACTGTTGTTCTCGGTCTCACTAACAGATGTGACTATGATTAGATTCATAAAGGAACATCAGATAACCAGACAAAGTGAGTGAGGAGAAAAAAGAGAGACGCAAATAGCTGCTTGAAGAGAAAAAGGGGGTGAGTGTTCAAGAGGGAAATACACAGTTTTCCCTTTCATGTTGTTTATTAAACCAAGAGAATAAACTCTCACACACAATTACTGTACCCTCTGCCATTTACATAACATTTTCCACAGCGGTGGCATTTCCAGCCCACAGCGGGGCTGGTTTTTGTGTCGGAGGATAAAGTCACCTCTAGAGTGGCAGATGGTAGATCAGGCCCAGCAGGGAGAGAAGAGAGAGGGGAGAGGAGGCAAAGAGGCCGTCCCACAGTCACAAAAGTGTTTGGGGTCAGAGGTCGGGGAAGCATCTGCTCCGGCCTGAGGGGACATTGCATCGCTGGGAGAGACCTGTTGCCGTGGTGTGTGCTGCTTAGCTTTTCAGCATGTGGGTGGATCTTTATCTCAGTCCGGGCTGACTTCAGGACAAAGAGGATCCATTACAGTTAGTTAGCGTGGGATGACACACACGCGCGCACGCACACACACGAGTGCACACACACACACACGATTGATGACATCTCTATCTCTGTTTCATTACACTTAACAAAACTGAGAGAGGAGTTTTACACCAAAACAGTGAATCTGCGTGGTGATCATTCAGAGTGTTTGCACGGTAAAGTGAAAGGACAGGCAGGAGAACTTCAAAGGCGCCCCAAATGCTTTTACAATCTTCTGCCAATTGCAACTGTCTGGGCTCCCTGTGGGGCACACCGGGCCGTTAAAGAACTCACCAATCGGTCTCACCTAACTAAGTCAACAGGGGAGTTTTCAGCAGTCCTGTGTGACATAAGGAGAACGCTGTAAAAAGCAAATAGCTTGGAGCTGTAAAAAATCCACACTTGGGGACGAACGAGAAAACAAACCAATGAAAAGCAGAATGTGGCAGAGACAGGGAGAAGACCAGTGCAAAAAAAAAAAAAAGTCAGAGTTTTGAGGCAAAGAGGAAATTAAAAAAGGAACAGGTAAGGAAGAGAGGAATTAAGAATGAATTTGGTGGTTGAGGCAGGATAGGAGGGTGGGAGAGAGGGGGGGTAAAAAGACAGAAGTTGCAACAGCTGACTTCACATGGGTTCTTTATGTCCCTGGAGGAGAGGTTGGCTTGTCAGCACCCCCCATCTGACAAGGGGACAGAGGGGAGGGAGGGAGGAGGGATAAGGGGGGAGGAGGAGGAGTCCTGTCCAACAGCTGCCTTCATTAACATGCGCACCTGCTCCCTGTGGAGATACTAGGAGGCCAACAGATGCCCTCCCTTACGCATTTACACTCACGCTTGTATGCGCAACTACACACCCTCACACAAGCTCCAATTCAAACATAAACACTTTTTTTTATTTGCCGACTTTAAATGCTCCTGCACGTGACTGAGATGTACAAGCTGCGTATCAAATGATGTCTAAGTAGTTTGCGGTTTGAAAACAAATACGAGTGAATTCCCTGTAACGTGTCTCTACAAGACACTGCAACATGTGAAAGTCAGTCACTTATGCAGAACTTGCATCTGTAGATTTCTCTGTCTTCGCTCCTCATAATCAGTTTGCCAGTTTGAGCTATGTGACTGTAGCAGCATCCTTAGTCTGGATGGGAGGGAAGCACCCGGGGGCTTAGGGCCTGAATGCACTGCCTCACATATAGGACATCCAGAGCCGGCGCGGCCCCCTTGATCTCTACGGGCATTCAGGATGAGTGTGGACAGCGTGGGGGCGAAAGGTAGATGGGAACGGGCTGTTACGTCTAGACTATTTTGTGGCGTCTGTTGTCCCGGCAGAATGTGTTTTCAAGGTTCTGAGGGAGTCTAATCCAGAGAGACACACTAGAACAACATGCCGGCCCCCGTCTCCCGCTGCAGTGGTACTTTCCTGGGCGGGAAACTTTCAGTCCCCCTCTGCTTCTCCCTCTTCCCATACTCCCCTTATTCCCTCTTTAGTTTAGACATTTGTTCCCATGATTCACGCAAGAACAAAAAAGAGTGTTTCCTAATCGTCACTGTTTTCACTGTCTTCTCCCAGGTGTCCCAGTGACTTCGTAGGCAGTCGGTGCCAGTACCCCAGTCCGTGCAGCCCTTCACCCTGCCGCAACGGCGGGGAGTGCCGCGCCGTGTCCCATGACAACACCTTTGATTTCCGCTGCGTGTGCCGCCTGGGCTTCACCGACCGGCTATGCCTGACCCCCACCAACCACGCCTGCATGAGCTCCCCCTGTCGCAACGGGGGAACGTGCGAGCTTATCACCCTCACCGCCTACCGCTGCCGCTGCCCGCCCGGGTGGTCAGGTATGTGGATAAAGTTTCATCTCACTTTTTCCGGGATCTCCTTTCCCTCATGAGCCATAATGATGAATGTCTCTCTCTTGTTTCTTCTCTCAAGGTAAAAGCTGCCAGCTCGCCAACCCGTGTGCATCCAATCCGTGCGCAAACGGCGGCCAGTGCTCGGCCTTCGATTCCACCTACATCTGCACCTGCCCACCCGCCTTCCACGGTCAAACCTGCAAGCAAGATGTCAACGAGTGCGCCCAGACTCCCTCTCCCTGTCTTAACGGTGGTGTGTGTGTGAATGAGGTGGGTTCATACCACTGCCGCTGCCCTCATGAGTACTCCGGCCAGCACTGTGAGACCCCCTACATGCCATGCAGCCCCTCGCCATGCCAGAATGGAGGAACCTGCGTCCAGAAAGGAGACACCACCTATGATTGCAGCTGCCTGCCAGGTAATACACCTACGTATCTGTACACAAACAAGCAGAACAATATGTAGTTAACTTTCTCTTGTTGACATATGGAGGTGCATATGGCCGGTGCAGCAACAAAAACATGCACTTTTGTTTTCCTATTACATCAGTTGACCTAAAAACCAGTCTGTTGTTGTAGTAAAAATCTGACTGAGCGGAATGAGTAATCTCTTGTCACCCCCCCACCACCTCCCGTCTCCTCCCTCTGCCAGCCTCCACTGGCAGGATGCAGTCACACAGACGTTTCCTCTTGATAATCACCGCCAAGCCCCCACAACACCAGGAATGAGACAGACACAGACACATAAACGTATAGATACACACACCCTATTCATGAGGTCACACACACAAACATATCTTGTTTTTTGGTCTACACACAACCAGCCTGTGTTGCGACTCTATTGTGCTGGCACCCAAAGCCGTTGCGCTGTTGTGTAAAACTCCGCTTCATCTTGGATAGTTGTGGTTACTGCTGTTAGAGGCAGGGCAGCAGCTGCAGGGAAACTTTTCCCAGCCAAACCACATTTCTATTTCTCTGAAAAGCCCAATATTTGGTTATTGTTTAAGCTCTCAGCCGCCTGGATTGTTGCCTGATTGAGCGCTTATGACCAGCAGAGAGCAAGTTGTTTAGATATGCAGATGAATGAGGGGTATTGTGGGGCTGTGTGTTAAAGTTTAACCCACGCTGTGTGTCTCTCGTGGGTGTCCGTGCAGGAATGCGGCAAGATAGCGAAGCTGCACGGGCACCTGCGGAGCCGTGGGTTGATAGTTAATCAGACTATCGTGGTTGTAAAACACCCACTCAGTCGTTTGATGTTTGAGTAGGAGACAAGTTACACGGTCATCTACAAAGCGTTCAAACAATCTGCCACGAGGATGTAGAGAGCTTATCTTTCACTTAAGTGCACAGTGATAGAGAGAGGAAGAAGGGCTCTCATTATTAACTTAAAGCAAATGTTTTCTCCATTGCTGCCTACTTTTTCACATCTTGTCTCTTTCTGTCTTGTCCTCCCTGTTCATCAGGCTTCACAGGTCAGCACTGTGAGCATAACATTGACGACTGTCCAGGCCACAACTGCCAGAATGGCGGTGTGTGTGTGGATGGTGTGAACACCTACAACTGCCAGTGTCCACCTCATTACACAGGTGAGAGTAAGACTGTTTTTTATGGTGTAGCTTTAAAATGAAATCAGAAAATCACAAAGCTCTAAACCTCCCCTAACACTCTGCCTATGGCCTTTTTACTGTTTCAGGTCAATACTGTACAGAAAATGTAGACGAGTGTGAGCTGATGCCCAATGCGTGTCAGAATGGAGGAACATGCCACGACACCCACGGCAGCTATCACTGCGTCTGCGTCAACGGGTGGACGGGCGATGACTGCAGCGAGAACATCGACGACTGTGCCAGTGCGGCTTGTTACCACGGTGCCACCTGCCACGACCGCGTAGCCTCCTTCTTCTGCGAGTGTCCTCATGGGCGCACAGGTACGTCTGCCAGCAGCTGTTCCAGACATACTGCACACACGGGTTATATCATATTAAAAGCGTATAAATTTAATGATGCAATAATAAAAAGTAATCCTTGGGGCGCCTGCAGGTTTGCTGTGCCACCTCGATGATGCCTGCATCAGCAATCCATGTCAAAAGGGCTCCAACTGTGACACCAACCCTGTCAATGGCAAGGCAATCTGCACCTGCCCGCCAGGTTACACCGGGTCTGCTTGCAACCTGGATATTGACGAGTGCTCCCTTGGTAAGTTATAAAATTTCCTATTTTCTTCTTGTGTATTTTAGAAAAGAATTCCTCCGCGTATGTACCACAATTTACAACTACAACTTGCATTTTAAACGTTGTAGGTGCCAACCCTTGTGAACACGGTGGTCGCTGCCTCAACACCAAAGGCTCCTTCCAGTGTAAGTGTCTTCAGGGATATGAGGGACCTCGCTGTGAGATGGACGTCAATGAATGCATGTCTAATCCGTGCCATAATGACGCCACGTGCCTGGACCAGATAGGAGGCTTCCACTGTATCTGCATGCCAGGTAAGAGCACTGGTTTATGTTGCATAGGGTAGTGTTATGGGGAAGAGCCAAATGCATGAATTCTATCCTGTGCCATTATTAAGCTCTGGGACAGTGACATGGGTAAAAAAAAAGGCGACATGACTTGACCACTAATTCTCTTATTCTCGTGTGTCTGTGGGATTTCAGGATACGAGGGTGTGTTCTGCCACATCAACACGGATGAGTGTGCCAGCCAGCCTTGTCTCAACAATGGCAAGTGTGTCGATAAGATCAACTCCTTCCACTGCGAGTGCCCCAAAGGTGAGAATATATCAAGGAATGTGAGAGATTATCGAGTTAATGGAGTACAAGAAATAGATCCCTCGGTCTTGCAGGTTTCCTTTAAGATAAGACAATGGGAGAGAGAAGAGGCCATAAAAGAGTGGATCATTAACTTGGTTGTCAATGAGTATGGCACGCCATATATGGTTCACAGATTGAATGTGAATGATTTACTCATTTCTAATAGTATCACTGAGAGGTTTTTGGGTGAACAGAACAAAGCAGATCAGGTTGCAGAGACATTAGCATATTTGGCGGGCATGAGAGTTTCTCCTGTAGCTTAGCGCCAAAATTGGGGGGCAGGGATTGGTTTATGGTTGGTAAGCTGGAGGCTATTGTGTTGTGGTTTGAAAGAAAGATTTCACTGCACAGTAAGAGCCGGAGAGGAGGGGGTGTGTGGGGTGGGGGGTTGGGTTTGGCGGTGGAAGGAGTGTTGTGGAATGGTTTGTTGGGACCTTCAGTGTCCTACTTTACATGCAAATTATTCCTTCACTTTCACATTATGCACACTTTTGCCATGATAGGCAGAATACAACAAACTTTTTAGATATTTCACACATTTTAACAACAATGTCAAAGAAAGTTTAAATCTGTATCTTGCTTTTTGCATATGCAGGTTTCTCTGGGAATCTGTGTCAGGTGGACATTGACGAGTGTGCCAGCACCCCCTGCAAGAATGGCGCTAAGTGCACTGATGGTCCCAATAAGTACACCTGCGAATGTGCTGAAGGTAAACCAAACAATTTATTTTTTCTTGCAATTTTCTTTCAGTTGTTCTAGTTTCGCACCAAATCAACTCTGCCAGTATTTTATTAAGTCCCAACTCTCTATTATCCAGGTTACACAGGGCAGCACTGTGAGATTGACATCAACGAGTGCTACTCTGACCCCTGCCACTATGGCACCTGTAAGGATGGCCTGGCCTCCTTCACCTGCTACTGCCGCGCCGGCTACACTGGCCGCTTGTGTGAGACAAACATCAATGAGTGTCTGAGCCAGCCCTGCAAGAATGGCGGCACTTGTCAGGACAGAGAAAACTCATACATATGCACTTGCCCCAAAGGCACCGCAGGTGAGACTCAAGACATCAACATTCAGCTCTGCCAGATTCTTGTAGTTAAAATGTGGAGATTTTCCTCATGTTCCTAACAATTTTTCCAATCTACAGGTTTGAACTGTGAGGTCAATCTGGACGACTGTAAGAGCAAACCCTGTGACTACGGGAGGTGTATCGACAAAATCAACGGCTACGAGTGTGCATGTGAGCCCGGCTACACAGGTGAGCAGTGAGTGGAGTTTACAGGTGCAGGGGGATGGTCCCCTGAGCTTTGGGAGGGGCAGGTAGGACAGGTGGCTGGCGGGTCCACTCTTGCAGAACAATGGTGTCAGATTGCCTACGAGGGGGTGTAGAGAAAGGAACAGTCCCCAACCTGATACACACACATACACACACACACACACACACACACACACACAATGTGCTAACTTTGTTTGCCATTTGAAAAGGCTGTGACGTTGAGCCTGTAAGGTGATACTTTAAAAGGACTAGAGCCTGGCTTTTAATCGCATATCTGGTGTTTATTAGTGTGTAACTGCATGACAAATCCCGGAAATATCTCAGATTGAAGTGTTCCCACCTCGCTTTTTGCACGTACTGTAACCTGTAATGAGTTGGTACAAAAAAACTTCCAAGCCCAACAAGTGCACCGCTCTTATCTACCTCCCTTTCATGACCCATCAGAGCCGGTTCTGACCGGTAGTGGTTGTGTGATTATACTAGAAAAGAGGGAGGAGCAGGGAGGAACAAGTGAGTGTGTGCAGGCTTCTGTGCATCCCTCCTCCTCTTCCTCCCCTCCATCTTTTTGTGCTGACGGGGTGAGTGTGGAGGGCATGGCGGGACTGAGACACAGAGGGACAGAAGACTATTGTAACTGAAGATCAGGCAGTTGGGCCCTCCCCTTCTGATTGATGAAGAACAGAGGAGGAGGGGGCTGGGTAGGGGATCAGAGGGGGGTTTAATTGTTACTCGGCTGTGTGTGAAATGGGTCTGGCCTTCTGTCCCTGTAAATAGCCCTGGGTATGGTTAGTTCTCCCCAGATGGGGGGTGGTCTGTGTGTGGGTGAATAGGGAGAGTAGCTACAGCCCCCCCCTCCGACCTCCTGGCACCACCTCCCCCTCTCAGATCCAGCTGAAACCCTCCTTCTGCCTATTCAACAGGGCCCCATTCAATCAATGGAGGAGAGGCAAAGAGGCCTCCAGGGGCCGACAGGCTAGGCACACACTGGAGCTGCTATAGCTTCTGCCTGTTGAATGTTTAGGGAGTCTTTGGTGTTCACGCTCTCTTTTGTCCAAAAGCTGCACAGTGCACCTCAACCAGCAGCTTATAAAGGCTCAAAGATTACCACAGCAGAGAGCAAAGTGCCCAGCTGTGGGGCTTTCATGATGTCCAGTGTAGTTATTTATCAACTCACATCTTTCAACAAACGTAATAAATGCCACATCATCTTAAAATCATATCCCATTGTCTTTCAGGATCAATGTGCAACATCAACATTGATGAGTGTGTCATCAACCCCTGTCACAATGGGGGCACGTGCATTGATGGAATCAACAGCTTTACCTGCCTGTGCCCAGAGGGTTACAACGACGCCACCTGCTTGTCTCAGGTGGATGAGTGCGGCAGCAACCCCTGCATCCACGGCCGATGCCAAGACCTCATCAACGGGTGAGCGCAGATCCATGTTTAAGATTAGTTACCTGCAAAAAAAATGGCACAAATAGAACTAATTATATAAATAAATGAAAAACCACAGCTGACCTTACATTTATCTTGCAATGAAGCTACAAGTGTACCTGTGACTCTGGGTGGAGCGGGCCAAACTGTGACATCAACAACAACGAGTGTGAGTCCAACCCCTGCATGAACGGGGGAACCTGCAAGGACATGACCAGCGGATACCACTGCACATGCAGAGCTGGCTTCACTGGTCAGTTGCAATCCTTCCTCTTGTTGCTCCCTTTCTTTTGCTCAGTGCGAGTGAGTGTGTGCTCTCTTAGCCCACATCTAACCCAAGCGTGTTCTCTAATCCTGCCACTGTAGGACCTAACTGCCAAACTAACATCAACGAGTGTGCCTCCAACCCCTGCCTCAACCAGGGCACGTGCATCGATGATGTGGCTGGATACAAGTGCAACTGTTTGCTGCCCTACACTGGTATGACATGTAGCTGCTTTTTTTCTGTTTTACTTTGGTTGTTTCATTTATCTAGCTGCTGACTCAGCTGTTTGCACAGGTCTGAAAATATAAAGGCAGTCTTACACTTTCCACGCAGGAGGCTTATCCTCTGCTATCTTTATGTTGTTTTAGAAAACATCACCCATTGGCCACTAACAGGGATGTCTGTTTTTGGCAACTCTTTGTGGAAAGATCTGCCATGCCTGTCTTGCAGGGATAACAGTATGTGTGTGTGTTTTGGAATAACATGCCACAGCGGCTAATATAAGCCGGAGAACTGGAGCCTGCTCCAAGCCCTATTCCCACTTCCTGTTTCCTGTCTGTGATCGCACAATGGCAGGAAACAGGAAGGGCCTTCCTGTTTGGCAAAGTCGTCATGGAAATGGATAAGGAAGTGGGATGGAAACTGGGATTTAGAAAATTTTTGTCACTCTTCAAAATAAAATCTTTTACAGGGGTTTGGAAACATATGGACATCAATGTTGTGACATGGTGTTTGATACTGAAGTCTGAAACAGTTGCTTTGTGTCACCAGTGCAAAGCTAACACTGATGTCATCTTTTCTCTGCCACCAGGTGAAAACTGTGAGACCCTGCTGGCACCCTGCAGCCCCAGACCCTGTAAGAATGGTGGAGTATGTAAGGAGTCTGAGGACTACCAGAGCTTCTCCTGCATCTGCCCCGAAGGATGGCAAGGTATCCATCTATCAGTCCATTTCTGTTTCATGTGTGCCTGACCATAAATGTACCCTTCTACTGGACAATTTGGTTAACTTTTCCTTATCTATCTTTTCCCCCCTTCAGGTCAAACATGTGAGATTGATATCAACGAATGTGTGAAGAGCCCATGTCGCAATGGTGCTGTTTGCCATAACACTAAGGGTGGCTACCAGTGCAAGTGCCAGCCAGGCTACACCGGCCAGAAGTGTGAGACGGACACTGATGACTGCAAACCAAGTAAGGAACCATTTTGCACCATTGCAAGTTCTCATCTAGACTAATTCAATTCAAAACATTACCAGAAAGCGGTCATTTTATTTCCTCTATTGTGTGTTTCAGATCCCTGCAGTAATGGTGGTTTGTGCCGCGATGGCATCAACACTTTCACGTGTACCTGTCTGCCTGGATTTCGCGGTGGCAGATGCGAGCAGGACATAAATGAGTGTGAAAGTAACCCTTGTAGGAACGGCGCCAACTGCACTGACTGTGTCAACAGCTACACCTGCACCTGCCCGCCTGGCTTCAGTGGCATCAACTGTGAAATCAACACCAATGACTGCACTGACAGGTACATATCTACATATATATATATGTTTTTTTGTGAACCTGTTTAACTCAAGGGAGGGCATGTTTTAACATTTTTATTTTCTTGTTTTTCTTCAGCTCTTGCTTCAATGGCGGCACCTGCGTGGATGGAATTAATGCTTTCACCTGCCTGTGTCTGCCTGGATTCACTGGCAGCTACTGTCAGTATGATATCAATGAGTGTGACTCCAAACCATGCCTCAATGGAGGCACCTGTCTTGACAGTTACGGGACGTACAAGTGCACCTGTCTTCATGGCTACACTGGGATCAATTGTCAGGTAGGTTCAGATAATCTTTTGTCAGGCTAATTTTGTACAGTTCTGTGGTGGTTTCATGCATTGCCTTCATTTATACCGTTTGTTAAGTGTTTGCTTTCTCTATTTCCCTGTTAGAATCTTGTGCGCTGGTGTGATTCATCCCCGTGTAAAAATGGAGGTTCGTGCTGGCAGCAGGGAGCGTCTTACACCTGCCAGTGTCAGACTGGATGGACTGGTCTCTACTGTGACATCCCCAGTGTGTCTTGTGAAGTTGCAGCCAAACAGCAAGGTACAATACGAGCCATTCAAATGTTATTTTCCATCATGGTATGGAACATATATGATACATATTATTGCATTCTGTAATCTTACTCTTGTGCATTTCAGGGGTGGAGGTGGCTCACCTGTGCAGGAACTCTGGCCAGTGTCTGGATGCTGGAAACACACATTACTGCCGCTGCCAGGCCGGTTACACCGGGAGTTACTGCCAGGAACAAGTAGATGAGTGCTCACCCAATCCATGCCAGAATGGAGCGGTCTGTACTGATTATCTGGGAGGCTACAGTTGTGAGGTAGGTAGATTTAAATTGGGATGCTATTCATGTGATGATTACTGGACAGTTGAGAGAAAATATTATCATTAAAATTTTATAAATGATTAAGCATTCCTACAATGATTTTTCTTTTTCTCTGCCAGTGTGTGCCCGGCTACCACGGCGTGAACTGTTCCAAAGAGATCAATGAATGTCAGTCACAGCCGTGTCAGAATGGAGGCACCTGCATTGATCTCATCAACACATACAAGTGCTCCTGTCCCAGAGGAACACAAGGTACGTACCTCTGAAGCACAGCCACAATTATACATACATGCATATGGCCATATTATAGAGCAAATATGATCACTTAAATGAGGACATTGTCTAACCCAATGTTTGTGTTTACTGTAGGTGTCCACTGTGAGATTAATTTGGATGACTGCACCCCCTTCACTGACCCTCTGACAAACGAGCCCAAGTGCTTCAATAATGGCAAGTGTGTGGACCGCATCGGTGGTTACCAATGCATGTGCCCACCAGGCTATGTAGGCGAGCGCTGTGAAGGTGATGTCAATGAGTGTCTGTCAGACCCCTGTGACCCCAGAGGCTCCTACAACTGCATTCAGCTCACCAACAGCTACCGCTGCGAATGCCGCACTGGATATACAGGTACTTATGTGCATCAAACGGCACATAAAAAGAGTGCAGCATGCCCTTTTGCAGTGTCTCTAAAAGGTGTACAAATGGTGACATTTGGCTTCTGTTCTCCAGGTCAGCGTTGTGACAAAGTGTTTGATGGCTGTAAAGGAAAGCCCTGCAGGAATGGAGGAACCTGCGCTGTTGCCAGTAACACACCTCACGGTTTCATCTGCAAATGTCCACCTGTGAGTACAGCAGTGATCTATGTAGACCATATAATCTTTTGAGATGCTTTTACTATCCCTAATTTAGAACAATGATGGTAACCTCTTTCCATTTTTCTCCTTCTAGGGCTTCACTGGCTCTTCATGCGAGTATGATTCACGTTCCTGCGGTAGTCTGAATTGCAGGAACGGAGGGACCTGTGTGTCTGGCCACCTTGGCCCACGCTGTCTGTGCCCACCAACCTTCACTGGGCCTGAGTGTCAGACCCCTACCGACAGCCTCTGCATCACCAACCCCTGCTACAATGGTGGTACTTGCCAGATCACACCAGAAGTCCCTTTCTTCCAGTGCAGCTGCCCCAGCAATTTCAATGGCCTGCTGTGCCACATCCTGGACTATTCCTTCGTCGGAGGTTTTGGCCGGGACATCACTCCACCTCCGGAAGTGGAGGTGAGCTGCGAGATTCCTCAGTGTGATGAGTGGGCAGGGAACCATATCTGCGACTCATTGTGCAACAACCACGCCTGCGGTTGGGATGGAGGAGACTGCTCGCTTAACTTTGATGATCCTTGGCAAAACTGCTCTGCAGCCTTGCAGTGCTGGCGCTACTTCAACGATGGGAAGTGTGATGGCCAGTGCAACAGCCCTGGGTGTCTCTATGACGGCTTTGATTGTCAAGGACAGGAGGGGCAATGCAAGTAAGTAAAGAAAACTGAGAAAAAACTTGTGTCATAGTAGTATATGATATTAGTCATATATTTGTGCTCTTGCAGAAATCCAGCCAGTTAGAATACTGACACATTCTCCTTCCTTTCTTCCAGCCCGCTCTATGACCAGTACTGTAAAGACCACTATGCCGACGGTCACTGCGATCAGGGCTGCAACAATGCTGAATGTGAATGGGACGGCCTGGACTGTGCCAACAACATGCCAGAGAAGCTGGCAGACGGGCACTTAGTCCTGGTTGTCCACATCCCCCCAGAACAGCTCAAAAATCATTCTTCAGCCTTCCTCAGAGATCTCAGCAGCGTTCTCCATACCAATGTGGTGTTCCGCCGTGATGCCAAAGGAGAACCAATGATCTTCCCTTACTATGGCAACGAACAGGACCTTGTCAAACACAATGTGCTGAAGCGCTCCACAGATGGCTGGCCTGAGTGGGCTTCAATGCCGGCCAGTGTTTTGGGTCAGATGAAGGAAAGTGTGTCCTCCATGGTCAGCCCCCGGAAACGCAGAGAGCTGGATCCTTTGGCAGTGAAAGGGTAGGAAGCCACAAAGAACTCACAGTTTTTCTTACATATTTTCATTGGCGGAACGTCATGATATTTTAGGCAATAAATTGAGTTGTATTTGTATTATAGAAAAATGCTGGATGTTAATATTTCTCCCCATGTCTGCTTGTAGGTCTGTGGTGTACCTGGAGATTGACAATCGTCAGTGTTACCAGCAGTCTTCTGAATGCTTCCAGAGCGCCACGGATGTAGCTGCATTCCTTGGAGCGCTGGCCTCCAGTGGGAATCTCAACGTTCCCTATATTGAAGCTGTCACGAGTATGTAGCTTATCTCTAGCTTTTGTGCATATATATTCAACATATTACATTTAAAATGGTCACCAAGGTGAGATCTTAAATAACACACGGTGACTTTGACCTTCATTCCAGGTGTGAGGCCCACTCCTGACGGTCCAGAGCTCTACCCCATGTACGTCGTCTTCCTGGGCTTGGCTGCTTTGGGTTTCATCTGCCTCGGCGTTCTGGTGTCCCGCAAGCGACGGAGAGAGCATGGCCAGCTCTGGTTCCCTGAGGGATTCAAAGTGTCGGAGCCCAGCAAAAAGAAACGCAGGGAGCCGTTGGGAGAAGATTCTGTTGGACTGAAGTAAGTAGTTTTCGTGGTATTGACTGGCAGCGGTGTAATGTATCATATATAGTTTGCATTTGATGCCAACTGACTGGTCTAACCTGTTTCCAATTTTCAACAGACCTATGAAGAACTCTGACATCAATCTTATGGATGACAATCAAAATGAATGGGATGATGAGGATCCAGACTGCAGGCGCTTCCGGGTAAGACAAACAATTTGATAGGAGTCTCTTTGTCCAACTATACCATCCTTTACCAAATTATCCACTTTGAACCGTTTTACTGCTGGTGCTGACATTATGTTTGTTGTGTCTTTCAGTTTGAGGAGCAGGCCATGTTGGATTTGAGTGACCATACCGACCACAGGAAATGGACACAGCAGCATCTTGATGCAGCTGACCTGCGCATTCCGTCCATTGCTCCTACCCCTCCTCAGGGAGAGATAGAGAACGACTGCATGGACGTCAACGTCAGAGGACCAGGTGTGTACACTCACTGATATATCACACAAAGAAATGATCATTTGTCATCATGAAAACTCCGATATACAGTATCATTTGTCATTAGAAAACCTGGAAACCCCCAATGTACTCACTAATTTATTGTTTGTCATCATGAAGATTCCCATAAAGATTGTGTAATTTTGCAATCCTCTGTGTACAATCAAAGTCACATGACTGGGGAACTCACAGTTGCTGATCCTCTCTCTTCCTCTTTCAGATGGTTTCACTCCCCTGATGATCGCCTCGTGCAGTGGCGGAGGACTGGAGACTGGAAACAGCGAAGAGGAAGAGGATCCCTCAGCAGAAATCATCTCAGACTTCATCTACCAGGGCGCCAACCTCCACAACCAGACTGACCGCACAGGCGAGACTGCCCTCCACCTGGCCGCTCGCTACGCCCGCTCCGATGCCGCCAAGCGCCTCCTGGAGTCCAGCGCCGACGCCAACGTTCAGGACAACATGGGCCGCACTCCGCTTCACGCTGCCGTGGCTGCAGATGCACAGGGAGTGTTCCAGGTAATCTCTTCCTCTACGTGGATCTCATCTCTCTTGGGCTTGATTTTTGACTTTTTTTTTATTCAGCAGTTTAAAAGCACTTAACTGAACAACTTAACTGTGTCCTTGCAGATTTTAATCCGAAACCGCGCCACTGATCTTGACGCCCGCATGCACGACGGAACAACGCCGCTCATTCTGGCAGCCCGACTGGCGGTCGACGGCATGGTGGAAGAGCTTATCAACTGCCACGCCGATGCAAACGCCACCGATGATTCTGGTAGCTAACGTCTTATCATCTCCGCAGTCTGTAAAGATCCCACTTTGTGATGTGCTGTTGTGATAATCCCACGCTCTTTTCACTCTCTTTGCAGGTAAATCTGCTCTTCACTGGGCCGCGGCTGTAAACAATGTTGAGGCTGCGATGGTGCTGCTGAAAAATGGAGCCAACAAAGACATGCAAGACAACAAGGTATGTTAAATGATATCACTGGACCTATTTGAAAAAAAGCTTTTGTGTCTCTACATTCACAGTAGTATAACTCACATCTGTGTTTTTTTATTTGCTTTTTAGGAAGAGACACCACTCTTCCTTGCAGCCCGTGAAGGCAGCTTCGAGACAGCCAAGGTTCTTCTCGAGCATTTTGCCAATCGCGAGATCACCGACCATCTTGACCAGCTGCCCAGAGATATCGCCCAGGAACGCATGCACCATGACATCGTCCGCCTTCTGGATGAGTACAACGTGGTCCGGAGTCCGGGGCTTCACAGCGCCCCCCTGAGCACCTCCAGTCTTTCCCCACCTCTCTGCTCCCCCAATGACTACCTTAGCAACCTCAAACCCAACCTGTCTGTCAAGAAGGTTCGCAAAATTAGCTCTGGAAAGGGAGGGAAGGATGGCGGCAAAGATAATAGAATGAAGAAGAAGAAGTCGCTGGATGGGAAGGGCAACTTGCTCGACACGTCAGCCGTCCTCTCCCCGGTTGATTCGCTCGAGTCACCACACGGCTACCTGTCTGATGTGGCTTCTCCTCCCATGACATCCCCCTTCCAGCAGTCCCCGCCAATGTCTTTAAATCACCTACAAGGCAATGGAGACTCCCATATGGGCCAGATGAGCATGGGTAAGGACATGGGCTGTATGTCTTTTGACCCGAACATGTCCCGTCTCTCCCACCTGCCTGTGTCCAGCCCCGGCAGTCAGGGCACAGCATCCATGGGTGGTGGCAGAGGAGGCCAGTGTGACTGGGTCCAAAGGATGCACCCAGGTGTCCCACAGCAAGGAAGCTTCAGCCAGGCACCGCCCATATCCCACAACATGATGGGCGCTCTGCACGGCGTCAGCACCGCCACCCTGTCTCAGATCATGGGCTACCAGAATCTGCAGACCAGCCACCTCAACTCGTCCGCGCACATGATGCAGCAGACTCACTCGCGGCAGCTCCAGCACCAGAACTCCAACTCCACCACGGCCGGGCAGTCCCTCAACCAGAGCTTCCCCAACGTCGAGCTGAGCGGCTCAGACATGCAGCAAAGCAACGGCCGCTCCGTGCCCATCCACACCGTAATGCCCCAGGAGACGCAGATCCTCGGCACCCAATTCCTCACCCCTCCCTCCCAGCACAGCTATTCTGGCCCCATGGACAACACACCTAACCACCAGCTACAGGTGCCCGACCATCCGTTTCTAACTCCCTCACCCGGCTCCCCTGACCAGTGGTCCAGCTCGTCCCCACATTCCAACATGTCCGACTGGTCCGAGGGCATCTCCAGCCCGCCTACAAGTATCCATTCGCAGATGAACCTGATCCCAGACCAGTTTAAGTAGAGACTTGTTGAAATGGACTGAACTCATTCGTGGGGGGAAAAAAAACATATAAACAAAATTCACACAAGAAAAAAGAGTGACAAACCTGTCTCAAAACTGAAGACGCTCCTTTTTTATTATCAGTTTTTATACTAACGATAAGGACAGTTTTAGTAATTTTGTATTTATTTATGTGCTTTTGTTGACCTGAAATATAAAGAAGATACTTTTATATTTATGCTTTTTTTATTTTGTTGTTCTGTTATGTATGGGGAAAATAGAAGCTGTTTAAAAGGAGTGTATATCAGAAAAGAAGACTCCTAGGTGTGTACACTGGCTATTTATTTGCGTCTTGTGTTGTTATATTCACTGGATTTTATTTTAATCTTTTGATGCCTCGGGCCTTCACAAATTTTATTTTTTGGGGATTTGCATTGCCTTATGTTTGTACAGACTGTTCTTTCAACTTTTATAGATTATTTTAAAATTTTCAGTATTAATTAATTATATTTTAACCTCCTTTGTCTTTTTAAGTGACACAGGTTTTGTTACTGAACTACATTTCACTAAGTCTTATCACTGAGTCTGTGTTAGGTGATGATCAAATATATATATCAAGTGCCACCTTTCATAATGTTGCTTGCTACACTGTTTTCTCTTGGTAAAATCATAAAAGAGAGAAACTGAACCACAGATATGTGGAGATTTGGGACCTTAAAGCATAGAACAAATATCCCTTATCAGTTGGAGGATGCTTTTTTAAAATGAGTGGAAAATGCATCTAAATCAGCCTGAGCCTATTTTTATTGCATGATGGTCTGGACTGGAGCTAAGTAATTGATTTGTGTTTATTTTATGATGTAAGGACTGTTTCTTCACTTCATACTGTAGCCCAGATCAGTGATTATGGTTACCATGTTTAACCTGTTAAGTGTTAAATTGCAGACCTGTTGTAGAAATTGAGATGTTACATTCGCCAGTTTGAAATAGTGCCAGTGTGATTCTTGTTTTTCCGAAGAAAAGCAAATGTATTGTGAGATTTCTTGTTAAAAAATGTCTTCAAGGTGGAGAACATTGTTTGTCAAAGAAATGGGGACCTTTGTGCTTTTACTGACATCACCTGCACTTTTTTAAAGGAGTGTGGATAACGGTGTCCAATTGTCATGTTTTATAAACTAATTCAGAGGTAAAGATGTTTTTAAAGAAAAGATGTAATTCAAAATCAATGTTCATGCAAAGTTGTAGTTTGCAAAGAAGTATTTCCTGATTAAAAATGTTTTGTAAAAATTGTCTTGATTCAATAAAAGCTGCTGTTAAGCTTTAAAATATGTCTTCCTTTCTTGTTTTAATTTTATTTTCTGAAATGATGTGATCATCTGCAGTTCCTCAGCAGCATCCGTCACTGGTGTTGGTGTCTGCCGCCCTCTGGTGGAGATAAGCTAATAGTGTCAGTGAAAGCAACATCACTGCTGAAAATCGTGGTTATCATGAATAGCAGTTTACAAGTAACAGGTATGATTGAAGCAAGTGGTTCTACAGATGTATGCATTAAAAAAGACAGAAAGACTGTAGCCACCTCGAACTGATCTGAAAAATAATAAATCCTAGAAAAAGATATACTTTATATATGGTTGCCAATAAATCACACTGTGAAAATCTAATGTATATGCACTTCATATACATTATGTATCTGAAGTCTCACTATGGTTTTCTATGGATTAAAGTCAGGTCAAGTACTATCTGGAATCCTGAATATGAAAAATTGATTTGCGCACAGCTGAACTTGCATTTGAACCTTGAATTTGTTCAGAGAAATCTCCCATCATGCTGAAAAAAAATAAGGTTACAACCTTACCTTTTTTTCCTCACAGACTGCACCACTACATTTGGCTTCTATAAATATCTTGCTACACACATCAGAGGAATTTGTGCTATAGAAAGAATTGACAATGAGATAAAATTGAAATTTGCAAAGTGAGAATTGGTGTGTTAGGTGGTGGTGAATATCATTAGCACCTCATAGCACCTTTTAAAGCATTCATCTTGCACTTGCACTTGTACACATTCTGCAGAGGACTTTGAAATCCCTCCTAAATAATACAGCAGCTTCTATCGGTTTATATTCTATAACATTCTCAGAATTCATAAAACCTGGATGAGTTACTGATTGATCAGCATTAAAGCTGCATGCTGGGTATGGACCTCTGTGTGTGGCGCTGACCAGAGGACCCTGATATTTCAAGTATTCTGCTTTGTGGTCGATACTATATAGGACAACATTCTGTTAACTTAAATTTTAATACACCAGTGATCATGATCATTATGTAACACTGAGGGCAGTCTCCCTGCATGATGAGAAGATTTACTTGCGGCACATTCTCTGCTAATTCTTGCACATTTTAACTTTTGAAATATCAATGGAGAACATCCAAAGCAATATTTTCACAGTGGAATAATACTATGTTTACTCAAGTAGAATAAAGAATTTGAATGCTCTGAATATTTTTCTTTAATGAATAAAAATTCAATCCATATCAGAATAATGTTTGGTGTTAATGTTATAATGTTAATACTTATAATATAATATAATGAATGATACCACTTTAGTGCTGCAGTTGGTAAAGATGAAGCTAATTTGAACTAATGTATGTGCTGGGTAGCCTGTGAAATGAAATTATGCCTTCATCTATATTTCATATCTACAACATTTAGTTAATCACATTTTGCATTAATGATCTGAATGTGCAGATCCAAAAAATGCAGTAAAGTAAAAATTTAGATTTTAGTGCTGGAAATGGAAATACCCTCGTTAAATAAAACAAAAACAAAACAAAGTATAGTAATTGAGTATAAGTACTTCGTTACTTCCCACCCCTTGATGCTGTTGTTGCGGTGTCGGGCCTGCAGCGCCCCCTCCAGGCGAGCTGCAGCGTGATTGGTGGAGGCAGCCGTCCCCATAGAGACAGGCTCCTGCAAACAGGCTCCTCCAAACCGGCTCCGTTAGACCCGCAGATCCTCCGACGGCGGCCTGCGTGTGACACCTCTGCACATTAATAATTCCCTCGAAAACGCACGGACTCCCGGATGGTTGCCAAACAGATTTTTTTTATTATTGGATTAAGGCCCGTCAGCTTTATCCTGGGAGGCCGGAGATTGGTGCTGCCGGGCGGGGAGGAGCCCGCCGTCTTTCCGCGGAGAGCCGCAGCCATGTCGGCGTTTTAACACCGCGCCCGGGACTCGGAGAGGACACAGATGCGCTCTTGAGAGGTGAGGCTTTTGTCTTTTGTCTGTTATGATGTTAGCGGGGGGGCTCATTCATTGGTCCGGCCTCCGATCTGTCAGAGGAAAGAGACGATATTTGGTGTCATCTGTAGCAGCTTTTTCTCCCCCCCCTCCAACACCATCAGCTGATCATCAGCTGAAACAACATGCAGGCAAATGAAAGGGGGCTTGGGTGGGATTGAAAGGGACGTTTATTTCTGTATAAATGTCGTGGTGGTGGTGTGTGAATCATTGTGACTGACAGTGCAGACACCCACAGTAGGTTACACCAGGTGAGTGTATGTGTGTGTGTGTGTGTGTGTGTGGTGTTTCTCATCATCACCAGAGCAGGTGCTGTCAGTGAGGAGGCCCTGCTGCTTGTTGTTCCTCATATCGATGATGTAATGCAGCCGGATGCAACTGGAAATAATGTATCTCTCTCTTTCTCTCTCTCGCTCACTCCTTTTCTGTGTCTCTCTTTGTGTGTGCGTGTGTGTGTGTGTGTGTGTCTCCTCTTGCAGGATGGACGTGGAGGTGAGTGCTGGCAGGGACAGCACCTGGAGGAGAGCAGCAGCATCATCAGCAGAGGATGCAGGAGGTGGAGGAGGAGGTGGAGGTGGAGGCATGGAGGCTCAGGTCGTGCCGCTGGAGCTCTACGATTCCGCAAGGGCCAAAATAGACGCAAATCTCCGCTGGTTGTTTGCCAAAGCTTACGGTCTCGGTGAGGCTGCCTTTGTGTTTTCCTCTCCTCACTCATGTTGTTTACTTTCGGTGGCCACATCATTGTGGGATTTAATTTGATTATTTTCTTCATTGTCATTGGTGGAAAGTACAAATCTGGGGTACTTATACTCAACTGCGTATTTTACTCTTACACCCTTTATACCTCCACTCCACTACATGTCAGAGGGTAACGCTGTTCTTTTCACTCCACTACATTTTATCTGATGGCTTGATTTATTTGACAAATGAAGCTCTTTGCACAGAAAGCACACGACAAGCTTTTAAAATGTGATGCTTTGTCAAAAATTAAACTAGTCAACAGTGTATATGCACACAGCTGATATAGATCAGTTTATTGAATCAGTTAGTTTAATGACAGAATATTATGACGCAGTTATTATGATCATCATAGGTTAAAAAAATCCTGTTGTAATATCCTGCTTCTTCATTAATGCACAGGTATCAATATGTTATATGTAGTAAAGGGACATTTAATAGATTTTACTGATTATACTTATGGACTTTAACTTTAATCTCCTTAATGCAGGACTTGTAACAGTAATGTTAGTATATAATATAGTACGATGTTAGTACTTTTACCTAAGTGAAGGATATGAGTAGTCCCTGCACCACTCTTTATATAATCTGTCCAATGACCTGATCCCAGGCAGTTTGTCTTGTGTAGCCATGAAGCCTGGGGCTGGTTCACTCAGACGGTTAAAAATGTAAATCCTGATAAAATATCAGCAGCGGCACATGTGATATCTGATATGGTATTTGTGCAATATTGATTCTGTACTTTAGTTGCACAGAGAGTTTGCTGCGTGGAGATCCTGTTAATTTAACTTGAACAAATGCAGCAGCTCATTTTCTGGATTTTAAACAACATCTCTGATAAAGCCTGCATCAGCCTGCATCTTTATAAAGTATAAAATGAGTTTACAGTGGAGATAGAGACAGTAAATATGGAAGGAGAAACGACATGCAATAAAGGTCTCTGGCCTGAATCGAACCAGGGGTCTGTGCTTATACTCCTGAAAAGATTATTCACTTAGTGAGAAGTCAATAGTCAGGAAGTCATTTTTCAAACAAAAACACCAAACAGTGCTCAGTACTGGCTTTTCAAATGAGAGGATGCGCTTGCTTCGTTGTCTTACGCGATGCATAAAGTAAATATATTGTTTTGCTTTGTCTATTGTTCCTCTCCCTGACATTTAGTCACAAAGATCATGTCAACATCAGTGAATCAAGAAGCCCACAGATCAATTGATAATGAAATAATCATTAGTTGCAGCCTTAACGCAGAGTACTGCAATGACACACGAGCTAATCCAGTCCAGTAATCTAGGAAACTGTTCAGCAGAGACCGTAAACAACCCATATCTTTACGCAAGTTCTGTTTCTTTAGTATATGACAGCCTTCACAGTAGTCTCAGCCATTAAATTTATGCTATTAAATTGTAAATGTAAAATTGTGTATCTGCTCTCTCATGAAAATCTATAAAGCGCTACAGGAAGCCATCAGCTCCCATTTGGTGAGCACAGTAGATACCGCAGTCAAATGCTTAAACTCTGACTATGCATAAAAGGATTCAGAGATAGTCTTATCAGACAGAGTATGCATTACTGTGCTGAAAACCTTCTTGTTTTCTGTGATATCTCTTTAAGTTGTCACCAAGTTATTATGTATCTTTCATATTGTCATTTGCTTTGTGAACTGACTTTGAGACTTTGATATCATGTCAGCATAGCGGCAGTCCAGACTTTAATGTCTGACAGTGGAGACTTAGGATTATGACTCATGATCGGCCAGAGTCTTTTATACACAGGTCACTAGCCATGCCAGCTCTGACAAGGTCGGCTAGAAAATTAAAAATGATCGCTCCACAACACTGGGCTGTAAGTAAATGTCTGGAAATGACTCCTTGAATGTGGGTTTTTGTGTCACTCGCTGATTGCTCTCTGGGGAGTGTGAGCAGGAGGTCAGCTGTGCTTGCCTGCCAGCCTCCGTGATTTTATAATCGGTATGACAATGAGGCGTTTGGAAGGAGACACAGAGACGACCATTCAGTAAAGGAAAAGTCTTTGTCATCATTTCAAATTTATGAGCCAGGCACACTGTAGTTTAAGTGTTTTTCCTTCCCTCCAGTGGTGTCTCCTGGGTTGCAGTGGATGACTCGATAAATTGACTCTGGGAGGGGAACAAAACCCTAAAGTTGAAAACTTGTAATGTGTGGTGAGGTCAATAGCAGCTCACCAGGGAGGAGGGCATGAAAAGGACAGTGAAAGATGCGCCACGCATTCAGAGCCGCGGCTTATTTTGCAACCTCATTGTTTTTTTGCACCACATCCATTGATACTTTAGTTGGATTTAACACTAACCTCTCTGTTACCCAACACTGTGTTGTGCCAGGGCAGAGATCAGATGCCCATTATTAACGCCAAACCATCTCCCTCTCTCTTCCGAAGCTTCCTGCTTCCCTTAATCTGATTGGCTCCCGCTGACGTCAGTATGCCAGGGACACTTATGAGCCCATCACAGCAGGAGAATGATGCACTATCTAGACCTCCTTAACTAATTTACAATCAACAATTACTTTTATTATCGATTAATGTGTTGGTTTCTTTCCCAATTGGTCTGCAAAATGTTGGAAATGAATGAAAAATGTCCATAACAGTTGCTTTAAATCCTGAGATGGCTTCTTCACATTGCTTGTTTTGTTCAAACAACAAAATCCAACACATTTTGTGACATGACAAAAAACATCAAATCCTCTCAGTTAAGAAGCTAGAACCTGGAAATGTTTGACATTTTTGCTAAAAATGACTCACATGATTAATTGATGATCAAAATAATTCAATAAAGTAATTGTTACAGATCTAGATATGACATTTTCTATCCAAATACTGACCCCACTAAACTCCAGGTATCTGCTGACACAGGTACTGAGTTAATGCAAGGCCAGGGATTACAGTGAGATGTCAAAATGATCTGGCAGGCCATCATGATTGAATGAGTGTTACTGATAGAGGAAAAAACTGACTTTTATAATGTGACTAACAAAGAAAAATCATGGACATAAACAGCCCTGTAGTTTGTACCTGTTTTAAAAAAACAAAAACAAGTCGTGCTTAAATGCAGCGTCTGTTTGTTTCTTGTAGCACAGTCACTGGTGAGTGTGGAGGTCAGAAGAAGTACCAAAACACTTTTATTAGATTAGAGAGCAAAGCAGCCGATGCAGCAGCGCTGTGAGGATTTTGTGTTGTCTGGGTGTGCTGATGTGAAAGTCGGCACATCCAGTCACATGTTCAAGTGTTTAATGAGATTGGACTTGAAGGCTTGTTCAACACAAGACTCATGACAGTTTTATTAATGGCCTCTGAAGAAACCTCAAAAAAGTTTTAAGTGCTTATTAACATTAGTTGTTTATTCCCGATAACAGTAAAAAAAAAAAAGTTTAATAAACTATTATACTTTGTGAATTAAATATTACACAACATTTACATATAAAGACTACTTCACAAAACTCCTGTGAAAGGCTCAAAGCCTAATTTCATATTTCACTTAATTTTACTTCTACTTTTTTAATCAAATTTATTGCTTAGTTTCCAGTTTGCAAAGTTAACTTTTAATGACTAAACAGTTTTATGGACAAAGACTAGTTTCATATTTCTTATTACATATTGCATATATTTGATTGTGATTATTCAAGTATTTCCAATGCTACATGCCTTTAAAATAAAAATGTTGCTATTTTCTTTTTTTACTGTACATTAAAAGAGAATGTAAGATTGTGTTAAAAACACAACCAATATTGGACTCTTACACATTAATAGGATGAGTTCCAGTGAGCCAAAGAACTGGACAGATAGCAGTTTTTTTTTTTTACTGCAGTCTCAGTCTTCCAAGTGTGCCTACAGGGTGCATCGGCTTAAAGTCTATGTTTTCCCAACATAATGTCTTGTGGAGGATTCTCCATTAAGCCTTCTTATTGGAGAGAGTAATTGTGTCTTTCCCCTGCAGAGCCCAGAGTCTGACAGCTCTGCCCCGACTGTCAGCAAGATCTCTGCAGATCAATCTGACCTTGTGTCTGAAAGAATAGGAACAAAGGCTTTCCCTGCACCCCGCTCTTGATTTCACACACACGTACACGTGCAGACCAGGGTGGCCTTTAACGCTCGGATCAGGTGCATAATAAATATCTGAGGAGTATTAGCAACTAGGATTAGAGAGGAGCTCCCTCCTCCCCTCCTCTCAATTCTTCATGCCACACACACATACACACCCTCACGCACACATCCCTCCTGATGTCAGGGACCATAAAAAACGATCCAATGAGCAGGCCTCTGTGAGGAGACGGGACAACCACCCAGCCCCCCACCTCCGGCCACGCTGGCATCCCCCATCACCATCTCCACGGCAACCGAGGAGGATGATGGGGGAATTCAGGGACAGCTGAGGCTCAGGAAGTGGAAGGGTGAAGAGAGGTGTGTTTGGAAAACTGCAAGACGTGCGAGATTTCTCTTTGTTGAGAGAAACACAAAAGGAGACTGATCAAGACAGAGCCCGGCAGGATGTATAGTGAACAATTCACTCACATGATGTGGGTTTCTTGTGCCCATATGGCAGCGCTACACACCAGCAGAGAGTGAGATAGACACTGTAGGTGGACTGTGCCAAGCAAGCAGTCTGTTGTGAAAGCTAAGGTTTTCACACTGTGCTGCACCTCTAATCTGAGCCTGCTCTGTGTGTGTGTGTGTATGTGTGTGTGTGTGTGTGTGCGTTTTCCACTAATGGAAGTCTTTGTCTGCTCATCAGTCAGCTGGCGTCTAATGTATAGCAATATGAGAGATGATGCTGTTGTTAAGTGGTTGAATATTGATGCATGTCTCATCATTCACCCTCTTCTTAAATGCTGGTATTTGAAAGCCTGTGTCTTATTTTCTAAGACAGATTCTTTCTTATCATGTAAGACACCATCTCGTGCCATTGCTGAGCGTTTTAACAAGCAACACAAGCAGTGAGAGGCGGTGTAAGCACGTCTCAAATAAAGACACCTCTTCTAAACAGCTTATTTTGATAGTGAAAACAAAGGTGGAGGTTTCCAAATTGGACATTGTGCATCAGGTAACTGTGTGTGTACAAATACAGTTTTCATTGCAGGTTGAAGAAAAGTCAAAGAAATAAGTTTTGCTTGGGAAATACTCTTATTTTCCTTGGCGGAAAGACTTAAATGAGAAGAATGGCACCATGAATGATCTCTTCAAAGCTTGCTACTGAAAAACAAAGTGATAAAATGGCAATTTGTGACTATGTCTTGTATGCTAATCAACTGATAGCTCTTACTTCATACTTGGTACCAATCTTTACATTTTTTAAACTCCTGGTAAGAAGTTGAACTATTCCTTTAAGCTCAGTTGACGTGAGTGGATGTCCTCATATTTGTCTGGATGGTAAAATGTAATCTATTCTGTCTGCTGTAAAAAAACACTGAAATGAGACACAGAAACAACTGTTCTCCTTATCATATGCATGAAGTTGGCTGTTGCTAACTGTATCAGACAACGGTCTCCCTGTTAATTCCTGCGTAAATCTACCCAGAAAGCGCGGGAGGCTACATTTTCGTGAGTGCCCGAGGCCTTAACTCTGGATTAACATGTCCAAGGCATATAAAAATAGCTGCCCCATGTCTGTGTCCACGAGCAGGAAAACACTAGGCTGGCTGGGACAACACCATCAGCTTAAGTATCACAACTAAGCCCTGTTAGCTCATTGGCTTAACGCCTCTGGTGCACCTATTAGCCTTCAGGTTTGCTACCTGGCATGCTGTTTAACCATAGGCTTTGTCTCAGTGCTCACTCTGCACAGGTTTCTTCTTAGTCAGTCTAATACCTTGGAAGTCTGCGTCCTGGGAGCTTCTTTGTTACATAACTGTGGCGAGGCATTGGTGGACACGTGTCTGCACAAAAATAGAGACTTTAGACTAATACATCTAAAAAAAGTATAAAAAAAACTCACTAACTAACCTCAAATCAATCAGGCTTTCATTTAATGATGTATGTATGCTCGTCTTTCTTTCCAGATCACATCCCTGCAGACCTGCGGGACCCCTTCTACACCGACCAGTATGACCAGGAACACATCAAGCCCCCCATCATCCGCCTTCTGCTGTCTGGAGAGCTCTACTGCCGGGTCTGCGCGCTCATCCTGCACGCCGAGCAGGCCGCCTCGCTCCAAAGCCACCAGTCTGTCATCCAGGCCCTGTCCAGGAAAGGCATCTACGTCCTGCAGACGGACAACACGCCTGTCTCAGACCTGGACCTCAGCTCGGTTCCCATCAAGATGGTGGGCAGCTTAACCTCGTGTCTAGTTAGGGACCTACATCAACTTCTGCTCTGTAAAATTCTGAGATGAATCCGTGGCAGCTGAAATCCACTGGTGCTCTTATCTAAAGCAAATACATTTCTTGTTCTACTGCTGCCCAGCGGGGGAAAAATACTGCTTTAAGAATTATGAGATAATTAGTTAGTCTGGACATTGTTTCTTTTATGTAAATTGGGATGCTTTCTCTGCAGTAGTATAACCTTGTGAGCTGGCAGCCCACACGCACCATCTGGTAACAAACTAAAGTGACTCTGCTCTTCAGATATGAGCCACGAGCAGTGGAATAAATAATGCACCAGTGGATGGGAGTCTTTTAGCAGGTTTTTAGCAGGGTGTGCAGCTAAAATATTCATGCAGCAAAATGAAACAAAGGCTCTGCATTTATCATTTAATATGAACCCGCTCTTCGGAGGTTTTTAATATTTTCCCACAGGTGTGAAAACACACGCGGGCAACAACAACCAAGCAGCAGTTTATTCTGTGTTAAAGTGTCATTTATGAAAGTAATCTTTGCTCACGGGTGCAGGGATCCATATTAAGCCCAAGTGGAGGCACTGATGAGACTCTGAGACCATCATTATAGATGTAATAGATTCTTTGACAGCCATTAATCAAGTGTCTAACCAACTGTCAACTTTTGGATGAGCTGAGTGTGAGAATGAATCTTGTGATATCTATAATTTCCAATAGGATGATATACGTGTGTCAGGCTTCCAGTAAAAGCACAGGCTATCATTGTACCACTTCAGATTACCCCCTGCCCTTTTTGTGCCAATACAAAACAGTGTGTGAGTCATAAAATGATGGCATACTGATCAGACTCACGTGTGGGCTGAGAAGGACTCTGCACGTTTCAGTCAGGAAGTTCTGCCCTGTTTCCATGGTGACTCAGGGATGGAGCAACTTTTCACTGTCAACAGAAAAGCACACTGACTGTTTGTACTGGTATTAATACTGCAGTCCCAGTTTTGCATGTAATATAATCTGCTGTATATTATAACCAGACAGATTTATGGTGTGCATTATCATGACGTGGGTTAGGAAATTTAATTTTTAATGCCCTTTCAATACATAAAAATGCTTCTGTTGTAAAGATAACTCAAAATTTGTGTTTTTTCAGAGCTCCCACATCCACCTTATTGATGCCCTCATGATGGCCTATATAGTGGAGATGATCAGCATAGAGAAGGTGGTGTCCAGTGTCAAGCGTTTTTCAAACTTCAGTGCCTCCAAGGAGCTGCCTTTTGACCTGGAAGACGCAATGGTCTTTTGGATCAACAAGGTAAGCAGGGGCATTGGTGCACTTGTTTATATCTGTGCGTTCGTCCATCCGTGGTGATTCACAGTGGGGTTTTTTTTATTGCTACAGGTGAACTTAAAGATGAGGGAGATTGTGGAAAAAGAGCTGAAAATGAAACAACATCTGCTCGAGTCGCCCAGTCACCAGAAGGTAAAACCCGGCGTGTCTCTGTGTTTTACGGGTTTGTCTCACACTCTCTTTGTCTGTCACTTTGTGTCTTCCTCTCACCACCTCAGAGAAAAAAAAACCTTCCTCTGGCTCTGTTGAATAGTGTCTTTCTTTAGTGATGTTGTCGCCTTTGTTTATTGTGCTACTGTCTCAGATTTTACATGTACGCATTCTCTCATTTGGTGCATTAACTTTAAGGTGGGAGTTTTGTCATTAGATCTTTCTTGCAAGATAAGACTTCATATCACTTTAACACAGAGCAAGAATATTAAGATAATAAAACTTATAAAGCCAAAATCCTGTCAAAAATATTGATAGTGCAACATAAACAATAAAAATGAATGTAGTTTAACTGCACTGACATATAGTTTTGGTACTATGATTCCCATAATTTGGGCATTTTGAGGGCTTGTACTCTAAACAGAAAGTATAATTTTGCCATGGAATTAATGCTTTTAGTCTGTATTTGTTTATATTTTCACAAGGTAGCACCATTAAAAGTATGCTGAATTAGCCGCTGCAGTTCCCATTTGATTGCTTTGTTGACACTCAGAAGGACTTAAGAACAATTTCAGATTTACTGGTTTTCATTTGAGATGGAGACAAGAGATAATGATGTTGAATTTAAAAATATGTTTGTTTTATCCACGTATGTGTCATATTTGTTAGTGATAAATCTGTGCCCCCTCCCACCAACTCTCCCTGGAGAGGCTCGCCATGCTGTTTGAAAACATCTGCACTCTGTTGATCTGCCTTGGTTTCTGTCAAACGCTACTGTAAGGTTAAAAGGCTGCCTTTTAGAGGGTAATGGGGTTTCATTAGATTAACATAATGTGACAACACGTTAAGTGAAATCATTGATTTTCTAATCACAATATGCACAAGCACCTCAAATCTTTTTCCTCATTTGCCTCGTCTCTGTAAAACGAGACATTCATCACTCTCTCTGCTTCACCCTTTCCATTTGTCTTTAAGATCAGATCTGTCTCCATGGTAACAGGGGATCTGATCCCTTGTCTGTGTACATGATCCTTGACTTGTCTGCTGCTCTTCCTGTTTGTGTCTCCCTAAACTTTCCTCCCCTTCCTGCCTCTTGGATACTAGTCTCCCTCCAAATGGTACTGGAAGCTTGTACCTGTAAGTGCAACCGCTAGCAATCTCCTGTGTGAGTGTTTGTATGTGTGTCTGTTTGAGGTGTGCAAGAGCCTAAAAAGGAGCCAAATTAAAAGTAACAGATTTTAAAGAAGTGCTGTAATGTTTACATGGAGTGTCGTGAACCGTGAAGATGACACAGTGCCCCTTGGTGGCAAAGGAAGAAACAGCAAGCTCACGAGATCCTCCCCCTGCTCATCTGCTTTTACTTTGCATGCAATCCTTCAGCAGTTCCCTCAATTTTCGTCTGAGCTTTCACATTCATCACCTTCCCTCCCGCAAACTATCAACGCGCCACTGCACCTTTCTACTCTTTCTCGCTTTGTTTTCATCCGGCAAAGCTGGAGTGAACCACCAGTCCTAAGTCACTCTGTGTGGAGCCGTTAAAAAACAGCCCACTCATCCAGTCATGGCTTGCCTCATTTCATTAACTCCCTCCCAATCATTTCTTTCTTCCCCCACCAGCCTGATATATTGCATGCTCTGGCCCACTGCTTATTGGAGCCTGTGGAGTTCTCTCGTGTGGTAATGTACTCACCATTGACCTTTTTCTTTAATTCAGTATTGCATGCATCAACTTCTGAACCCACCTTAGTCTCATTTCAAATACAATAACTGAAAGTGGTTAACTTCCTTGCCTGTCCTCGTGAGCGAAGGCATTTATTTTACCACATGACAGGTCAGTTGCACAAGGTGCTCTGCTAAAAGATTTTGCAAAGCTCCACTTGACCTAATCTGATAAAGGCCATGAAGCACTGAATGTCAGCCTGGATAATTGATAAATGTTGTGTCTGTGTGTGACAAGTGAGCGTGTGACTCGGTGTTCCTATCAGATACACGTTTGTGTGCTTTGTTTGAACCTGTGCCCCGTCTTGCTGTGCAGGTGCGTTACCGCAGAGATCACCTGTCAGGTCGGACGCTTCAGCACTTCCCCCTTTTAGAGGACCTGCTGAAGGATGTGTGTGATGGCACGGCTCTGTTGGCTGTAATCCACTTCTACTGCCCAGAGCTCATTAGACTGGAAGGTACCATGACACTGACTGCTAGATCCGCTGAAGAAAGATACTTTAATCTAAGGATATATAATTCCTTTAAAGAGGGGTTTGACATTTTGGGAAATACACTTATTTTATTTCTTGCTAAATATATAGCTAGAGCCAGTAGACTGCTGATCCAACACTTATTGTAACTATTACAGTGTACAGTATTGACCATTGTAAATTTCTCATGGAGATCAATAAAGTATCTATCTATCTATCATTGCCTGCTCTGTGCAGATATCTGTCTGAAGGAGGTTCCTTCCATAGCAGACAGCGTGTACAACATCCAGCTACTGCAGGAGTTTTCTAATGAATACCTGAACAAATGCTTCTATCTGAAGCCTGAAGACATGTTGTATTCTCCACCAGTACTAAAGGTGAGCTCGAAACACTTTAAACTTTGAAACACTTTGAAAACAGACTCCAACAACATTGTTATGTGTTCCTATTGACCTTGAACTTCGTGTCCTGCAGAGTAACGTGATGGTCTTCATTGCTGAGCTGTTTTGGTGGTTTGAGAGTGTGAAGCCAGAGTTTGTACAGCCCAGGGACCTTCAGGAAATTAGAGATGGTATGACACATTCTCCTCTGTGTTATTTATTTACCTATTTATTTAACTGCTTACAGCTTACTACATCTCTTCTGATGTTTGTACCATTTTTATAGTGAGACTGCTGCTGCAGCCCAAGAGTTCAAGATCACATGTTCCCATCTCCAACGTCACTAAACGTAGTTTCCTGACATCATCAAACTCTGCTGACACGTTGACCACACCCCCGAGCCCTGATCTCAGGTACCATCAACAGTATCAACTCTATTTTTCAGTAATTCTTGTTTTACTTTCAAGTTACAGTTTTAGTAATTATTTTATTATAGGTTTTTTACATTAATGTTATGAGAAAAGCCTGAACCTGGTTTTGTTCTTATTCTTTGTATATTTGTAGGTTTAATAATGTATAATGTATAAACTTACAGCAGAAATAGTACTTAAGTTAATTGTAGTTACTGAAGTGAAAGTCAAATACAAACAGCAAGCAGCAACATCTATGTGACATTTAATTCTAAAGAAAAAGATGAGTATTTTTTTTTATCATTCCAACAATATAAAACTACAGCACTTAAACTATAATATTATAAATGTCTCTGCACTGAACATATTGTAGCACCTTCCTAAATATTTTTTATTGTAAAATGACACCACGTTAGCTTTACACACACTACGAGATATGTTTTAGAAAAGTTTTTTCTCTATAAAGACTTTTTTTTTAGAAATAGGAAGTTGCTTAGACTTAACTTTAAATCCTGAACCTCTCCCTGTCTTTTCTGTACAGCACTAAATCAAGCTCATTTAGCCCATCTCACTCCGTACTGCCGCTGAGACAGAGACAACACAAAGTGGTGGAGGAAAGCACTTCAGGTAACACACTCCGACTCCTCAAGTCCCAAACAAAGGTCTTCAAACAGAGAAAATGGAGAGGCAAATTAGAGAGCAGGAAGAACATCCTGATTGTTTTTTGAGGCTGAAATGCACCATAATTGTGTTCTTGTCCCTATCTTTATTTAAATTCACTCTAACACAAAAAACAAAGTACTTTATGCATTGGTAATAGAAGCATTTCACTTGAAAGTTTAGTGTTGTACGCAGCATGTCTCTTCTTTTATATACTTTTCTGGAGTCTGTTCTATATATTCTCCACAGAATTCATGTCTAAGGTGTATATGATTGAAATTGTCTACAATCACCATTGTCCTTTTTGTCATATGGATCATACTTTCCTTTTACAGAGTTGAGAAATAGGTCCAACTCTGTGGCACGTGATGGGCAACATCAGGGCTCAATACTGGCCTGGCCGGAGAGGAGGCCAAGGTGAGAAGCACGATTACAACCTTCACAATCACTTTACTTACTACAGTCATTCAGATTCACGTATTAACCAGCACAGAAAAAACAGACAATTACTGTTCCATGGTGAATTACTTTCATATAAGCTCACACTTCTTCCTTCTGTTCTCATCTAGGCCTTTATCCCAGCCGGTGCCCTACGCCCTGCATTATCCCCTGGAGGACGACGCAGACAGTATCAGCCTCGCTCGCTCTATCAGCAAAGACAGCTTGGCCTCCAACATAATGAGTATCACCCCCAAACACATGCTGGGGCCAGGTCCCCAACTGTCTCAGCACAGACTCAGCGGTCAGAGCCTGCTTAGTCACATGCGCATCGAGGATGAGGAGGAAGAAATAGAAGAGGAGGAACTGGTCGCTGTGATCCACCCTTCTGCGTTTTCTCGACGCCGACTTGGGAGTGACATGGAGCAGGATGAGCTTGAAGTCCAGAGTTCAGCCTCCACTTCGAGGGTTTCTAATCCTCGCTGCTCTCCCCGCCTCGACACGGGGCCCTTTACTCCCGACCGGCAGGCAGACAGCTACTATTTGGAGCCTTTGATGCCTGCCGTCGCTAAGCCAGCCAAAGAGAAGAGCATCAGCCTGAATAAGGAGGAGGAGAGCGGTGAGAGTCGCTACAAAGCAGCGACGCCTAGGAAGGCGGCCGGCAATGTCCCAAGCAGCTCTCAGAGGAAAGCCCCTGCACCCGAGTCAAACAGAAATACTTTTACGCCCATAGCTGCGGTAGAATCAGCCCCTAGCTCCCTCAGGCCACCCACGGAGGGGTCGGCAGGCCCCTCTCAGTCTGGCAAGGGACAGTCCCACGGGTTTTTCCTTCATCTGTCCGGAGAGCCAGAGGGCCAGAGTCCTTTCTGCCCTGTGCTGGAGGTAGGGCACGACTCTGACTCTGACATTGCAGACCTTGAGGAAGATGAGGAGGAGGATGATCCAATGGAGCTGCCTAGAGAGGTGGCGAAGAGATTGAAGGGAAAATACTTAGAGGAGGGCGGGCTGTGCGAATTTGGAGAGGGGGAGGGTGAGTCAGCCAAACTGAGAGAGGACTCGAAGGTGACCGAGCGGGACGATAAGGAAGACAGCAGTGGACGCTCGAGCCCTTGCCTCAGCACTGTATCCTGGGCGAGCAGCTGCAGCGCTTCGTGCAGCACCAGCGTCAAGATGACCAGCTTTGCAGAGAGAAAGCTCCTTAAACTCGGCCTCCGTGACGGATTCTCGAGTACCAGCAGCTCTCAGAAGACCACTCCAGATGGCTCCGAGGTTGCCCCCTGCCCTCCTTGGCAACTGAGGAGTGACAGCACCTCCGGCTGGCTAGCGAAGGAGGCTGGCTCTGTGTTGGGGAAAACTATGGGGCTGAGTCCCCCAGCGGTGCCTTCAGAGCTGCTGCAACTTCACATGCAGCTTGAAGAGCAACGACGGGCCATTGAGTATCAGAAGAAGAAAATGGAGACCCTGTCCGCACGGCAGAGACTAAAGCTGGGGAAAGCTGCCTTCTTGAACATCGTTAAGAAGGGGGGAGGGAGGAGTGACACACTTCCCCTGCCTCTCAAACACTCCCAGGAATCACAAGAACTAGCTGATAGAAGTAGAATGAAGACTCAGTCCTGCAAGGACGACTCCTGTCTTGATGCTCTGAAGGTCCAGGCCAAGGCTGGTCAAACGGAGGGAGGACAGATGAACAGAGACAACAGGCTGAACACCTTGTCCCAGGATAACAGCGCCGAACCCGACTTGAACGAGTGTTCCCACTCCATCGACCTGCTCAATGAAGCGATTAGTTCCATTCAGCACCAGATGATGCAGCTCTCTTTGCAGCAAGATCTGCTGATGAAGCGCGTGGTGTCACCGCCAGAGCGTGTAGAATCAAGCTCAAGCACAACCCCTGAAACGGCACAATCAACACCCTCTACCTCAGACTCCAGATCTTTCGCGGTCCACTTTGTCGATATCAGTGGCGGCAGCTCTGCCCCGGCTCGGCGCCCTCCCAAGCTCAGCTCCAGCCAACGCAGCAAAGCCTCGGAGAGAAAACAGAGTAAAGAAAGCGGCACAGTGGCTTCCACCAGGTCTAATACTCAGCCCGCTAGGGAAGAATCTGGTGGAGACCAGAAGACGGGGAGCACTGCTGAGAGCTCTAGGCAGGACAGAAGCATTCAGAGGAATACCACCTTCAGAATCAAAGACGAGTCCAATCAGCGCAGTGGTGGAGAAGGAACTGGGTACCTCTTAGACAAAACCCAATCGCAGGAGCCGCCATGCATTTCCAGTACGTCAAGGACCCTCTCACAGACTGCAGAACAAGAGGAGAACAAAGTTATCTGCTCAGGAAAAGAGGCTGCGGGTGGAGATGAGAATAATCGGGTCAAGGGTCAACTGATTGAGGTCGATCTATCAGAGTTGAAGGATCCAGTGGAAGATGGCAGCGCAGATGTTACAGACTGCACGGCAGAAGCCGAGCAGAGGAATGTGCTAGGCTTCTTCTTTAAGGTAAAAATCAGGATTTCTGCATTTTCATGTGTCTCACAAGTTGTGATTTAAAATATCAAGAGTACCATCTAGGATGAACTCGGTGATGATCTGCCTTTTTTTCTTTCAGGACGATGAGAAAGCAGAGGACGAAATGGCTAAACGTCGCGCCGCCTTCCTCCTCAAACAGCAGCGCAAAGCTGAAGAGGCGAGGCTGCGTAAACAACAACAAGAAGCCGAGAGTGAGCTCAAGCGTGATGAAGCCAGGTAAGTTTTTGCTTCCCACACTCAAAAGTTAATTACGTGGATAACGTCTGCAGGTTTGTGTGTTTGTCTCAACTCTCCTTCGCAATAACTCTCCTTCTCTTTCCTCAAGGCGTAAGGCAGAAGAGGACCGCGTTCGTAAGGAGGAGGAGAAGGCGAGACGAGAGCTAATTAAGCAGGAATACTTGCGGAGGAAGCAGCAAGCGCTGATGGAAGAGCAAGGCCTGGTCAAACCTCGCCCACGGACTAAATCCCGCAGGAGTCGACCTAAATCGCTGCACCGTGAGGAGTCCAGCAGCCTCTCTAAAGGATCCACCACACGTAGGAACACCTTTAGTACTTACACAGCGTATATTATTGCCACGCGCTGTGTTTTTTTATTTGTTTTCATCTTAGAATAGCATTCGTCAGCGTCCTGTTGTGTCATCTGATGAGTTTTGTGTCTGTGTGTGTTTTCAGTTTAGTTCACTCGTGTACATTTGTGGCCATCCTGAGTGTGTACATGTGTGTTAATGCAGGTAATTCTCTGAAGGTGTCCATGTTGATCAAAGCGAAGGGCTCAGCAGCAGGCTGCAGGGGAGGTGAACCTTCTAACCTGCTCTACATGATGTGATATCAACCATACACAGCCCACAAAGGGATTAACTACCAGAAAGATCAATACATGGTCCATTTTACTGTCTTTCCTAATATGGAGCTTCTGTCTGAATCGCAGGGTTTTAAACTGTTTGTATTTAAAGTAATATTACATTATGAATTTGGGTCACTGCTTGCCATGTTAAAATACAGTACAACGAAAACATTAGTGTAACTTTTGCTTAATAAAGAAACTGATACTCAACCTCTCCGTCACATTCAGCCGACCTGAGCTACAGTCATCGAGGGTCGACGCTCTCTTTGGCGACTGAGGCAGACAGCGTCATCTCTGGAGGGGCGGAGTCACAGAGGTGAGACTTTGTGTGTTGTGTGCTAAGTGCGGAGGTGATAATCTCTCCCCGTCATGTGTATTATGTTGTCATCCAACTGACCTGTGAGTGTGTCTGCCAGGGCCGGATCCGTGTGCTCTATGGAGTCGTTCCCCATGCTAAGCAGGGCGTCCAGCAGGAACATGGAGAGGGACTGGGAGAACGGCTCCATCGCCTCCTCTATCACTTCAACGGAGTACAATGGTGCGCAGAAATACTACATGTTTATCTAACTAACATTATGTATTTGATTTATTGTAGCCTGGAGTTAAATGAGAAGACTCTCTCCTGAAAATATGAAGTCAATTAGCTTAGTGTTTGTTTAATCCTTAAAAGAAGAAAATGTTGGTTTTATGAGTGGATATGTCCTGGAACTATCTAGTTGGGACTTCAGGAAGTCACTGAGCCAAACCCTGCTTCCAGTTTTTATGCTAAACTAAGTTAATCCTAATGCTGATGATTAATGTACAGAGGTGAGAGTGGTATTGGTCTTCTTATCTAACTTCTTTTTCCAAAAACTGTTCCTTTAAACACTTTCATGCATTTAGATTTTAATCTTTTTTTATCATTTTTGTTAAAGGTCCCAAACTCTTCAAGGAGCCGAGCTCCAAGTCCAACAAGCCAATCATCATTAATGCCATCGCTCACTGCTGTCTGGCTGGGAGAGTTAATGAGACCCAGAAGAACGCTGTTCTGGAGGTCAGCATTATCATTTGAAATGAATTACTCAATGATGATTATTTATTGGTAATACATAGAAATTGTCTCTTTGTCAGTGAACTCTTTTGTTTGATTTATCACTCTTACATGTTACATGTTATGATCATGTTTTATCGTATTCACAAAAATGATGTTTTGTGTCCGCAGGAGCTGGAAAAGTGCGAGTCTAATCATCTGATCATCCTCTTCCGTGACGGCGGGTGCCAGTTCCGCGCCATTTACTCTTACTCGCCGGACACGGAGGAAATCATCAAGTTCACAGGCACAGGGCCGCGCACCATCAGCCGGAAGATGATCGACAAGCTCTACAAATACAGCTCGGACCGTAAGCAGTTCACCGTCATCCCCGCTAAGACCGTGTCGGTCAGCGTGGACGCTCTGACCATCCACAATCACCTGTGGCAGGTCAAGAGACCAGGCAGTGCACGAAGGAAGTGAGAAAGACGACGAGGAGGGAAAGAAGACCGGGAACTCGTTATAGCTTCTACGAATGTTGGGCAGGACCCAATAACCTCCTCCTCTGACGCAGGATCCTGTGACTGACAGGTCATTAGACAGGAGGGTTAGATGTTCTCATTAATGGAGATGTCAGTCCGTGGCAGAGCGGGATTATGAAACACCTGCCAGCTGAAAGCTATAACTTTTTTTGTTTTCTTTTTTGTCTCGTTAGCTTTTTATTCTGCATGTCACACTTTCATGTTTTAATTTGTGGGTACGTCCTATGTTAATTAGGCACTACTGATGATGGACTGATTCTTATGTAGCAGCGAGGACGAGATGGACCAACGAGTCGAAATGCCACTGAATCTGCTCACAGTAGGGAGCGTACTACTGATACCAAGTGCAACTACAGACAGGCCGTGGTGGACTTTCACTCCATGATGTCTCGTAATGTTAAAGCTATTTCAGCTTGGCAAAAAAAATTACCCTACCGCTGTGATTAATCCTATAATTCACCAGGAACTATTACTGGTCAGTGCTTTTATGAAGAGGGAGCTTTGATCCAACTTTTTTATGTAAGTATGGGGTGGATGTTAGTAAGTGGTAATGTTCAGTCTTGTTTTCTATTTAGTGTGTTTCGGGAAGTGTGCGGGCCTTTGTGTTAGGGAAGGGGAGAGCTGAATGCACCCCGCTCTGAATGTGTTCTCTCACTCTCTTGATTATGCTTTAAAACTTCTGTCATGCAACAGAATAACAGAGAAAAGCAACAACAAAAAAAACTCTTGTCTCTTTTGTTTTCAGTTTGGGAGCTGCTGTTACAGTGGAAGATGATACTGTTGTTTTTTTACAGTAAGGGAAATTCTACTAGTATATACTCCAAACAGAAAGCACTTATGAGATTCAGTGCTTTATACAATTTTTTCAGTAGTGCATTATATTGTATTAACTTCATACTTATATTCCACCACCCTTATGAGCCATCTGGGATCCCTGACTGGCTCATATTGCTGAACCAAAATGAACCGAGCTATGCCACTGAGCTGTTCCGCTGCTCATTAACCGCTCACTGGATTCTGGTGAGATGAACAATTTTAATGTAGCTTCTGGCGCTCAAGACTAGTAATTTCCCTGTAATGACTGATTGTCAGCAGCTGGTATAATGTGTGTGTGTGTGTGTGTGTATGTGAGAGGATGGGGGTGGGGGGATTGCACAATACTTGATATTTGTTTGCTGCATTTTGTACATTTTTGAGTAGTATTTTTTTGTACATTACGTACAAGTTATGTTTACTAAAAAGCAGGCACTATTTTGAGGTTTTATTCTGTTACAGGCTTTCAGAGATGTTATGAGTCTTATTTCATTGTGTTACATTGTATGTTTATTTATTTTGAAGAGATCTAATAAAATGCAACTAGGTATGTTTTCTGATGACATTTGGGTGTTTGCTTATGTTCGAATGGTCTGTGTGCATTTTTGTGTGCATACGGTGTATGTCTCTTGTTTTCCATCACATCCTACCCCGTTTCTCTGCAGCACCTCTCTCTCTGTTTGCCTTCTGCAGATGTAGCTGAGGTAAAGAGCGTGTTTATGAAACATCTGAAAGACTGTAAAGGTTATAAACCATGCTTACTCTCACGCATAAACACTTTCATGCACAATCAAAACCCTCGCTCGCACATTTCTTTGAGCCGTAAATAGTTTCAATTACAAGGTTAAAGCAGAAAATCTCCTTCCTCCCTCTATGCCTTCTTCAGGAAAAGCACAGCTGTACCTATTTATGATGTAACCATTTACATGTTGTTTGTTTAAAGCAGAAGCAGATCAATTATTTTAAATTGACTTTTAGTCATATTTACTAAAACTGTCGCTGTGCCCTGACAGCAGCATATGAGACAAACTCCTCTGGCAGCTCCCTTTTGTCATGCACACACTAACTAGGAGTGGAAGCCATAGCAGATAAACAACAGAGGAACAATGTTTTTGAGGCGAGTTTGAGTGCAGAGGGGAAAGGACGTTCAAGTTGTACTCACTCAAATTTTCATGCCAAATCCAGTCTCAGCCACTTCCTTCTACTTTTGCAAGAAAGTGTTTCTTTTTCCACACCCGATTCATCAAGCCCCCCTCTCCCCACAGTTAAAACCACACAGGTGTTTTCATTGAGCTGTTTAGTTAGACCTCATCTCCAGCCTTAATTGCCAGCTCTGTGACTCACCTGTTGCTTTAGTCACGCAGCTCCTTCCCTCTTTCTTTCACATCGTCCTTCGCTCAATTCCTCTCCCCTGTGTTTTTCATCAACACTGCCCTGCCCTCTCTTTTGATATTTCTCATACACTGTATTTTAGTCCAAAACTGTGCTGTCATTCAGATTTATTGTCGTCTTCTGCTCTCCATTTAGGCTGTTAGCTATGACAAATCCTTGGCCATCCTTTGCTACACCTACAACTCTCTCTGCAGCACTCTATCAATCACTCCTTTATGACCAAGTGTCTAGACAAAGGCCATTCTTGACTAGAAAGGTGCATTACAGACAGACTGGAGATTCATAAAAATGACACTTAAAGAAACTAAGAACATGACGGGAAAAGAATCTCTTGCCTAATGAGACATAAATTGACCCAGCTGGCAAGTGCTGTACCTGGCAAAAAAGAGTAAACTGCACCGTGCACTGAACAAGGGAATACTGACCGGTATTAGAAAGTCTGTAGATAATAAGGTCTTTGAAAAGACTATGCAGCACTTTAGACTGGAGATTCTGTTTCTCTGTCTTGACTACAGGGGCTGAGTGATCCAAGTGAGTACTGCAATTAAAATTGATTTCTAAACAGTAGGTGGTGATATCTGAAATGTGATCAGTTTAAAATCATTCATAAGTATCACAGTGATAAAACAACTAATATGTTTGCTGCATATCCTGGATATTTACTCATGATATTTATTCTGAAAAGCCAAGTCATTCAACCACATAAAGGCATAAATATCACTTTAATTTGGAAATTAAAATAAAATGAAACTCAAGTACAAATATATTCAACATTTAAATATATATTAAGTCAAAGCGTCAAAGTAAAAAAAAATCTTGTGAACAGACTGTAGCATTTTAGAAATGCACACATAGCCCGAACAACCACAACTGTAAATTAATAAGCAAATTCTGTCACTGAGCAGTGCTAAAATTAGGTATTCTGTGAAATTAGGTTTACTAATATAGTACAAATCAAATAAATCCTTTATGGCACAATACTGAATATATGGCATGGCCTGTTTAAAGGGTTGAACTAAGCTAGTGCAGTGCAATAACCTCATCCAAACTAAGAAATGTACTGTAGAGAACACATAAATAACCATCATTGTTTCTACATAACTTACCAATTAAGACCTCTACACCACTGAATAACTACTTCTATGGTTCAGCTACAAAAAATACGCTTGGAAAGCTTTAAAGAAAAGCTATAATGCACATATTTCATTTAAGTCACCTGGTGTAGATGTCACAGAATGATTTCATGTGATGGATAGGTAAGAGGGTGACCCACAGAAATTTAGAATATGTGCAGCTGATTTCTCATATATATCTCAAAAATAAAAGATGGATAAAATCCCAGTTCGCAAACCTCTGTATCGCAAAACCTCTGATCTTTACCTTTTTAACTTGCACTTTTTCGAGGGGGGCCACAACTCAGAAGAGCATAAACAAAAAATAGAATTCACTCTGAAATTCAGGAATTTTCAATGAGAATGAAAATCCCGAGGGTGCTCCTGTGAGCTGAGTTCCTCTGTGTGAGAAAGCAGATTAACTATAACCGAGGGCAACGCTGCAGGTATGATGGACCTGATTTAAATCCCTTCAGCTGGCTTAATTCATCTGTTAACAAGCCAGCCCATCACTGCTCATCTGAGAGAGCTTTCACACACATGAATACACTATTCTTACATACGGTGTCTGTGGCAGGAGGATGGAAATGTCACAGATGACGTCAAATGTCATCTGCCAAACAGTAGGCACTCATATAATACAGTTGTGGACCGCAGCGCTGGAAAACTGTAGCACAATTTGCCCGCTTTCAGACTGGACCTGCATGGACGCAACCGCCCCCCCCCCCCAACGACAGCTGAAGGGGGTGATTATGAGGGAGTGCAGCGGTGAAGGTCAGGGGCGGTATCAGAGCTGGGTGTCCTCTCTGGTGTCTATGCTGGACTCGTGTCTCTCTTTGAGGCTGCTGCTGTGGACAGGAGGCTCCTCGGGGACGTGAGCCAGAGGGTCTGGGCGGATCAGGTATCTGAGAGGGGGCAGGGAGGGAGCGAGAGGGCAGATAAAGGAAGTGAGATGAGGACATGCATCGCTTGTGAGGACCTGCCGCGTGGGAGCTCTGCATTCAGGCCGTTTCCTGCTCGCTAACCCGTCGCCGCACTCAGGGGCACTCGGCATCACAGAAGAGGAGCTAAACAAACAAGTAAACTGTGGGATGCTCTCGCCACTCTCCACTGTGAACAGGAAACAGCCGTCGCCATGGATACTGATAGGTGCCTTGCTCGCTCAGCTGTTGTGTTATAATTCATGCTTCCTTGTAATTGCATATCATTTCCAAAATAATCCCCAGACCAGTGGAGGGTTTTTTTGTATGGCAGTGTTGTTTAAGTTGTAAACATGACCTTTAAATACTGACTCCTTATAAAGTTCTTACATTGATTGTGATGGCAAATAGTGCTTACTCACACAGTGAGTAGAAACAGAGCGACTTTCATATCAATTTCGTGGCGTGTTCGCTCGACAAATATATGCCCAATATTCACTCTCCTTTTGTGGTTTCCACAAAAACAGCTGTATGCTCCATTACATTCACCGCCTCGTCGCTAACTTTGTCTGTCTGCAGTTTGGGGCTGCGCTGACAGCATGCAGTCATTTTCTAGAGCTTTTTTGCTGAAAAGCTTCCCGCTGTTGTTGGAAAATCAATTTGTTAAAACACATTAAAAAGCTCTGTAGAGCTGAGAGGAACTGCAGTGAGAGGCAATCATTTTCTGTGGGTTTGGAAAGTGATTCCATTCACATTATCTTGTATTTTCATCCATTGATTATGTAAACATATTGATTGGTGCAGAATTAAATAAAGTCTGACGGTCCTATATAAGATGATGGGTGGCAGATAGTGACAAAGGGATGTATATGTATTTTACTTCACTACTGAGTGATTCTATTTAAATTCACTGTGAAAAAATTGTGTTTTTTGTCAGTTTTTTTTTCATCACTTGAATTAATTTCACCTGCGACCCTGTGAGAGAGGATAAGCGGTACAGAAAATGGATGGATGGAATTAATTTCAGACACAGTAATGTGTACACAGTAATACACATGCAAGAACATCACCAAATAATACAGCTTTGAGCAAGCTGTGAAATAAACTGCAGCAGTGGTACACTGCGAACGTTGTGAAGGCAAAAAATACATACATTTTATTCAGTGGGTTTGCACATCTAAAACAGGTCCGGGTGACAAAAATGTGTACAAAAATAACAAATAACAGGAGCAATATAACAGAAAAATACTTACACAATGTCATTGAGCTCCAGCCTGGTGTCAGGAGAGGGGTTAATCAGGACGTATGACAGGGTGTTTTGGTGATCATTCTGCTCATCTGGAACAGAAACATCACCTCAGTCAGCAAACTGGAATAAACCGTACAAACTGACTTTCCGGCCTTAGAGTCATAATTTAATTTCTTACCTTGCAGGTATCCCAGATTGACCCTGTTCATGACGTCACTAGCTGTCAGGTTAGTTAGGTCTTCTACAAACAGCGGTGATACAGGAAACAGACATTTAAAAACCTGAACGTTTGGGGAGAAGCAAGCTCACATGTGTCCGTCCTCACCGTATCCGGAGGTGGGGAGGCCCAAGTGCCTCATGCGGTTGCGGACCAGCTCAGACAGCTCCTCCCTCTCAGAGCGTCGGTAGAGGTTGTGGCGCTGCTGAGCGATGCGCTGGGCGTGGTCCCTGCTGGAGTCCCGGCTCACGCCCTGCCACCTCACGCTTTTCTTGCTCAGACGGCGAGCCCACTGCATGCTCTTCTTCCTCAGGAGGGGGTGATCCGTTTGGTCATTGCTGCGAGACTCGTCCACTTTGTCCTTTGTGTCCTCACAGTCGTCCACGCTGACTGACACCTGCGACTGGCGGGGGAGGGGGGACAGGAAGTTACCTTTTTGAACTTAGTATTCTCATGGAAGGTAAATAATAGTTCTTGATTCAGAGTTGTGGTTTGGGGTAAAATATCAGTCACTCATGTTTCCCACTTAATAAACAGTCATAGTTTTCAATTTAGTGCCATTAGCAGATCAAATGATGATCAAATGAAAATTATGACACTAGCATGAGCCTCAGCTGTTTTACACTAAGATGATGAACACAGTAAACATTACCAGCATCAAACCTCGGCATATTAGCATTGTCACTGTAAGCATATTAACACGGTGATGTTAGCATTAGGTCAAAGTATTGTCAATATTCTGCTGGAAACCAAAGATTACAGGCTTATTTACATTTTACAGGATCATCTCTACATTCTCACCTCAGAAGTAGAGAAAATGTGGGATTCTGTCCGATAGATCCCGATGGGAATTTCGGCACTAGAGGAGCAGAGTTTCTGGAACAGTCTGCCATAAGTGCCAATCCACAGGTCTTCATCTGTTACTTTCATCTGCAACAAGAGACAGATGGGTATAGTGTGAATCAGACCAACTGGGGGAACTTGAGTAGATTACTTTTTTTTTTATCTCACTCACAGCACAAAGGTATCCTGATCCTGGAGTGGTGTCCAGTCCCAGCAGCAGCCTCGCAATAAGGATCATGTAGTCCTTCACAAAAGACTACAAGGAATCAGAGATAAAAACTTTATAGCTTTAGTTTAAAAAAATACTGATGCTGATATTAAGAGAGTTTTCTATCAATGACTGAACACAAGAGGGCACTTTTGCTTTATGATGGTAACACTGCTCCGTCTCTCTCTAGGTGACACCGCTCTCTTGCTGACTGAAAGACACGTTTATTTGTTTTAACTAGCATTTAAAAGAGCCATCTGAGGTGCTTGGCTGTAGGTGTGGACCAACCTGATACAGCAGGGTGTCCAGCATGCTGATACTGAACACTCTGCCTGCAGCGAAGGGTAGGCGAAACATGAAGGCCAAGTTGGAGCCTTTATCACGCTCTTTCTGTGGGGGAGAGCCAGGGTGAACACCATTTAAAGGTCCGCCACTTTTCTGGCGGTGTAGAAAATCAGATTGAAAAGACAAAACGTGACAACAGTGTGAAGACTGGATGATACTACAGCTTCGGCATCTTCTATCTACGACTCGTGTTCATTGTTCACACACTTCACTGTGAGCCCTCTCGCCATGTCTTACCTTCTCCAGCTTGGAGAGGGCCAGTGAATAACAGTCCTTTGCTCTGAACTGCATGAATCTCATGTTGGATGGATGAGTAAGCTCCGTGATAATACTGAGACTGGGAAACAACCTGGAACGAGGGAGGAGGTGTAACATTAACAAAAGTGAGTAGAAAAAAGAGGAAATGGATGAACAGAGTCAAAGGGTGAGATTAAACATCAAAATTTGCTCTCTCTCTCTCTCATATGCACACACACTCATTTTTCTCTGTCATGAATAATATATGATAAATATCTTTGTATCTTGTTATCTTTTATAATCACCTGAACATCGTCTGTACGTTGACAATAGTTTTGGCATCAGCCATGTAGTCCTCCTCAGCGCTCATTGTGCTCTCTTTATCCACAACAACCAAATTGTCGGCGTAGATGATGCCACACTGCAGCAGGCTGTCCAGACTAAAACACACACACACAACAGTGAGCATAACAACAGGAGTCTCCAATTTGCCTGGAAATTGCTGCACATCCAATTAAATCTCAGAGTGCAAACTGTTTTTCAATATAGTTTTTCAATATAGTAAATATATAAATTATATATATATATAATTTATAAAAGCTGAAGGTTATATGACCGCTTACTTGTCTATGGCCCCAGCCATGTAGTAAACCATAGGAAAACAGCAGATGGCCTCCAGAAAGTGATTATCTGGCCTACAGGAAACATTTGACACATGACAGAGAAAACAAGTTACATCTTGTTCTCTGTTATCCTTTTTACCACCAAACAAAGACAATAAAGATTTTTTATCCATGTACAAGGGGAAGTTGTCTATTTGCGCATGAACATTTTACGGTAGCCACTTACTTAGAGACAGCCTTGAATATGAGTAAAAGAAGCTCTTTATCAGGATAAACTTTAGCCTTGTAGAGTTTCTTTTCTTTCCTCTGCACAATTTCTTTCACATTTTGCTCAAACACACATGCAGCACACACTGCACAGTAAATGTAAATATGGTGTGTTATCATGCTCAGAGAATCATCTGTCGGGTGCCGGTCTGAGAGATTTAGTCACTTCATTGCTGCCTGTCGTCAACCACCGCCACCACCCCTGACAGAACATTACTTTATGCATCTGCCCTGTCCTGCTGACTAGAGACTCAAGGCTGTCGTAAGTGCTTGAATTGCGTATCCAAGTGCGTGGGAGTTTGTATTTGTGTGTGTGCAGCGATAGGAAGGCAGCGAGAGCGAGAGGCGCGTGAAGGGGAGAGAGTTTATTGTCATGTGCGTGTTTCTGTGAGCGTCCTGAGAGCTCGCATGTGGGGGCTGAAAAGGGACACATCAGGGTTGTCAATGAAAGCCTGCTCGCCGCAGAGAAATCATTTTCTTCATCTTTTTCTCCCCTTGTAGCAATATATATCATTCAGGTTCAAGGCAAAGCAAGTTGCTATGGTTACAGTCTGGAGCTACAGAGTGCAGCATTTTTTTTTTCTTTGTCGCTCAAAACACACCGTCACTGTGAGCCGCAGCAGTAACCCAACATCAGGACCGACAATGGAGTTCCACCTCCACAGGCTTGTCCTAAGTGCTGGGCTGACGTGAGCTTTTAGCATACATAATGTTTCGCAGCGTGAGGCGGCGAAAGACAAGCGTGAAGTGGAGAGGGAGGACTGACGCTCGTGTTATGCGTGTGTGTCCGTTGACGTGAACTCACGGATTATCCAGCAGCAAGACAATGGGGTTGAGCTCTTTCCTGGGCCTGTAATAAGCCCTGAGAGGCACAATGAAGTTATAGAGGCCGTTCCCGGCAGTCTCGGCAGACACAATGATGAGCTTGTTTTTAAAACCGTAAGCCTTGGCATCCTCAAAACTGTTGTGCCTGCAGCCCTGCGTAGGGAACAAAAACAAAAAAAAACACAGGTATTTTAGGTTTGCTTTTATGTGAAGGACGGAGAGAGGAGGGAAGGACTGGAAGGAATGATGGAGGCAGTAAGTAATTGAGTGACTAAGTTGGAGGAACAGCGACTGCCCACCTGGTCGAGTCGTAGGCAGCAAAACGGGGCTTTTTCAGCCAACAGATGGCACAAGGTGGGCGAGCTCCCGATGTACGGAGAGTTGGGGGGATAACCTTTCACGTACCTGCCAACAAATGAAAAAAGCATGAATGACACATTTCAGGGAAACATACTGTGTGAAAAAAAAAATATTGGTCAGGTTTTTCAACTACAAAAAGGCTAAAGAGAAGTGAAGCCATTTGGAAGTTAAGAGAACATTTAGAGGAAGATTGCGAATTCAAAAATCTTTTCATGCTACTTTGAAAATTACAAGTTCAGCTGTATTCAAGGTAAAGACAGACTGCTAACATAAAAAATGTATTTTGGAAGATTGCATAATGTTAAATACACTGGAGAGGGATTAAGTATGATTGTTTGCTTAATTTGCATCTTTGCAAGTTTAGCATACATATTAAATGATCGGTTTCAATTATTTTAGGGTCAACCTGAAATGCGAGAGCATCATTAATTTAAATTGTCTGCAAAACTAAAAGAGAGTTTGACTTTATAGAAAAACTAAAACATCTGTCTACTTAAATATGTAAAAGTAGCAATAGCGCATACATTTATCCCCATTACATGCAAAAGTCCTAAAGTATTAGGTAAATATCAGAAGAATAAACTTTAAAGTGTGAAAAGTAATAGTAAAAGTAAGTAACTAATATGTACTTACTTATACTTATATCCACATATAAGTAATATGATGAATAGGACATTCAAGAAGTACTGCATCACTTCATATGACAATTAAGTTTATTCATTATGTGCTTTACCTTTTTTGTGGTTAGATTTTTATGGTATTCACACACACACACACACACACACACTGAAAAAACTTTACTCAGTAGATGAATGGCCCTTCTCATCTGTGAAGACCGAGTCATCCTCTGATTGGTCACTGAGGAGGTCACATGGCAGAATTGAGGAGGAGTCCGCGATCTCCTGAACCGGAGCGATGCTGGGCCGGCGGCCTCCAGTTCCATTCACTGTGGGTGGGATCAGTTTACCACCTGAGACGTCAGGTGGAGTCGTATTCTGAAGATCGATGGCAACGGTGCCTGTAAATAATTTTCACCTGAGCTTTACAATCATAAAAAAAAGCAACCAGCCCAAATTCCTCAACACCTTTCAGTCTGTCTCATCAGGCAGTTTGTTTACTCCACATCCTCTCTCACCCATGCTGGCGATGATGCTGTGCACAGGAAGCTGTGAGGGTCCGTCATAGATTCCCCCGGTGGCGCGGCCCTTCCTCTCCTCCTGGTTGAAGATGAAGGCCGAGTTCTCCTCCTTGGTGATGTTGATGTAGTAGCAGGTGTCCGAGGCGGCCATGATGTGGCGTGGGCCAGGGTTCAGCAGGATGCTCTTGTTGTCTTCCCTCTTTATACCGATCAGACACACTCCGTACCTGCACATCGCATGCACGATATTAGCATTAAAGTTACTTGAATACAAGTCTTGTTATATTTAAAGGCAGAAAAATCCCAGATTTCATAGCTAAGAATCAGCTTTAAGAAGTCACTGGGCCTGACCAAGAGACAGTCTTGCAAATAACCCAACAAAATTAATATTGGCAGTTTTAACATTTTGTTTTTGGACAGAATTGGAAAAAAAGCACAACTGTTTCTCCATTTCAAGTCTTTCTGCTGAGTGAAATTAACCAGCTTCTACTTAGCATGCAGACATCACAGTGGTATCGCTGTTTTCATTTGACCCCTTTCAAGAAAGTTTATTTCCAAAAATATAAAAAAACTTAAAGTATTTATCTTTTTATCTTTTTTTATTTATTTAAAATACAACTTTTCATTTTTAAACCAGAGGTTTATATATATATTAGTGAAATTTACAAGAGCTGGAAGGCAGCTTTTGTTTTTGTTTCTTCATGATAGGCTTATCTGAGTAATAGTGCTTGGCGCTTCTTATGTAATGGAAAAACACAAAAGTGGTACTGATCTTGTAAAATGCTAAATAATTTCTTTAAACAACACCAGGCTATAGCAGTAAGATGAGGGACTGTTTTTGTAGACTGCACCATATTTGACTTACACCTACACCTGATATACTGATTATTCTGTTACACTTAGGGCATTATAAAAAAAAAAAAAGTGTTGTTCTTTTTGCATCTATTTATCTGCATAAAAAAAAACATTAAACTAGGATGAGAAAAAGTGCACTGCTGCTGGACTTGATTAAACAAGATGATACCAGGTAGATTCAAACACACAAAGTCACAATGTATGTAACAAGACTCTTAATGGTTCAGCATCTTTTTCAACTTGTCAGCATCTGAGGGAGATGCTTCAGCTTACATGCCAACTCACTTCTTGTGAGCATGAAAGGAGGCGTATGTGAAGCTTTTGCCATTATACTCTCCAAAGAACTTGCTGTCACAGAGTCGGATGTGGTAGACCTCGTTGCCGGAGCAACATCCGTACATCCTCTGCCACTGCTCCGGAGACTGCTGTCCTTCTCTGTAACCATTCAGGGGAAAAAAACAATCGAACACAAGACAGATCATTAAGCCTGATTAAAGTGAAATTGACCACACACGCTAATATACATGCAGATTTTTGTTTTTGAGAACTTCTATTCAGGATCAATGATTATCAAAACCCTCCATGGATTGGGGTTCCCCGGGGAAAGCAGACAGCTTGATCCATCTGTCAGTCAGTTGGCTTGGCTCTAATATGCCCTCTGTAATGACTTCCGGTAATTACAGTAATTGCTCAATCGCTGTAATGGGCTACGAGAGAAGTTCAGAACAACCCTACGGCAGTGGTTTATTCCTAGTACTTTACATAAATATTTACATAAGATGACGTATACATTTTTGTTTCACACTCTCCGGCCTCCATATTATAACTCATTGTACAATACAAAATCAATCAGCCCATTATTATACTGTACTATCACAACTATACGACACATGTCTCTTTTAAACTTATTGCCTACTAAATATCCTTGATTAGCTGAATGTCTCAAAATTCATTCAAATGCCCTGCATACACAGTCGGACAACTACAGAACACATTCACACCTATTATGTGCAATCTTAAAGCCTGTACGCCTTTGTCTAATGAAAAATACACAAAGCTTCACTTCCTAAAGAGTTGTCAGGAACGCACTAAGTGCTACAGTCCATTGATTCCCCTTCAATACAGTTTCCCTCAGCCATTGACATCAGCTTTTTAAAGTGATCCGTTTGCATGCTGTGAGAAATCATTTTCCACCAGAAAGCTTTTCACACTGTTTTACGGAGACCACATCCGAAAAAATCCATTTAGGTGCCGCTAGCTCTCTCTTTTTTGAATTAATGCACTCTCTTTACTTCCCGCAGTTTCCCACAACGAACTAAGACTTTTGCCTTTGCTTGGGCTTATTCACCTCCCTGTGCCAGCTCAGTGGAAGTCTTACACAAGAGCAGACGTGAACGTGTGAAGAAATCTGAACTTTGCGATCTCACTAAGGAGAAATCAAAGAAGCCAGAGGAGGCCTCTGGTTATGCAAGATGACTGACCGTCCGCGGGAAGTGTGTACGAGAAGCGTGACCAAAGTGGAGGTGGCAGGACACACACAGTTGAGAGCCAACATGGCGTACTTGAACTCCTCCTCACACACAACGTGATCTGAAAAGAAGCAAATGAGGGGATCAGACGGGCTGTCCAAGAATTGTGAGTTATAATATAACAGGTGTTCTATAAGTGGGTATTTGCTTTCTGTCCGTGAGTTAGATGAGGTGATCAATAACTGTCCCTTATCCATACATTCAGTATGAAGGTAGCTTTGCATGAGATCAATAAAGTTTATCTTATCTAATCTTCAGCTGGATGAGCATTGTCTAAAATGTAATAATATCAGATCTTAATAGCACTGAATAGGCCAGGCTAGCTGTTTCCCTTGGTTTCCAGTCTTTGTGCTAAGCTAATTGACTCCCAGCTCTCTTATTTGATCGAAATTGATTATTTTTTTAAATCATTTTGGTGCACCAAAAAAAAAAAAAAAAAAAAAAAAACAAGAAACAAAAACAACAACAATTCTCAGATGAAAAGCAAATGAGCATTTCACTGACAGACTCTCACCTGCAAATTTTACATGGAACTTATTTTCAGGTTTAAGTATTTGGACATAAAGGGGGCAATTAGGAGCGAAGTCCTTCACCGCCCAGGCTCTCAGGATGGTCTGATGGTCCTGAGGGGAAACAGTCACAGAAGGCATCTTCTAACTAATCTTCTGAAATTTCATTAGCAATTGATCTCATGACTCACAGCATAAATGACTTGAGTTTTTGTAAACAAATGAATGACAACTCGTTATTAATAAAGAGTTATGGCAGTGAGTTCATTCACAGTTGTTGTTCTCACCGCAGCCATGCGATCCACCTCGTTACGACTGCTCAGAATGAAACAAGCCTCTGCGTCATCCATTCTGCAGCAGCGAGACAGGTTGACAATGAAAGAGCAAAGTCAAAATACAAGAAAAAGAAAGGCAAATTCCTCAAGTAAAAAAATACTGGTCTGAAAGAAAAATCACAAACCCTGCCACAAAAGAATTGGCCAGTTAAAAGTCATGTCAAATGACCTTTGACAAGACAGAGGAGGCAACAGCAACGTCCTTTAATTCAATATATAATTGAGCATTGCGTGCATATACCACACGGACATTAACCTGAAACGCTCTGCACTGTATATGTGCTGCGAACGTGGAACTGTTTTTGCATATGATTAACACAGCCAGGAGAGAGCAGAATGCAAAACAAGTGTGGGAGGATTTGAAACGGTGCCAGATGCAGGATGTAAGCTCGACACACACCCAGTCTTCTACTTCTAATTGCTCCATCACAGCTCTGCCAAATGTATACAGTGGAGTTATGTAACCGATTTCATCAAAGCAATACTTACTTTGGCGTGAGGTGTTCCTTACCTTACGGTGCAACTGTGGAACAGGGCTATTATGTGTTTTGCTGTTTTATGTCACTGCTCTGAGGGACTCAGAAGAGACAGATTAAAAATGAAAGAGTGGCCACATTGAAGCAGCAGAGGGGAGATATCCTGACTTTTAATTCCTGATACAACTTTGGCTCGCAATGCATGATTTCTGGAGACTTTGTCAGGTTTATTTTCTAGATGATTTTTCTCACAAGCTGTGTACTGCGGCCCCCGTGACCCTGTGTGTACTCAGGATAAGCATGTTAGAAAATGGATGGATGGATGGATGGAAGAAACATGCCTGTATATTCAAAATCAGTCAGATTTAAGCTTGTCTGTATCTCTGTTAAGTACTTCAAGACATGCATGTGAACAAAGCAACAGAAAGAAACTTGACTTGACATATAGATTGACAGCAGGTTTTTTTTAAAATCCTTTCATGAGCGTTAAAATATTCCACGTAGGCTCTCATTCAAAACACTTTTGTGACTTGAAACTTGAGAAAAATGTGAGACAGATCACGTTGGCTTTCATCAGAGAACATAGTCCGTTTTAGAGTGGAGTCTGAAAATAAATGGGTTTAGCTTGAACGAATAATTGCAATGTTGTCTGAGTATGAGGCGACACAATAGCTCTGACAAGTCTATTTGCAGAGAAAGGGATAGGAGAATATCTGGGTGACATTAAGGGATGGAAGGACAACAGGAGATTAATATCCCACAGATGGTTTGCAGCAATTATTTATACCTGCCAAAAATGCTAAACATAAATGATCTAAGACAAAGCTGTGTAGCTGGTGCAGGAAGTCAGACTGACAACCAAAGAGAATTGGTGAAGTCTTTATCTTTTTTAAGCATCAGAAATATTAACATGATGCACTCATCTCACATCCGACCTTCATCATCATAAATGATGCCGACACTGTTCAGGCTGATTACCAAGAGCTACCACTCTTCCAGTAGGCTTATTGGTAACGGAGATATAAAAACCACATGATTTGTTGTCCTTTGATTATAGCAATTATAGCAATTCAACAAATCAGTGTAATTTCTCAAGACAGCTGGATATGTGCGGTACAGTCTTTGCTGGCCGCGGGGCATATCGTGAAAAAGAGTCTAAGAGCCATACAAGTAGTTTCCAATGTTAATATTTGCAAATCGGCTTCTACCATAAGATACAGCTGACTGAATGACTTCATTCATTTAACATCTATTTCATCTTAAACCAAAGTACTGACCTAATTACATTTTGATCACTTTTTTTTTTTTAAACTTTTCATTCAGAACCGTTTCAGTTCATCATTTTTTATTCTTTCTACAAACTTTATATTTCTAAGCCAATACAAAATTTAGACATTTTTCCACCAATTACATATGCCAAACATAAGCTCCCAGGATAAAGGTTAATGAGAGGACCTTTTTCTAATGAAGAATTAGTGCAAACAATGCAGGCCAGACAGACTGGTAAATGTCCAGGTGTGTGAGGTTTTGCAGTGAAATTTTATTTTAAAAATTCTGTTTGTCTAACCAGGCTTCTGCTCAAGGACTTTTCAATCTTGTGTTCCTTTTGGAAAAGAAAAAAAAAACCTTTCACTAGAAAACTATGTTAAACAGTGTATGCTTGTCTGCTTTCCATGAATAACTATTCCTGATGTTTCCCTCTCAGCTGTGACAGGAGGCAGGGATGCCCACTTTCATCATTACTGTTTGTAATAAGCCATCAAATCGCTGGCCATTAAGGACAGATCCAGACATTCCCAGCATTACCAGAGAGAAAGTGAGCTGAAAATCTGTGCATTGTATATGTTCTTTAATACACTAAATGAACACAGACATCTCACTTTGGGGAAATAGTTGGGTAAAATTGAGTTTGAGCAGGTGTGATCCCACTCCATGCATTACAAGTCACGATCTCTTGGCATTACACTTTCAGGAGTTTGCATCCCTGACACTATTAAGAAAAGTGTTTGAGCACCGGTCACTTCTCTCTCCTTGCAAATGAAACGTTCAACCCAAGAGCCCATGGAGGTCTGGCCCTGCCTGATTAAATGAGAATAAATTATTGTGTATGGGCTCCATTATCAGCCACTGGTCCTCTGTACTTGCCACCTAATGTATCAACCTCTCAATATATAACCATAAACCAAATATATCATTGTGAAGTCTGGTTAAAAAAATGGGTTCAATTCAAACAACATCTTGACCTTAAGCACCTTCCTCTAACCGTGCTGCTCTCTTGGCAGTATAATTATATTTCATTATGACATGGCTGTGACCTTTATAATAAAGGAAAATTTGCATCATTGCACCAGCTCATTTTAAGGTTTAATATATGCAAATCTCTAATGTGTGGTGTTGTACTTCATACAAATTGGGCAAAATATCAATTGAAGCAGGATTCAATGCAAAAGTACACTGGAATAAAATAATACATAACTCCGTATTAGAAGTCTAGTTTTGAGTTTTGAATCATTTATTGAGTTTGTAAGAATCCTGATCCGTATCAGTCACTGCTCTCTTTATGGTCCACACTGAGGCAACAGCTCTGCCCAGATACAAATGATTATAGCTTTCCTGACCTTTAATGCAAGACGTTCGATAACGATTCATTGGAAGAAATCTGATCCCAACTCTCTAACACTCGATGGATTCAAGATGTTTTGAATTTCATGAGGTTAGAATAGATTATCTGCCAGGAACAGTTGCTAAATTTGATCACATTTGGCTTTCTGTCCCAGAACAGCTGTCACTTTAGTTTAACTATACATGAAAAGCAAAATCTGCTTGGAAGACATAACCCCATAAGCTTAAATGACTTCTTCTTTTTCTTCTTCTTTTTTTTATCCCTATTATAATTGTTATTATTACATTTTTCTCTTTCTCTCTTTGGGTGTATACGTATGTGCACATGGGTCTACTATCAATTTTATCCAGAATTTCCAAAGTCAGTCACCAATGTCAGTAGGCGTCATCCTCTGGAGACCATAAATGTCTGCAGATATTTCACGGTAACCTATCAAATAGTTGTTGAGTTATTTTAGTCTGAAGCCAAAGTGGTGGACCAATCAGAAGACAGGCAGACCAACAATCCGCCTCCATCCATAGAACTGTGATGATGAGATTTACTGATAGCACACCCTCATTAGGCCAGTTTGTGAATTCATCAACTGCAAAAAGTCGTACTTCTCTAGGCACAGAGGTTTTAGTATCTCTCACTTACTTGGCTCTTAGCAGGTCCTGGTCTTTGAGAACAGATCCTTGCAGATAAATGACCCTTTGAGACCACAAAGGGATCTGCAGCACTCTCCGCACCTGGAGGTCCATTTCGGTTGGGCACAGGATCACCACGTAGTAATCCTTCAAGATTAAACAAGAACCACCTCAGTATCTACTGTGGAATGCGTCAGGCACTTTGTCTTTAAATATCTGTATAAATACACCATGGACATCATTTTCACACTCTATACTGTATGTGTACTCTCGGGTATAAAAATGAATGTGCTTTTCTCAGTACCTGCAGTCTCGGATGGGCGTAGAATTCATTGAGGAAATCCATAAGCAGGTCTATCTTTAGTGCGCTGACACACAGCACTACGTGTTTCTCTGTCTGCGCTCTGTGGCGGCTGTAATTCCCCCCAGACTTCTGCCGCTCCATCCACAGGTACATCAGCTCCTCAAACTGACAGACAACAAGCTGAGTGAAACTAGAACTTCGGAGAAAGAAACATTCGGATTATTTTAGCATCGTCCTACCTGCAGAGGCAGCACCACCAGAGCCACACAGATCATGATGACTACCAGCAGCTGGGAGGGCCATATGCGAGGAGTCACGTCCCCGAAGCCCACGGTGGAGAACGTGACGATGCAGAAGTAGAAAGAGTTGAAGAGGGTGAGGTTTTTGCCTGCTCGCTCCAGGTGCTGGATCCCACATGTGCTGCGTAGAACAGGTTAGATTAACCATGTACACAAACACAATGTGAGCATTTATTATTACTGCCATGTACTATTCAACATAAAGCCACAAGAGGCTACCTGATTAGTCTGAAGTATAATGGAATATATCAATAAATAATACAGTTATTAACATGATTAAATTTCATTGCAAAAAGAAAGTAAAATCTCTTCTCCTTTTTGTGGTTTTTGGTTTTATCCTTTACCTACAATCACTTGATAAAATAAATCAAAATGTATTTCTATTTTCAGTATTACTTTTAGCTTTTAACATTTATTCTTAGCTCTGCAGCTGTTTTTGGTTTGACTAGGACTAAATTATATGCAGTGTGAATGTTTAAATTCATAACA
>JBAJHX010000035.1:11851115-11924296 GCA_037176925.1 Amniataba percoides | reverse complement strand
TTATTCTTAGCTCTGCAGCTGTTTTTGGTTTGACTAGGACTAAATTATATGCAGTGTGAATGTTTAAATTCATAACATTTATAAAATATGAAACAGATGATAATGTGATTTTTCCAGAGGTTTATACTAAATAAGCACGTTCCGTTACATCTGGGGTACATGATTTATAGGCAGGAGCATCTCTGTAATGCAACAATATTTATAAAAGTATGCTGTGACATGTCCAATATTGATATTTATATTAATTGTTCAGCCCCAGTTTGCACAAATTGTTAATCTATTCTCTTTGTTCTGTATATTTTGCAGATCAATTAAGTATGAATCATTTTCTGAAAAAAAGTGTTAAATTGTGTTGAGATCTAGTGACCACAGAGGCCACAGCATATGATTCACATCATTTTCATCCTCATCAAACCATTCAGTGACCCCTCCTGCACTGTGGATGGGGGGATTATCAGCCTGGAAGAAACCACTCCCATCAGGATATAGAAATGTTTCATCACAGGATAAAGGTGAGCACTCTGAACAACTTTGAATTAATTTGCAGTGACCCCTTAATAAAAGGGGACCAGTGGAGTCAAACCATGCCAGAAAAATCCCGCCGACAGCATAACAATGCCACTGGATCTGCATTAGCTACCGTATGTTTCTCCACTCATTTACTCACCTGTCCTTATATATAAAATTATGAACATTATATATGTCTCAATTTTTCCGTACACTGTAAACATGTCTATGATGGTGTGTAAGACAAAAGCTGTGAAACCTATAAAGCTTAATTGTATATTTCTTTCTGAGGCTGTTAAAGAGGTAGCATTTAGCTTGACATAATATTATTTCATCCAGGATCACAACGTAGAACGAAATAAATATATAAAAGTAGGAAGCAGCCTCACCCAGTGAAGACCAGGCAGAGCAGGGTGCAGATGAGAATGAGGACTTGGTTGAACATGGCCGAGTTTGTCCTCTGGATTGCTCTGTGGACATCATTCTGCCCCAAAACAACAGCATACTTTAACATTTGAAACTAAAAACCCACCTTAAAATAAAGACAATCACCATCTATAAAATCCCTTTTTTTTTCATCATTGATGTCAGCTCTTCCAGGAATCACCCACATCATTAGTTCAATTTATTGCAAATGGAGATGGCATTATGGTTGCACCCTTGTACGCTTCCCACTGCAGCAATACAGCTGAACAGCATGAAATACACAACAAGATGATAAAATACGGAAACGATTAGAAAATGATCCCCCCGGTGGAAGCTATTCAGGGAACACACAATCAGAGCAGAACCAAGCAGGGGAAGGATGTTGTTGATGCGGTGCGAACGACTGAGAGCACCAATCAGTGCAGAGAAATGTGATGGCCGTGATAGACAAGATGATGCAGCGTTATGTGACTCAGAGCACCTTGCCTTAACAAAGTCATTAAAATGTTGATTAAAAACAAGTCATTAAGAGAAACAATCAGGCTAATGCGTTTGTTCACTCACAATCATGTTCTCTAAAGCACACTTGGCCAGCCAGCAGTTGAGAAACACGGGAATGAAGATGTTCCTTATTGAAGGCCAGAAGATCTGGGGAGAAAGTGAGACAGTTTAGCTTTCTCATGGGAAAACATTTCACAGTTAAAACTTTCTTCAACCGTGTCAAACGCACACTGAAACCTCAGCTCAAATAGTACTTTTATCCCATGTTTGTTCTGTCGACATCCTGCATCACTTTTACCCTCTTCTGTTTTGTTCTTATCTTCCACGAGTCACCATGTATGTATATCCGCACACACTTTTTCTTTCTCGTCTTGTCTCTCCCTCACCTGCTCCTCATCCTCCTGTCATTCATTCACTGTCTCTGCTGGATCACCGTCCTGGGACCTCTCTTTCTCCAGGCTGTCTCATAAAGACACGTATCCAGATCGTCATCGCGCAGGAGATCGTGCCTCTCCTCCTCTCTCCCTTTCTCCCCAGTCTGCATATTATCGCATCTCTATCCGCATGAATGCTGCGCCTGTCTCTAAAGAGTTTGTACGGCCCGTCCTCTTCCAGGTTCTCGCTCATCTTGCAGGTTTTTATGTGGATCTTTGTTGCGGACCACCTGCCACTGCGGGGCCTGCTTGACTCCAGCTGCAACTGTTACTAATATTAGTCATATTCCAGTTGTTAATATTGTTGTTGCTGTGAATGTCTGACCCCAGTGACTGGAAATACCGCGTGCATCGTGACTTAAAGGCTTCATCTTATCTAACACTTTACAACGAAAATGACTGAAGTGCTGGGTTACGATGCTTTTTATTGCTGTTATTCTCAAAGGCTGACACTGCACACATACAAAAAGCAAGCATAGCGTCCACGGTTTAAGCAAACAAAGCTGTGAGGCTGAAGCACAGTGGTGCTGATGTTAAGGTTATGGTAGGTGTTTAGTGTTAGTTTTGTATTTTTGCTATTACTTTTTTATATGCTGTTTTTTTGCTTATTAGCACTAAGCAGTAGTTAGCAGAATATTTGGTCATAAACCAAAATAGCAAATAAAAAAGTTGCTCATTTTTATCCACCGGCAGCTAAAAAAACGCCACAGTAATGTGTGTTGTTGCTTAGATGTTTCACTTGTAAGAAAATTAAAACTTGGAATTGCAACACATAACACCCAAAACAATCTGTCATACTGGGCACGTTCCCAGCGAGCTGATGAACGTTGGGGCTGATGTAACTTTAATTTTGAATCTAAAAAACAAACGAACAAAAACAAGCAAATGTGAACAGTTGTCTTCATCACTTTCTGCTTTGTAGTGTGTGGCTAATAATACAGTATGCATAATTAAGTGGAGCCGCTGGTACATGGTGTTTGACACACTGTCAGGGGATGGCTTAGGGCAAAAAACACCAGTGATGATTGTTTGTCCCAGTTCAGCCTTGAAAACAACTGCAGTGCACAGGAAAGAAACATAAATTTATATTGGTCACTTTTATATGTCCATTAAGCCAAATCTCCTATTCCTGAAAGCTAACATTGTAAAACCAGATTGCACATTTCCCTTAAGTTAAAAGAGTTTGCTTTGAGTCTTTTGGTGCTGTCGTGGTTAATGTTTTACCGTAATGATGAAGGGAACCGTGTTGATCATCTCCAGGAGAAAAGACACTTGGAATATCTGCTCCCAAATGTTCCCCTAAAATCAAAAACATGCAGACTTTTTAGCAGCTTTACCTGTGAGCACACAATAGACAGTGAGTCACCGCAGAGATACGCTTCTTAATTGTAGTCTGTCACTTTTCACGACCACTTAATCTTTCACCTCAACCAGATCCTGTAATTACCATCTATCCTTAATGCAGCCGTGACAAGTGACTTGGGCTAATTACGCCACTTATGGACTGCCAATCTTGCAGACTGTAAGAGACTAATTGTACAGGCTGTATTACATTAATCACTCTGTGCTTGAAGTCTGTGTGTGTGCGTTACCTTGTAGCTCAGATACATCAGTAACATGGTCTCCAAGAAACTAATGATGGCTACAATCACCTGCAAAAAAAAACAGAAGAGGAAATAAACACCAATATTTGATCATCTCAGTTCATATAAAAGTTTTACTTTTTCAAATAACTGATTATGTTTCTCTACGTGTAACATGTTGTGACTCACTTGAATGGCCCAGACGGGAACTTTCCTATCCACCCAAAAGATCAACCCCCTGTCAAACAACACAAAACAACATAGGTCAACAAAACTTTAATTCAGTAAAGATCAGGAAACGCATTTTGTCTTTTTATACCATTGTGTGATAAACACAGTCCAAATGAGACTTGAGCAAGCTGTCAGTTATTATATCTGTAGGTGGATATTAATAGAGTAAGAGACAATACTCATTACGAAAACACTCATGTCATGTGGGGTTAATAAGTGGATTACGTGAAATGAGCTAAGAGAGAGCACACACTGAATATAGCGCTTACTCAAGATCCCATGATCGATTTGAGCAATTAGAAGAAATCACTCCTGCTGCTCACCAGTTAATTTCTCTGTCCTGCACCGATCCGTTCCACTGGCAGTCAACACTGCAGCAAAGTGACGATGGTAAAGAACAGAAGACAGAAGGACACAGAGGGGAAAGTCAATAAATGTACATTGAGAGGGTATTTGTACTGATGCATTTTATTCATTGGTTTTAATTAGATAATATATACACAAGTGAATCATTAGTATCTTCATGTACACGTCTAAAATCTGGTCTTTTTTATTTTAAACCGAGATAAAACTGATTTTCTTATTGCAGGACCAGTTGCTTCAGGGTTGTGTAATTTCTCAGAGAAAAACGGTTTAAACACACCTACTTTAGATGATCTCCTAGTACATTTTCTCAAGTACTGTACTTTTTTTAAGTACTTCCATTTAATGCAACTTTCCACTTCCACTCCACCACAATTATTCGGTAGTTTAGTGAGTTTGAGGATTCATTTTTTTACACAAAAAACATACAGACAGAAAATTAATCAGCAATTATTTAGCTAACCTTTCAAGTAATTTTTCATGCAAAACCAGCAGTCTTACAGTCTTAAAGCTTCACAAATGAAAGGATTAGCTGCTTTTGCTTCTAAGTAATGGAGTGAGAAATGTGATAATTCATAGGTATTAATAATCTAATGACAACATATATTACAACATTCATAATGGACATTTTTCTGCATTGTGTATTTTTACTTTAATCAGTTTTACACTTTCCTGATTAAACTTGTGTACTTTTACATTTTCAAAGCAGGCCTTCTCCTTGAGTATCTTAATCTTTTATGTGGTCTTGGTACTTTTACTCCACCGAAGGATCTGGTGTTGAGACTCTTCTCTGTGATATTGCGCTTTAAATAAATCGTGACTTGACTTAGAAAGTCTCCTCTCAGTGTGAACGAACCATTTGTTGTTGCCGCTGGGGGCGTTTTGCTGTCCTGCGCTGTGGGTGACGTTGTGGCCGGGGTTGTCTGTCGCCACTCGGATGATGTACAGCAGACATGTGAGCAGCTTCAGGGAGAAGTTGAACACGCGAATCCGAAGGCCTGAAGACGAGAGGCGAGCTCATTTTCCAGACAAACACTCACTTCAAACAACGCTTCAGCAGTGCAGCAATAATGTGATTTACTGTGACTCATAAGACACATCAGTGAGTACAAGAGTGTGTGCAGATTTACAGTCTGAGCAGCACCTTGGTATTTCTCTGTAAATCTATGGCTGCTGAGCAAGAACCTTGAGAGATACTTCAGTGCTGTTGTTTTCCTTGATGCATCTGGGCCTCATTAGGCATGAATTTTTGCTCTTACTGTGTTGCCTTTTAATGCCTTAATGAGTTATTCAACAGCGAGGTTAAGGGCTGAGAAGATGACCCGCACCATCCACTTACTTGATCTTTGGTTTTTGATGAAGAAGAGCTTGAGGCGCTCCTTGAAGGTGTTTTCATTCACATAAAACTCTACCTGCACCCTAACAGGGAAGAAGAGGAGAGGAACTGTCACGCAGGAATCAGCAGCGCCAACAGAACGAGCCACGCAGATGTTTTTTTTTTCGAAGCACTTTTTAAAGTATGAGATTGCACACAGCATGAATATTCATAATGCTGTTTTTCTAATCACCTGCCCGAGAGGGGTTTGGCAATTATCAGCCTCTGATTTTGTTCCCAATTACAAAACAGGGTTACTGTAGGACATGCAGCTTAAACCAAAGGAGCTACAGAGCAGCTGTTACAGGAGATAAGACAGTTTGAGATAGAATTAAACTTAAAAGAGAAAACGATCATTTTATCTTCTTTTATACAATTTCAGAATAAATGGCGGAACAAGTGACCACAAACACGCACATTTGGGTGTCTAGCGGGAATATATACTAAGAATTAGAATAATACTTGGTTAAATGTGAAAGAACAGCATGTGCAGGATGTTAATTTGTAAGAGCAAAGCAGAGAAGAAGGAGAAGAGTCAGTCAGAGAGAATAAGCTAAACTCATACAGCAGGTAGCTTGGCAACACAGAGAACATCTTTAAGCTATTAATGCAATCTTCCAATTGCTGCCTTCAGAGGAGAGAGCAGGCAGGGACAAATGAAAACGCAGAGTGCGAGAGTGTGAGAGAGATTAGACGAATGTCAGGAAAGTTGAAAGCTTCTCAGGTCGGCGCAGTTATCCCACATTTCTGCATGTGGCTTAAAGGTTCACGGTGGGAAGGACAAAAAGGCAGTGTGGGCCCTCCGGTGTGCACGCTGATAAAACATCACCGTGAAGTGGAGAAAGCCCCTTCAGAGGTGAAACAGAGAAGACAGGAGGAGATGAGACGCGAGAACAGCTGTCACATCTGGCCAGCAGCAGGGCAGAGATGAGCTCTGCAGGCGAAGGCACTTCAGCCGAGGCCTGACTCTCGCCCATGAGGGTCCTACAGATTGCTCTCTGTCTGTCTCCGAGTCTCACCCTTCCACCCACACACACACACCCACTCACACACACACGCATGCACACACATAATGGTGCAAAGTAATGACCCATAATCATCACAATTACTAGCTGAAGTGGTCTGACATTTGTCATACTGCCGCAGCACACTGGAGCTTCAGGCAATAAGACGCGCAGCTCTGTGAGTAATCAGGTCTTTTAAAGCGATTAATTGCGGCAGAGCGAGTGAAATCACTGTGCGGCTCTGAAACAGGCCTGCTTTTATTAAATCAATCCACCCCGAAGGTGTTCATCAGAAACACACAAAGACACCTGTTGCTCCGAATGCAATAAAAGTTCAAATGAAGGCTGGGAGTCTAAAGATGTTTTTTGGCAACATATCAAGCAGAGATGAAACAATTAGTTCATAAATCAGTTGATTAACAGAAAATTAGACTGTCAATAATTAATGCCCCTTTTCAAGCAAATAACATGACTCAGTTCCAGGTTTTACATAGTGGAGATTTCTCAGTCTTATGTGACAGTAAACTGAATATAGTTGGGTTTTAGTTGGATGGAAAAAGCAAAAAAAAAGTAGAGGGAAGATGGTTGCAGAGGATATCAGAGCAAAGATGATTAGTAGATTAACCAATAAGTCAATGAGCAGTAACAATGGTGACTTTTTAAATTGATGAACATTTTCTGGTTTTCTTCTTTGAAATGAATATCTTGTAGCTTGTTATGATCAACAATGTTCACCAATTTATGGACTAACCTATTGATCCATAAATTAAAAAAAGAACAGTAACTGATAATGACAATAATAATTAGCAGCCCTAATATCAAACACTTTGAATTAGATTTGAAAAATAGAAAAAGTTATGGATTTAAGTAATAATTTCTTGTCCGGGGCTTCTCGGACGTGAACACTTGTTTTTTTTTTCTTTTAGTTTTCTTCGTGTCGCACAAAAGACAGATGAGGAGCATCACTCGCTCTGATCTGACACATCTAAACCTACATCACATTACCACCAGTGAAACACAAAACCTTTTTTTCAGACACACATAAAAACACTCTCATCATTTTCTGAGCATCTCAGCAGTTTTTTCGGCGCGCTTATCAAACGGTGTCGCTGATTGAAGCCTCCAATAATAATAATAATAAAGAATAAGAATAATAACCATCTCACAGCGTGGTGTCCCCCCCTTTTGCTTCCCATTATCCTCCCCCTCCCTCCTCCACCCTGCGCTCTCGGGAGGAGCACCTGTGGGCTCCTCTCCGTGTGGCCCTACCTCTGGCCGGCGTCACTGCCGAAGGGCTCCGACCTCCAGGCGCCCACAGACGGACTGACCCAGGTCGGGATGACGATCTGCGGATCCATCGTCCCCTCTGACACCTGTGCCCGCGTCGTGCTCTCAGTCTCGGTGGCCACAGTGGGAGCTCCTTGACCAGCGCGCCTCCCCGCAGCTCGAAAATAACTCCGCACTAACTCTGTTTGACTGATGAGGATTTTTTTTTTCTTTTCTTTTTTAAGCTTTAGGAAGAAAAAAATCAAAACACAACAAGATGCTGCAATGGGGGAAAAAAAATCAAGGACAAAGCAGCGTTTGATAAGTCATTTATTTTGAGGAATGAAGTGCTTATTGGAATATTTTTAGAAATGTATACAGTCTCTCTCTCTCTCTCTCTCTCTCTCTCCCTCTCTCTCATGCGCGAGCCTGTTGCCACAGCAACGTTGCTATGACAGGAATAACCCTGACTGATGCTGCTGCAGCATGCTTTGCTCCTCTCCAGCAGCCCTGCAGCTCCTGACATATCTGAGAGCTTTTCCTGCGACATGCCGGAGGAAAAAAAAGGTCCCCCGGATCAGCTGAACCCCGGTCTGTCCTCTTTCTGCGGGAGTCCTCGGCCGCAGCCTGGTCAAAGTCTTTGGAGGAGTCTCAGAGGTGATTCGCATGTGTCACCTGACACACTTGCAGCCGATAAAGCCCAAAGGCGTGCGCTACTCTGTCTCTCTGTTTTGCTCTTCTGTCAGGAAAAAGCAACAAGAGACGAGGGGAGTGTGGGAGATGGAGGGTGAGGGGGGGGTCGCTCTCTGCCTTGCCAATGTGGAGATTTTTGGCATCGTAAGTGACAGAAAACAGCAGAGAGATAGATGTTTTGTTTGTTTTCCCCCTTTGGACTTGAGTAGAAAATGTAGACAAGAAGCAGATCAAAAATAAATGGAGGAGGCTCTGCTCGTTTTCTCCCTCCTGCGTCCCTTCCACCTATTTGTCTTAACCTAATTTGAAGAGTCTGAAGTAGTAATTTATAGATGACCTCCTGTGTGAGTCAGTGCTTTTGAAAATACCGGAAGAGGCCACTCCACTTGAACTCCCTTCGCCCACACCGGCGCTGCGCTGCCACTCAATGAGGCTTTCCAGGTTACATGAGACGACCCTCACACGGTATCTCCTGTCTATCAAATGTCTATCAAACATTTTCACTTGTGCATTCCACGTTCGAATATATATCCATGTAGCACAGAGAGACATCACTTAGGTGGGAATAACAAAGAAACTGATGACAGTAAGTTGAAAACAAATGAGAGGAGAAAAGGCGACCGCAGCGTGCCACGTGAGGCCGACAGTTTGACGATAATGTGCATGTGCCTGCGTGTTGTTTCTTCTCATGCGTGCCCGCCTTTGAGAAAGGAACCTTTGAGTGATGGATGATCCCCGGGCAGATGTGACCAGTGACATTTGGGAGTTCACAGACAGCTGCCGAACACAAGGCTGCCACCTGACCACGGAAAACCTAACCCTGAAGCATCACTCACCTCCAGCAGCGCTATCTACCCGGGACAGAGGACTGGGTTCATTTCCAGGGAGAAGAACAGAAAAAAATGATAATAACTGTCTAAGTAGGCGCTGAAAATGTGGACAGCTTTATCGAGGAGAGGGGAGGAGAGTGGTTGTCGCGAGGACAGCTGGGGAAAGGTCACCTTTGACTGAAAGCATTGGCAGAGCTTGTTGGTTTTTTTTTCATCGTCACATAGACATGTCAAATATTACAAAAAGCACTGCACACTCAAGAGGTTTACTGCTGCTGTAATCACATCTAAAATTACATCTGATGATCGCTCTCCTGAGGCCCATCTGGCACAGCCCAAGAATATATACTGAATAAATACCTTCAGGAGAGGCAACTATGAGAGTATAACCAAGCGCTCCGATTGCTGAATTCAGCACAGCTGGAAACAGCTGCAGCAGCAGAGGACAAGCGTCTTTCTTTTTTCAAGTTATTTTTTGACTCTTTGTTTTAGACTTTAGAAGCAGAATCTCAGGATGAAAACAAATGACGCAGATCTCAGAGAAGCTGCTACCGAGCTCAAATGCTGCGGCAGAGCTCAGAGCTGAAGGCGAGAGGGGAGAAAATGTGGATTGAGGGAAGGTAGAAAGCAGAGGAGACTGATGGTGAGATTGCATTTTACATTCCTTTTGTGAATTAGGTCACACTGTTGTTGCAGACTTTTGCCAAGTTTTGAAATCCATGAATAAATGTATTCTTAGGAGAATGTATCAAACACATTCACAGTCACACCAAGCCTGCTTCGCAACCTCTGTTTAAAAAAAACACACTGATTGAAGAAATTCAGCACCACGGACAGCAGCTCAAACGCCGCTGCGCTCTCTGGCTACATTTCTTCTTTCAAGGCTGGCAAAATCCTCGGCACAAACACCACTTAAATCATAACACAGGGTTAGAGAGCACTTCAAACTGCACTTGTGTATGTTGCTGTGTATGCTCAGACTCCAGGCGGTAGACATGGCAAACACTTCACGCATGATGACTCTGTTGTAACTTTAAAACAATTAGCAAAGTGTGTCAAGTGGGGCTGATCTCATCAGGGTCATTTTCGCCTGTTAAAAAAATTAGGTCTCTAAACTGACAGGTGAAAGCAACATGATGAGGTTGTTTTTTCATATGAGAAATTAGTTTAATTAGTCTTAAAAATCACCACATCGTGAGGCAAATGCTGAAAAAGATTATGTTTCTTGAAAAGCAGGATGAATATGATGGACAGATAGACTTTAGGTATTTTGTTAACAGATACTGCTAGACTATGTTTTAAAATGTTTTTAAAACATAGTCTAGTTTTCTAGTTTCAATAGTTTTTTTCATTGGTTTATCTGCCTTATTTTTCACCTTGAATAATTGTTTTGGGCTATAAATGTCTATTTGGCACGAATCAATATTATGTTAATTAGATGTTAATTAATAGCTTAACTAATCTGACAAGAAAACAAATACAAATTTGAATTTCTATTTTAAACTAGTTGAGTCAGCTGTTAACACCACTGAGAGGGTATGAAGTTAGATAAGTTAGAGCGTGAGCAAAGAAGTTAGCTAATAGTAATGTATATATGGTTCAAACTGTTAGCCTTCTTAATATGAAAGATTAATGGCTAAATTTAATGCATAAACACAAAAATGATGAATTATTGAATAATTAGCTGAAAGCAATAAATAAAAGACAAAATAGCTCAATGTATCAATAAATAGTGGGAACAGCTGGGTAATTACAACGGATAAATGGCTGACACAAATTATGGCGTTGGTTAACGGGTGCTTACTTCATTTGACCGTGGGGTTAAAGACAACTTTTTCTGAGTTTATCTGCTGTTCCTGCCTCAGACCACGTCAAACAGCACTGCTCGACCTACGTTACTGTTTCCCTTCGCGGCCACGCTGCTGCCTACCTGTCGTCGTTCTGGAAGCTCTGGTCCCCGAGCAGCAGGTCTCTGAAGCGGAACCGGGGCGGCAGCGGAGGCACCTCGCTCTCGTGCTGCTCCATCTTAAGGGTGGAGATGTCTAAGATTACCCCGCTGCTGTTGGTGTTGGTCTGGAGAGGCACTGGAGAGGGACTAGAGGAGGGAGAGGAGAACAGTAAAGAAGCAGAAGGGAAATGAAAAGGGAAAAGGGAAGTTTCAACAGGAAATGTTGAGAAGGAACAAGGAAAGGAAACATGGGTGGAAAGGAGCAGGTGGTGGACTGATGAAGGAATGCAGAAAATAAAAATGAAAAAAAAAATAGGGGAGAAAAAAAAAGTTAATGTCACAAACTGATAGGTGACTACTTATGAAATCAGCCTCTTTCGCACTCTGCAGTATGAGCCTTTGAAATCCTGAAGTCACACGGACAATACAAAGCAGAGTCAGACAACAAACATCTGTGTAAAGCACCGTGCGTCCTGACTACTCACTACCCTGTGGAGGCATAAAATGTAGCTAGTGTGGCTGTAAGCATCCATCTGAGACCATTTAAGAGTAATGAGCAGGAGCAAGAGTTTACATGCACTCTAAAGGGGGTAAGATAGTCTAATGTTCAATACGGTTTCTCACAGTCTACCTCTTATGACACTAACTTTAACACTGCTGTAAACTGTATGTATACAGATATACGACGGATAGATATGGAAGGAAACATTTTATTTCTCATTATCTGCTAATATCTGAGAAGAGTGGACTGAAAATCAATGTCCACCATGTCTAGCATTTACTTTGGTGTGGGGAAGTTTCAACCAGCCGTGGAAAGCAAGTAAGTATTCATGTTGCTCAAAAAGTAAAAGTAAGACATTGAGGTACTTTACTTCCATTTTAGGATACATGTAGTACACACATTGCACATTTTGCTCGACTATACTGACTACATGACTAGTTGCTTTTCTGATTCATATTGACTTGATAAGGTGATAAAATACAATGCACAATCACTGTCAACCATTGGTTCCCTTCCAAATAAAAAATAAAATAACATTGCACACACACAAAAAACTACTTGTGTTGAAGGACCTTTGTTGTTGTTTTTTTTTCATGCCTTACTGATAATCTCATGATCCATCAGATGTTATCCTGTGATCCATTTGGAGGAGCCCAACCCTGTGGTTAAAAACCACTACCATGAACTGCCTGACTGGAGCAGCTGCAGCAGTAAAATACGGCTTACACAGCGTTCATCAACAACCAACAATGTCCAATCCAGTAATGATATTTAATTATTCATTACTCACACAGGCCATTTTTCTGTAGAATGAGTACTTTAACTTTTGCTGATAACACTGTTGTTTGAGTTAAGAAGGACTTGCTTTGGCTTATAACAAAGTATTTTTTAAGTTTTTTACTTTAGGATCTGAGCATCTTTTCCACCACCGGTTTCAACTTACCGTATCTATCTCGTACTATCACTCAGCTTGAGGCACATATAGGCAATCCTGCATGATGAAACACAGATCTCTGATTCAGAGTCAGCTCTGTTTATAAAATCCTTAAAACTGAAGGATGGAAACATCTGGCTGACTGAAAGAGGGACACAATCTCCACCGTTGACAATGCAAATGCTGAGTCACCTTTTCCAGTTCGTTCAATCGCAGCTGCGAGAGCCAAAGAGACGTGTGAAGAAAAAGGGGTGAGGTGTGATGGGATGTTTCCTTTGAACACAGGTCGAGAGGGCACGCGGAGATGAACCGATGTCGGCCACTTGAAGAAATGAGATGAACGACAGACCCCAGCGTTAAGCGAATGGTTTGATTTCCTGTTTCACACTGCATGGACGGGTGTTTCTGAGAGCTTTGAGCTGGTCAAAACAACTCATCCGTCCGTTAGACATTACTCATCGCAGGGAAGAGACGTGCTTTATGATTCAAACACTGCTAAAGCGCCGCGGTGTGAAATCCTCTTGACTGTAGATGGCCCCTGTTTTTCTGTCTCATATGATCAATAGAGCGTGGAGGAAAATAAAAAAAAAAGAAATCCCCAAATCTCTCTTTCCTCCATCACTGTGTCTGCCTGTTTGCCATAGTCCTCCATTAAGCTTGTCAGACTTACTGCATAATAGATGAAGGGTATATTTCCCATGTGGTTTTGTGAAATTCATCCAAGTTAACCAAACAAAGCTCTAATGGCAAAAGAGCACCACCCAGATCTCATCAAACACACTGAAGCTCAAGGGTCATGTGAGGCGAACAACAGGAAAGGCGCTGAGGGACAAGTTTTACATCGTCCAGCTCATCTGTCATTAAACAACACATGCATGAACCTTCTTTATAAAACATAATATGCCTTTTTTTATGGCAGAGTGACACAGATGAGTCCAGTGCATGGCAACATCTTTCAGTGCCTTAATTAACTTCCAGTGATGCAGCCAGTGTTTACAGCAGGTCATATCCAGGCTGTGTTAATGAAAGCTTGTGACAGAGCGACAGAGGCAGACAGCAGCTGCACACACACACACACATATAAAGAGCGCATGAAGGTGCGTGCATATGAAGCTCTGCAAAAAAAAAAAAAAAAACACTGATGCAAAACTACAACGTGCAGCACGTTTCACACCACAAACTGCACACGAAAAGATCCAAAGTTCCCACAGATGGTCATGGCACTTTTAATTTCTTTTTTTTTAAGTTATGAGAACGAAATGCACATATGATCCCCTGAAGTTTTTGCCTCTTACCGTGGCTTGTGCTCGCTCACGGTGCCATCATCGTTGACGAATGACTGGTTGACGTAACATTCACTGCACATGTTGGCCGGAGAGCCGGACTGAAGAGCTGCGATGGTCGGCGTGGAGTCCCCCTTCACTGAGTCTTCTTCCTGGGTTAATTGCATCGAAGGGGGGTGGGGAGGATGATCTGCTCCAAAAAAAAACAAAAAGAAAAAAAACAGGAGTAGACACCCGGAGAGGAAAGACGCGCTCTTTTTGAAGGAAGCCTCCCTCTCCCTCCTCTCACCTCTCCAGGAGCATCTCTGGAGGACTTTCTTTGTGTGTGTGTGTGTGTCAGTCTTCGCAGATTTTTAAGAAAGCCGCGCGAGAAAAGTGACAGTGAACTCTTTAAATAGACAAGCTGAGAGATGATGAAGTCATATGGGCATCAGGGAAAAAAAAAAAAAGAAAAAAAAAAGGAAAACAACTCCAGGCCTGAGAAGGTGTGAGGATGAGTGAGGAGGCTGTGCAGAGGAGAAGGTCTGCAGCAGCCAACATGACAGCTCTCCTTTCCCGAGGTAGCGGTACACCTAATGACATAACTGTTGAATTATCACCCAACTCTTTGCGAGGAGAGAGAGAGAGAGAGAGAGAGAGAGAGAGAGAGAGATCAGCGCCATCTGCTGGAGGCTCCAGGTCCCTTCAGTCCTCTGAGATCTGAAGTTTAAAGTTCAGGGAAACATGCATGCAGGAGGCCACACACACACAGCTGAGTCTAACTTGTGACATAAAGTGAAAATGATTACAGGACCGATGGATTTTATTATATTTCCAGCATTTATTTTGTCCTTTGTAACAATCAGTGGTGTGAGAAGCACTCTGATTCTTTATTTAGGCCAAAGTTATGAATGTAGTCGTGTAGAAATATCCCAAGGTGGCAGTAAGTGTTGCATTACATTAGCATTAAAGGATTATCAGCAAAATGTTCTCAAAATATCAAAAGGTAAAGGTATTTGTTCTGCAGAAAGATGCTCCCTGTAACTGACACATACTCATCTATGATATGTGAAAACTGATGCATGAACGAGTGTGCACTCTTTATCTGGTTGAGGCGGAGATAGTTCTAATGATTGGATCATTTTATATGTTTGGGTGTTGAAAAGAAATCATTTTTAAAGTTTAGAGAGGACGTCACTCTGATAAAGCAAACAGCTTTTTGCAAGGGACAAGATGCAACAAAAAAAAAAGAACTTAATCTTTAATGGTGCATTTTATTCAACGGGATTCCTTTTTTTTTTTTTTAAATATAAAATCTGATCAGCAGCTAGAAAGCTCTCAGAGAAATGTAGGGATGTAAAAGGTGTTTGCCACTGGAGTAGTACAAAATGAAAATATCAAATACAAATACCTGAAAATTGTACAGTATTTGAGTATTGAGTATTTTTCACCTCAGCATTTAAAAGATGTGAGGAGGAGGAGAAGCAAAATGACTTCAGTTCACTTCCAGGGGTGCCAGAAGATGATATGAAAATAAAATGCGAAAAGATTGACTGACTGAATGTTTTATTTCTTTTTTTTTTTGGTTGTTGTTTATTTGATGACGCAAACTGGAACAAGTACTGAGGAGACGTGGGAGAGGTGGTATGATTCAGCGGGGTGACGGTGACACAAGGTTGTTGAAGAGTTTTAAGCTTGTGATGGATGTTCGGGATTGAGTCAGTCACTCAGACTGAAGTGGGGAATCTTTCTAACGCCGCGGAGGAGAGAAGTCACATCTGTGAGATAATCCCAGCAGGGTCGACGCGCTGCGAAGCAAAGCGGCGTTTTGCCGGCAGATTAAAAGGAATAATGTCGAATGTGAATAAGCTCAAAGAGATCCTCGTCACCTTCCGACTGTAATGCCAACACGAGCTCGACATATGTGTTTCACAGAAAAACAAACCTTCAGGGTTGAATTTGCATCACTTTGTTCATCACTTCTCTTCTGATATCAACATGTGGTTAAATGTTGATTTAGTTTAGTACTTTATGACTCAATTCTTGTAAGAGTACTGCTGAAAGACAAAAACATCAATATCAGAAAGGAGAAATATTCTAATACAAGTAAAAGTCTTCATCCTGAGCATTTTTGCAAAGACCTCAGACCTGCTTGTGCAAAAGTTTACATAAGCGATGTTCCTATACTGAGCTCTCAGTTTGATCTTGTGTCATGACTGTCTCCATCTGGTGTCTGGCCACTGTGGTGCTGAACACCCCCCCCCACCAAACCTCAGCACACAAGCCGACATTTTGACAGCATGCAAAACAGAAGCCGACAGAATGAACAGAAAAAACATTTGTGACAGGCTTTTTTTTCTAAAAATACTCAATCACTTCAGTGTATTATAATAGTTTTCATTCATTTTAAGGTAGAAGTTTGTGAATCACCATGCTGTTTTTATTGTTTTCATGCTTTTGTTTTTACACCTCTGTAAAGTGTGAGTTTTTTTTAGAGAAACGTTTTCTATTAAACTTACCTGATTTCAAGCATACAGACATTGCCAGTTTGTCATTTCAGTATCACATTTAATTGTGTAAGTTTGGTCGATCCAGACTTCCACTGATGAAAATGTTTTTTTTTTTTCAATCAATAATTTTGTCCTCACAGGACTCTGTTTTAATTAATAGCAAAGATGTCGTGTACATGACCACAGTTTGCGTGGGACTCAGAAGATTTATGCCTTTTCTGTCTTAAATCATAATGTAAAAATGATTTGGTGCTAAAAAAAAATTGAATTGCTGTTTTAAAAAAAAACCTTCAAGCTGAGTCAAGGTTGTTTGAAATTTCCAGAATCACATTTCTGAGTGTGATGATTTGCTACAGCCCTGCAAAAATATGAAAAGAAAACAAATACATCTGTTTTCAGACTGCATCCTCTTTAATTACAAAAAAATCGTTGCACTTAGTAAACAAAAATACTTTTGACACAAATAAATTCAATCAATGTTTGAAGGATTTGGAGAATCCTGATTTGGTCAAGTCCAGTTTGGTTAGAAAGATGCTGAATATGATAATGTAAAACTGTGTGTGGTAAAGAGTGGTGTGTGTGTGTGTGGTAAGTGCCTGGATGGTAAACATCTGTGGGTACATTTTTACATCTTGTAATCCTGTTTAATTATGACTTGCTGACTTGATGTCATATATGATATGCACTCATATCATCATCTTGTCACTAATGGAGATTCTGCTTTATGGCACCACATTTGATGTACTGACTTGTTTGTAACTGGATTTTCAGCACAAATCCATTAAGGAAGCTCATCATGTTGAATGAATTTCTAAATAACTTGTAGTCTCTAATGTGGGTCAAACTCTAAAAGACTTGATCCTACACTTCCCACAATGCAACTCAATGGCAGCTTTCACAAGAGTCTCCCTGCATTCTACTTGTCCACGTCTTTTAAACTCCACGTCCCCAGTTTCTAACACTGCCGTCCCAGTGTTTATAGACCGTATACGGTTATTTTCAAAGACTGTGTAAAACTCCCAATGACAATTAAACTTAAACTTGATGTATAAAACAGTGGAGTCTCCCCTCATGAAAATGTTTATGAGGATGTTGTCAATTTGCTGTCTTACATTCCAATATTTTACTATTCCTTCCTACTTGTAGTAACTAAATGACCAAAACACAGTCTATCCAAAAGGGACATGCCATATGTTCACTATGAACAGTGAGTCAGCCACTTTAATCAGTCTGATCACTGTTTTCAAAGGGATTGGGTGTTTCTAAACTTAACCACCAACATTTAATTTCCCTTTAGTTAAAGGACACACAAATCTTATATGAAGTCAAATAATCAGAAACAGCCTGATAAGTATATTAATGTTAAGTGTTAAATGAAGATCAGCTGAAGAATTATTTGTTTGTTTTTAAACACTTTTAAATAACTTAAACCACTCATTTATGAGTTTGAAGGAATTCTATGAAAAAACAAGTTTTAATCAACTGAGCTATTTATCACGTTGTCCTGACTTATTAGAAGTATTTCTGAATATATCAGAGAAGGAGTTTATTATAACAGAATATGTTAACCCAAGCTTTGCTCATTCAGGCACTTACCCATTTCTTAAGCATTAACCATGAAGTGTGTCGGGGTTTCAGAATCAGTCTGCTCCCTCTGTGCTGACGGAGGCCACAGCTGAAACGTAGTAAGGTCCCTCTCTGAGATAAGTCTTCAGACGGAGGTAATGCTGGCTGCCCAGTATCTCTGCTGCCGTTGACGAACACACAAGTGACCCCACCAGTTCAAATTTAGCGTCTTTGGCCTCCTTTGTCTGACCCGTTGAGCGATCCAAAACGAACTCCATGAAACTGGGAGTGCTGATCATTAACTTCTGACCCCACGGCTGAGTGGCAATGGCCTGGAAAGCAAACACACACGTAAATCGACTGATCGAGATAAAAATATTACTGGAAAAAAGGTAATAGTATTTCTGATTTTTGTAATCACTCAAACCACCCCAAAAAAAAGGATTCAATCTTACAGTAACTACAGTTTTACAGTCTTTTTCACATGGTTTTAAAAAAGGTCAGTAAACCGGGGAGGAAATGAGATTAACGGCTGAGCACTCACAGTGAAGATCCGCAGAGCCCCACAGTGCAGCTCTGGGAACGGCTGCGTGCTGATGTTGCGAATCATGTCCATGGGCTCTTTAGATAAAAGTCGGAACCAGGACTCCGTCAGGGCCAAGAGGTCCTCTGTTTGCTGCTCTGGCTGAAACAGAACATCAGACTCATGAAGTGGACAACTTTGGATTGATTTGAAGACTGATTGAAGATATCAAAAAAAAGATATACGGTAATTAAGCTCTTTATCTGTGCATAACGATACCTGTAGAGTGAGAAGTTGTGATATGGCGTCCAAGCTGCGCACTCTGAGCTCAGTGGCTCCAGAGCTGGCGAGCTGACTCATTCGTAAGAACACAGCCTTGAACTTTTCTCCTGAGGACACAGAAAATCAGTGAAAAATATCCCAAGTCACCAGCGACAAATGAAATATAAAGATTGATGAAGCCACTGCTGTGCTGGCACCATTTATTTTTATAAATTTAGGAGAACTTAACAGACTCACCTGTTTTTTGAAGGACCTGCTTCCCCTCCACAGTAGATCCGAGTAACCCCAAAGTGTCGAGAGCCACGCCGACCATCACTGGGTCGGGGTCCAGAGCCATCTCAAACACTTTGTTCTGGAAGGCCGGGTAGGTTTCACAAATCTGCTGCGGGCTGTCCATGATGGCTAGATTTCCAAAGAACTTCACCAAACCTGCAGAAGTAATATTTTCACTCCTGTTCATCCGATTCTCAGATAGTTATTAATCTGCATTTACTTCTTTGCTAATCATCTACATGTACAAATCTATATATGATTTAATCTTTTGTTTGGCTTTTTTGGTGCTGTTTTATAAAGAGGCTCACCGGGAAGGTAGAGGGAAGAGAAGGGGTCAGTGTCTGCTCCTCTGATCATGTTGGCGATCTTGTCCATTATACCCTGTTGAGCCAAATACTGCCGGCCGTGCTGACTGTGGGCCAGAGTGGTGACCATCTCAATGGCTGTGGCTCTGGAATAAAAGACAACGACAGATACAAACTCATAGCATGATGGCAGACAAAATATGCTACTAAAAGAGGGAGAGACTGTGAGAGCAGATGTGTAAACTTACATTACAGTGTAGCAACGACACTATAATTTTCAGTCCCCCGGCTTGTATTTATATGATTAATTTTATTACCTGATCAATACATCATCTCCTGTCAGTTCTCCGAGCAGCTGAGAAATGAAGCTGCTGTTGGCGCAGTAACCGAGAGAAATGGGGGATACGGATGAGATTTCCACCACCAGCTGCAAGCAAAAAAAGAAAAGTCTTTATTAGGGAATCAATATTTCAATATTTTTTTGTTTGTAGATGTATGTGCATTCTGGACATGTGCAAATATTTCATGAAATATGTCACAAATCAGCCAAGACTGAGCGATACTGTGTTGGCTATCATGCAGCCGGCTACAGAGTCTGCTAGATGGCTTCATGAAAAGAAAACACACGCTGGGGGAAATAAACTTCAACAATCATTCATCTGTCTCCCTGTGTATGATTACAAGCTCATCTGCATTCAATTACAACTTAAATATCACTGAATCTACGTGCCCACATTCTGGCTTGAGTTGGTGTTATGATTACTCATCTTTTCCACTGATTCCATCCAAATGTAAATTTAAAAAAACTCACACATCACGCATTAAAAATAAATAAATAAACGAATAAAACGCTGTCACTGTTGAATCGTGAGACACGAAGTAACCCGAAGTGACACTCAGCTGAACGCACCTCATATATCCTGTATCTGACGATGTCGCTCGTGTCCATCACGTCCTTCATGACTTTCAAGAGGTCGGTCTGGAACAGTTTGTCCAAACCCGGCTTGGAGTGACTCAGTTTAGTCAGGGACCGAATGGCCTATGAAACAAAAACAATTACTGCACCCACTGTACGTTTATAAAAATCGCATTCAGGGTTATCTCGCTGCTTCAGTCGCCACCTGTTTTGCCACAGCCATCTTCTCTTCTCCGATGCAGAGGATGACTGCTCGCAGGATGTCATGGCTGTTGAGGACTTCGGTGGCGGCATCGGGGTGCTCCACTATTCGGCCAATCTGACAGCAAAAAACATAAAGACACGAAAGTCAGTGGTTTAAGGCCAAGTTTGTGTGTGCGTGTGTGTACACGGTGTCTGAGCAGCCTACTTGCGTCAGGGCCAGTATCTTCACTGTTTCATTTGGATGGGCAAGACCCCCCTGCAGCTCCACTCTGTAGCTCTGGGCGAGGCTCACGGGGCTGAGCGCCATCAAGATGCGTTCAAGGATGTCCACACATAGCTCGATCTGCTCCCTGCAAACACATTTCACATCATTAACTGCAACTAAAGATTACTGTTCATCATTCATCATCTATGATTCCTATAAAAAAGTATATTTTCCCCTTTTTTCGCTTTATACATGAAATCATGGTCAATATAATTTGCAAAAAAAAAAGCTTCTTTCATGTCAAAGTGAAAACAGATTTTTACAAACTAGTGTCGATTAATTAAAAATATATAGTGTAAAATAAGTGTTTGTATAAGTATTCAACCCCCACATGTCAGAATTTAGTAGAGACATCTTTGCTGTGAGTGCAATCACAGCACTAAGTCTGGGTGCATGTGTCTCAGTCAGGCTGGCACATCTGGACACTGCAATTTTTCTCCATTCTTCCTCATAAAACAGCTCTTACTCTGTCAGGTTGCTTAGATATTGGGCGTGAACTGCTCTTATCAAGTCAAGCCACAAATTCTCAATCAGATTGAGCTCTGGGCTTTGACTTGGCCACTCCAGAACATTCATCTTGTTGTCTTTGAACCATTTCTGCATAACCTTTGCTGTATGTTTGTGGCTGGAAAATGAATCTGTTGATTTTTGTGCTGAGTTGCTCGGACTGTTCTGGATCTCCAACAAACTGTTTTTATACTACAATCACTTGACACACATCAACTGCAGCTCAGGTGATCTCCATTTTACTAATTGTGACACTGCTGGCATCAACAAGTTGGACTTCTGTTGAATTAGCTCGGTCACTTTGGGGTGCATATTTATGCAAACACTTATTTTACACTATATATTTTTAATCATGATTTCATGTATAAAAGCAACAAAAGGGGAAACCTAAAAGGGGGGTGGTGAATACTTTTTATAGGCATTGCATACTGTGTTAGAAAATAATACATTTTTGTCAGTCAAATGACTTGAAAGTGGTCTCTTTCATTTCACAGAAGACTGACAAACAAGCTAACATTCATATTTAAGAAAGTGAAACTGCTGAGCTGTTGGCATTTATGCTATAATGTTCATCTGTCTTGACAGTATTTGGACTGTGACATGTTTTTACTGGTTGGCTCTGCACTCCAAAACTTGAATTTAAGCAACGATTTTGTACGATTGGCAGGTTGATTTTCACCTCTGATTTTTTGAGGGTGTTCACATGCATAATGAAAAAGAAAGGTGCAGCAGCTCACTGCCTTTCTGCATCTGTAAAAACACAAATTTGGAGAAGGAGCTGTGTGCAAAAAAAAGGGGCCAGCTTTGCTATACACATGAACACCTCTAAAACACAATAAATACGAAAGTTAGTCATGTAGAGTTTCATTTAAAGCTAAAAACAGGGCTGTTCAAAGGAAAACTCCTCACCTGCACTGCAACAGATACCAGTGCTATCTGTTAGCTAGCAAACTAGCACAGGTATAACACAGGTTATTCAGCTGGCTCGCTGACTTATCCTTCTGGTATGTTAACCCACAGATGAGCTGGTTGTTGTTGGCAGTAACAGTGAACACTGGCAGCTGACTGACTCAGCAGATAACACAAACCAACCTGCGATTTGAGTTGAGCAGAGAGAAAACGACGCTGAGCCGCTGCCCGCTCACAGAGTCTCTCAAAGCGCTCACAGGTATCGATAACAGAGCTGTTTTTAAAGTCTGCAGCTCCTCGATGGGATCCTCCACACCGGAGATTTCCTCCAGCAGACTCTCAATGGACGCGGCCATGACTTCCAATGTTTGGGGAAACTACAAAAAAAAAACTCTTCTTCTTCTTCTTCATTTGCGCGCTCGACATTCAACGCTGCGCCGCATTGTCGCCCCCTGCTGGGCAGAGCAACAGCCTGTATTTTGACTTTAGATAAACTCCTCTTGAGACTGATATAAATGAGGCACGCATATTTTACGGTTTATTGACCCCCACTATTTCCCTACTTATCCGGGGTGTACGCCACCTCTCCATCAGTCCAAGCTGGGAATGGCTCCCTAATCCTCTAAAGCACTTTAGCACTGATGCTTACAGACATGATATACTTGGAAACTATGCTCCACTTAGAAACCTACATAAGTGTGATATATTCAAATACACACAAACAGGAAACAAGTTGCATCTAGCAGTAAACGTTGAATGAAAAATATCTCTATTTTCATATGTTCTAGATTTCTCCATAAGGGAGAATATGTAGATGTCATTCAAATAATTTATATGAAGGTAATTGAACTTTTACACATTAGACATAAATCATTATTTAAACCAAATGATCTTTTTTGTGTGTGGGATCCTTGTTTATGGGATCCTTAATGTTCCTTTGTTGTGATCAAACTGCTCTTTCTCTGTATCATCAATATTGAACACATGATGCAGGATACACTCTTCTTGACGTAGCATGTGACTTGGAGTTGAGGTGCAAGGTTACAGGCTGCTAGAGTTTCATGAAAGTGGAAACCCCGTCTGTCAGCAAGTATTGTTGTGAGACTGACTACAGCAGGAGGTCTTTTCACCTACAGTCGATCACAGAAAAACAACAAGGCCGTCAAGACAGTTGTCATGCAGGTACAGTGATATTTTTTTTCCTGCTTAAACGTTTTAATTTTATTTAATTTAAGTTAAGTTGACTGCATTTATGGTAATTCATACTTTCTCTCTTTCTGTCTGATGCTCCAGTGCTCTCTGTTCAAGCTGCGTACCCACCAGTGGTGTTTCCTCCTGTTTAATGTGCTACTCTTCCACGCCCTGCTGTTTGGGGCAGACTTTGTTGAGGAATACCTCCTGCAGCCCACGCCAGGGGTCTACACTGACGGCGTGGTTGTTGACGTAAGAGAGAAAGCAAGGAAACTGGACCTGAGCAACGCTAAGGAGAACGTGTCCAAGGCGTATCCCATCATTAACCCTGATGCCTGCAGAAACTCAAACCTCTTCCTCCTCACTCTAGTCTTCAGCTCGCCAGCTAATATCGCCCTAAGAGATGCAGTCAGGAGGACATGGGCCAACCAAACCGTCCTCCAAGGCTTCCCAGTGCAGATTCTGTTCTTCTTAGGATCAACTCAGACGTCTGCCGAACAAAACGCCCTCATGAGAGAGTCTGACCGCCATGGGGACATGGTCCAGGGTCATGCTGTGGCTGACTCGTCCATCCGTGGCCCAACAGAAAAGACAGTGCTGGCACTCCGCTGGGTGATCGCCTTCTGTCCTGTGGCGCGCTTTGTTCTGCTGACCAAGGACTCAGTGTTTGTCAACCTTCCTGCTATCGGAGGCTACCTACTGGGACTGCACAGGCACCCTGAGGACCTTTATCTAGGTCGTGTGATCCAGAGAGACTCCCCTAACAGAGACCCCAACAGTCTTGGATACCTGCCCCCGGCTCTCTACCCTGACAAGTACCTGCCTGAATACTGTGACGGGACGGCTTACGTTCTATCCCAGGATGTGGTCCGAAAAGTATACGTCGCGTCCGCAGCGATCCGTGCGCCAGTCCCAGTTGATGTTTTTGTGGGCCTTTGTGCTCAAAAGGCTGGTGTGGCACCAACCCACAGTGCCAGGTTCTCAGGAGAGAAACATATCCGCTACAATCCCTGCTGTTACCGCTATTTGTTCAGCTCAGCGGGAATGGGAGGCCGCGAACTGGATACAGTGTGGGCAGATCTGGCAAAGAAGGGTCGACGATGCTCTCTGTTAAGGACCTACTATGGCTTGGTGACCTGCAAGGCCCTCACTTACCTCGATAAACTGTCCTTCTTCAGCTCCCAGGGCCAGGCTGAACCGCATGGTTAATTGATGGAATATGTGATGCGTTCATGAGTGTGAAAGAGATACAGTGACAGACAGGAAGAGAGGTTGAATGAAAGAAAGTGTGTTAATAGGTTTGTTGTCCACTCCAGTGTTTCTATTTATTTTTCAGCATGGTTCAATCTGGAACACCTGGAACATTTTTATGTATGTGCACAAAAGCTCAATGTAATGTGACTTCTAGGAGCTCTTATACAAGAAGCATTAGCTCTTTTTTCCTTGAGTGTAAATATCAGTTTGTCTAAATAAATAAAATTCAGTTGTCCTGTTTATTTCCATTTGGATAACACTGTCATTATCTAATGTCTAAACTAGTAACACCTGTGCCTTTCCTATTATGACAGGTCAAAGTGTCTGCTACGAAAAATGCATGATAAGTACGCCTTTTTCATGGCATACATTTTTATTCATTATCTCAGATAAAGAACAAGTGGGTCTGGTAATATTAATTTTGCTCCTTTGCATTCAGGTGCCCTAGTACCAGGTACAGTGGGATCCAAACATTGTGCTTTTCTTGCTATTACAAGACAAAAAAGGTCTGCTTTGAAAAAGGTTGTCTCGCCTTTAATACACGTGCTGTATAATAAGCAGGTGAGTCAGGGAGACGTCAGTGAAGTGCAGTCTGTACATGCCCACACAGTCCCGATAAGAAGTCTAATCAGGCAAAATAATTGTGAACAACTGTGTGGGTGGACATTTGGTGAACAAGGACAAGAAACTATTGCACAATATTAAATCTGACATCTAAGTCCTTTTCAGAAGACACTTTGTGTAGAAGCAAAAACATAAGCCATTTATCATAAGAATCTAATCATAGTGTGGTACACATGTCAGTGAATTATCACAGAACCAAGTGTATCTGGAAATATGGTACCATTTGTTTATCTGCCACATAATCAGTTTTTGGGGGAAATTTGAATCAATTATAGCAGGTGTCCAATAGATTATGGCCTGAATGATAGTTTAAGTCAAAGGGTAGTATTATTTGATGCATCAAATTGAAGATAAGATGCAGTTCCCCAAAGGCAACAAGGAGGACATCTAGTGCCCAACGTGATGTAAAGCAACACACTCCTTGTGCAAAGGAGTCACATGCTGAACATCTCAGTATACTTCACCTGTCAGGAAGCACACACACTAAATAAATATGTCTTCATTTTATTCCAGATTTGTGTATTTCTCATGTAAAAATTGGATCCATATATCTAGAATTATTGATTTACAGGAATAATCAATAAGCAGTCCCCAGAATCATCAAAAATGATTTCAGTGAGTATAAACATAAAGAAGGATTTGCTTATCATTTTGTTTCAGTGTGACTGAAATGTGTGAGCCTTGCTACTGCAGGAAATGAGTCTTCCATTTTAGATTTACAGCAATTTAATGTCTTTTAAAAGCCGCTCAAACTATTGCCTCTCTCCCTAAATTCCACAAAAGGAAAGTTTGGCCTCCGTCCCAGCACCACGAGCTGACCAAACAAAATGTTTGGGTGTTCTACAAACCTTTTCTCCTCTGTTTTACAGCCAGTGGTTCACGCTGCAACTGTCTACTCCTCCTTGGCCAGTTTCCATAGTGTCTGCAAAGCTCTCCATGGCTGCCTGTCCCACCACATCAGGCCAAGGTATTCAAAGAATAACATCTCAGCATGTCTATAATCAGTCTGGCCGGCGACCAGTCATAGCAACAATTTGACTGGCATGCCATCAGAGCGAACCCGGATCGCTCTCCAGGATTAATCGGGATTCATTAGCATCAACACCTTCCATCCATAACCTCAGCACCGCATGAACCCCGGCCTCTCCCCTCTCTACCTGCTCTCTCTGTCTGTTCCTAAACAACTGGCTCCATGATGCTTCACTGCTAGATTGTGCTGGTCCAAGACAGTAACAAGTCTTGGACAGGTCATAGGATATCTATATTTTCATAGGCTATTTTTCATAGTGTTGGACTTAAACTGAGGGAAGCGTCTCATAGTTATACTTCTGAAAGACTTAGTCGAGACAATCAATACCACTCTCATATACATCCATTCAAAGTTAGCATTGGCTAATTGTGGGAACAGCAGGAAACAGATACTCAGGCTCTATTCAAGGCAAATATTAGAGACTCCAGAAAATCACTGCGCCCATCCAATGAAAAAAAAGAAACAGCACTGAAAAACTTTTATTTTTGGTTTACTTGGTTTGCTTAGTTTTTATAGTAAACTAAGCAAACTATCTCCTGGCTCCACTTTCATATGTAACATAGACAGACATGAGAGCGGTATCTCCTTGTCTAACTCAGGGTAAAAAAGTGGATACTTCCAAAATTGTTGAGCCAGTCCTTTAAGACAAGGTCCAAGGACCTTGTGGTCTTATGTCCACACTTACAAAAAAAAACATACTTTACTTTAGACCAAAATCTAAAATATGTTTGTTTTTTTTTTGCTACTGTGGAACTGAAAATGTTGCCAAAAGCATTTGTGAGTGCAGTTATTCTTTACACAAAGTCATCAACATAACCAACTGGCTCAGAAACTCTGTCGAGGTCTGGGAGGATTTTCCAAAAGAAAGTGGAAACAGGGTCCGTCGAGCGGGAAAGCCACCAAACCACATGTACACTTCGACGCATGCACACACACACACACACACACACACACATATACACATACACATATATACATACACACACTCACGACACAGCCTGCAGAGATTGTTAATGTGAGGTCGAGGGGTCGGTAAACTGCATGTGGGTGGTGCAGAGCTCTAATGAATGCCTCCCCTCAGAGAGACGCATCTCAGCAGCGAGGGGCTCATCAAACCAGAGAAACGCTGTTTTATTTGGCCTGTTTACGCCGACGAAACAAGTCCAACTCCACAGGCACGGCCACTGATTTGAGGGGAGGGTCAGCGGGAGTTAATGTCTCAACTGATGAAAGAAATAACTGTCATTTTAATTGAGTATGTTTGTGCACATGTGTCATTCATGGGAACATACAGTGTGGGTTTTTATCCACGAGTGTGCGATCCTTCGAGACTCTCGTGAGCTCTCTGTTCAGATCAGAGGCTCAGTGTTCGTGTGGCCCTGCAGCCCACGTTCATTTACGTAGAAGCAGCGACCTCAAGGATAAACCTTCTTTTTTGACGACATCTGTGGTTTTTTCTCCTTTCCCTTTTTGTAAACTCCATAATCTTTCCTTTGAGGTCTTGGTTACTTTGCCAAGCCAGTAGGTTTTTTTTGGTTTTTTTTTTGCCTCTTGTACAAGGCAGTTGCTTTTGACTTTTTGTGGTTTAATTATATATTCTATAGCTTTTGGCGAAAGATTTCTTTTCACAAACTGCTACATCTGGATGAAATTAAGTGCATTAAACATAAAATATTACAGTACAATTCTGTACATTAAAGGTCTGGGTGTGGTCACGGGACCAGTTGAAAACTTCTCTGTTAGTAATTTGAAAAGTTCTGTGTGACAATACCTTTTATTACATTAAAAATCTTGTTGAGAGATTATTTAGAATCTCTCTACAGGAGACATTGTAGTCTAAGGTCATAGAAAGTCATGTGAAAATACAACTGAACAGAAAACAGATGTAGCCAAGATTTTAGAAATACTCAGATTATTAGTATGAATTGCCTCTTAATAACCTGACCTACTCAGGAAATGTATGTAAATGTAGCATATTAAAAATAAAATTCTCTCACATTTTACAATGTGAACATGCAGATGTTAAGCAGGTATAGTATTTACCATGTTCTCCATCTTAGTTTAACATTTTAGCATCCTCACATTTGCTACTATTACTAAATACGAAGTGAAGCTGAGGCTGAAGAGTTTGTCATTAGTTTTGCAGGTTTTTGCTTAAAATCAATGTGAAAAAGTGGTTAGCTCCTGTTTTGAGTGGTGCAAAGGTTTGATTTGTGGGCAGTTAAAAAGGTCCACATTCAAAATGATTCAGTCTTCTGGTTACTGCCTCTCGTACTACAAGTTGTACCTCACTGGGCCGGGCCTGTCAGAGCACTGAGGCGATGACTGATTTATTGAAAGGGATCCTCAGTCACTGCTGTCAGGATCAGTGCTGGGTGGAGACTCGGCCTGTAATACAGAAGGCAGATCACATGTTATTAGAGGCTTGTACTGTATTTGTTGACAGGCCCTGGTGTGGTTATGTGGTGTTTTCCCTTCTACTTTGTCTCGTACGCGCTCTGCCAGATGATCAAGATATCTGCTAACACTCTAATGCTCCACTGGTCTGTTTCAGCAACTAAACCCTTTACATCTGTTCCTGAGTTATGTGTTCTTTGAAAAGGGGTTTTTACAATAACAAATTTTTGTACTGACAATAAATTATGTCAGCCATTAAAAGAAGAATCGAAGCCACAAAACCATAACAAATTCAATTCATTTGCACATACAAATTACAAATAAAACTTAACAATCCTTTTTTTGATCATGTGATTAGTAACCTTGTCTTAAATCACTTTTTCCAACTGCTTCTTATAACATCTCTTCAAGAGAATTAACTTTGTAAATGTCTTATTATATATAATAGACCATAATGTAATTGAATGAAGGCATAACTGGGGACTGCCTGGTTTATAAAAACTTAACACTTAATTAATAAAGCAGTATAACATAGCTGTCATATTTAATAATATATGCTTTTAATAGTTTTATATTTCAAATGGTTGATAAATATAAATATGTTAAAAACCTTCAGCTTTGTTTTTTTTTACATTAGAAATGTGACTCCTCTCAGCTGCCTCACATTGTAGGGTGTTGAGATGTTAAAATACTTTTCCAAAAGAACAGTCACGGGCTGCTGTGTTGTAAACATGACAATCAAGCTGGATAGGAAACAGTCAAAGAGTGAGGGAGAGCATGCGTGTGTGTAAGTGTTACACAGTGAGGCTTGACTTGTAATAATAGTAATTATAAAGCTGGGTTTCCCAATAAAACCACCTCATCGCGCCACACTTCTTATTACAGCTTCCTCCTCAGCAGCTCCACAGGAACTGATGGGTTATCAGTGTCCGCCATCCATGACAGCGCCAAGGATAGCTGTCTTTAAGCACGTACACATCGGTCCAACCTAACTTAACTTTTGTGGTTACGGTTGAGATCCAATAGCAACCACAGATTTATGGTGCTATTTTTATGCAACTATAAGAACTAAATGCAGCCTACAGCCATGTTATTCTATAAAACTGTTTTGTTATTCTCAGCAGTTCTATACTGTTCGTTATATCCTGATAAGAGACAGTGACAAAACCTCACGTAAAAGATACCTCAGCTGAAGAGTTATCGTCTCACCCACCATTGCCTGCCAGCCAGCACAGTGTTGTTGGCCTCAGCATAGTATGTAATTCTATATTTTACCATATTTTTATTCTATATTTTACTTCTATTTTAATCTATTTTTACATTGTAATGTTTTAACCTACTTGAGTCTGTATTTATGTTGCATTTTGTGAAAGATGCATTTTCATTTTCTCATTAAGTGAGATAAGAGAGTTGATATTACTGATATTTGTCTATTATGAAGCTGAGAATCTGAAAAAAATTTGAGGTGTTGATGGGCAGAGATTGGGACTTTTGAACTGTTTGCTCTGAATGGATAAAGAGTCAGTAGTGCATAACATCTTAGCTGTGCTCACTTGAGACATCTTTTTCTTTTGGAGCAACCTGGTAAAAAGCTGTGGGGGTATTTTTAATAGTGCTATAAACACCCATTCACCAACTTTATATGTAATCAAAAAAGTGTTTCACAGTCAGTTTAGCTGATAAGATTAGTTGAATTGGATCTATGAGGCCATTCACTCTTATTACCAAAAAATACCTTTGGATTGAAGGTTTACCTCAAGTGCCTGTAACATGGTCTTTGGTTGCTTTCTTGAAACAGCAGCCGTCTGGAAGAAAGCGTATCTCGTATCTCTAAGGTCAGCGAAGCAATCTTCTCTATTTCTGCTGGCCCCAGATCAGTGGTCCCATTGTCCTCCCTCAGAATGTGATCTTAATCTGACCTGAATAGAGTTTTGTTTCAGAGAGGACTTTCAAGCAGGCAGACATGAGACAGACGGCGGTAAGCTGCTTTTTCTCTGTGAGGGCTGCAGGCAGAGGTTTCATGGTACAGAGATTTGAGGCTTCTGCTGGTCAGCGGGTTTTACTGGTGCCTTTTATCTGTGCATTTTATCATAAGGGGATCTTATAATACTTTTTATAGCTCTTCCTGCCAGAACTTTATCTTGTGTTTGTAATTTACTTTTACTGAGATTCCTTTTCAGCTTCATTTCTATTTGAATGAGCTCTCAGTGGATGCTGGCAGCTTGAGAAAACAACATGTCTGTGCTAAAATGGAGCCAGTCCATTGTCTCTTACTGTGAAAGAGAAGCAACGATTCTGTAATGATAGCTCTGACTTGACTGCGCTCAGCTATGCGAGCTCTATTCTCGTACCAAATTATTCTTTCTGTTGGATCAGGTGCCAGTAAACTGGTTTTAGGATTATTGTATCTTACTAACCCTCTTATTTTGTTTTTGTTTTCTTCCTCTTTTAATCCTGGAAGATGCTTCCTCGCTTTCACTGCTGTCTTTCTCACAGCCCTTTGCATGTCTGCATCCACACACCCAGACGTGCAGTGACGGAAAGATATATGGACGGACCGGTTTGCAAACATCAGTCTGATGCCGGCACGATGGGCAGAGTCTGTTTCCCGTGGCATCAGGGATGTTTCAGGACCCGGTTGGATCTTTAGGCCTGGTCCGCTCCTTGCTGGTCACCTGCTATGTAAAGAATGCTGGGTGTGCATGCCTATTGTCTGTTCAAAGGGTCTTCACTCATTTTATCTGGCACTCATCCATTACAGTCAGGCCACTGCTGGGAGAACAGATTTCTTAGAGGGGCAATACAGCATTTTATTTTACACACGAAGATCAGGTTACTTTTTCTGAACCTGTGAATCAATCAGCCCGTGAGAATAGTTTTATAATACAGCTCTTTTCCAAAATCTGAGAAAAGTCTGTGACGATAATCCAGAAGATGCAGGATGATAACCCTGCTGACATCATCAGCCTGAACTCTGATGATGACATCTGGGTTATTGTGGCCTGGGCTTTAAATTTACAGAAGAAAGTGTTTCAAACTGGGGGCAGAGACCACAAACCACAACATTATTGGTTCGTTTGGTGTCATCTCTCTACCATCAGCTGGCAAAATCAAAATTCAAAAAAATGTTCTGAAGTGTAGAGTCACACTACACACTGCCAGAAAATAAGTTTTTTTTCCATCTGTTGTAGAGCAATTTTCATTTTACAAGAAGGGTGGACAGTCCAGCTGGCATCTTCAGGGCTACCAGTGCAGGGTCCATGAACAAAAAATTACAGTCAGCAGGGATTTTCTTTCACTTCAGGTTTTGTTTGAGTGTGAGGCAGTAATTTCATACTCAAAACATTATTTCAGTCCAAGTTTCTTTACACTAACCAGGCTGGCTGAGGATGGTATGGAAATTGTATGAGTGATGGAGATTTCTGTGATTTCATCCACAAACTGTCAGCTCAGCTGAGGGTCATGTTCCGGGAAAACTGAATGAAGGTTGTTAGAGTTGTGTGTGCGTGTGTGTGTGTGTGTGTGTGTGTGTGTGAGTGTGTGTGCATTGTTATATTTGTCTGCTTCAATCATTTTCCCACTGAGATTTCAGTACAGCTGAGAGCTGTCTGTATACACAAACTGCAAAAAGGTCAAATGTTGAGGTGTGAGGTCTGAGGTAAAGAACCGGAGGTGTTGATTTCTGGGGCTTAGAGTCAGCATTTCAGGGAGCTCACACTCACACTGTAATGAAATGCTCTGCAGAACAAAAAAAAAAGAGAGAGATGTAGAGCTGAGTCAAAATCCCTTTTTTTCTATCAACTCATTAACTCTGTACATCTCTGCCACACAAATGAAATGTGGGATTTTGCCTTATGTGCTCTATTATGATGTTACAGAAATGTGTATACACTAGTTACCATGAACTTCTGTGCAGGCATTTGCTGCACCCAGACAATGAGCCCTGATGAACTGGGTGATCCTCTGACCTTTACTCCAGCACCACTATGATAATGTCGATTTTGGTTTTGAGTGAAGAGAGAGAAACTTTTGGATGAAAACATTCTTTATGTTCCCATCAGGATGTAATGAAAAGGATTGATGATCCTTTCACTTTTCATCCTGCACCTCATCATGAGGAAAATATGCTAATTTGTCCAATAGTTTTATTTGTGACCAAATACCTAAAAAGAATAACTGCATCCCAATCAGCTTCAATTGTACTCTTTGTTTAGCAGGAAAAAAATACAGTGCAATCTTTGCATTGAATATCTAGCTCGAATGTTTCTTAATACATGAATACATGTATTAATTAGCATTGTTTGCAATTATATAAACTATTTATTTCTAGCAATTTTATGTTAGATGTAGGTATTATTACACAAAACTGAAATAAAAAAGTATAAACTAGTAATTTCAGAGCTGAAGATCACCCAAGGTTAAAAGTGTCGTGCATGAAAAAGGTGTTTTGTGTCTCAACTTGGTTACTTTAAATGCATTTCCCATTGCCTCTCTGTATTTTTCCCCTGATTGGTATTGAGTAGAAATGACTGCAGCTTTAGATTTACTTATTGAACATAGGTCTGGCTGTGCGTGTGGTGTTGTGTCTTCCATAGCAGGGGTGCGATATTTTGCTTCGGGGTTGCCACTTCCTTTGATGCATGTTTGCAGTTTATGTTATACATACAGTGTGGACGCACCAGACGCACCCACACGCATTCCTTCGTACCCTGCGGCGGCCTGAATATAGTCTTTTAATAGCAGGAAGAGCTCCACCCTTTTAAGTACAAAGTCCTAGATTTTTATGAATATGTTGGATACTGTGTGTGCTCGTTTAAGCGCGAGAGCTTTAATTTCATGTCACATGTGTCAACCCTGTGACAGTCCGTTGATGACTATGCTGTTTCTGACCATCTCAGGCTCTAAGTAACATCCTTCTCCCCTAAAGGCTGTGATCTGTGCTAAAATATTTCCATATGTTAACTGCAGGACAAAGCACTTGAAAACGTTTCCAGCACTGCCGGAGCTACATGCTGAACATCGCTAAATGAAGTTCATAGCCATAAATTCATGGTATGGCTATGATGAGTGTGTAAAGGCTATTGAGTTTACTTCTAGCGTAAGATTGCTGTGAGATTATTGAAAAGACTCTGGATTAACCTAACCTCATACATCCACAGCTGATTGACACCTTCAGGATACCTTGTGCACCCAAATTACCATAAACAATATTATTGTGAGCCATGAAATAACCATACATGCACACATGAAAATAGAGGTAGAGGAGGTTGTCATCCAATTACCTAAATCCTATCTGCAGGTGTGAGAGATGCACTGTAGCCACATTGGGCATGAGAGTAAATGCAATGCTATTTTAAATTCAAGGTTATAAAGGAAGACATGTTTCAAGCAGGTTTAGGGTTGAAAGAGAGGCCTCTGGATGGCAGTTTTATTTTTGATAAAGTGTTTCATTTCATTCGTGGAGTGAAATGTTATCAAACACAAAAGTTAATATACTTATATGCTAGAAACTATTTCATTTCTTACAATTTTATTGAGGTTCAGTTCAGTTGGTTTTGTTGGACTGATGTTGAGAAGAACATTGCTTCAGTGCTTCAGGACACACAGAAACAGTGCAGGTTTGTCTGCAATAAAACCAGAATGAAAAATATTCACAAGCACGCATGTTTTGATTTTGGTGTCTTTTTTTCCTCTGTTTTATTACACTATCATGGGACAATTTGACACGAAAGCTTCACCCTCACACCTTTTATTTTTTGGCCGATATGATTCTGTACATGCACACTCAGACATATCGACCGTCTAGGAAGTCCGTCCAGGAAATTGAAGTACTGTGCATCCGATCAATAGCGATGCTGCTGTCCGCTACATGTGAGCTCGCACAAACGTACATGTTCACATGGCGAGGAGTGCCCCGTGCAGAACAGAGCAAGCATTGGATCCAGCGTGGGGGCTGCATTTTTTCATCATGGAGAAAATATGAGAACTTCATGCAGACTATCACTAATCATGTGGAGGAAGGAGCCTCACGCACAGAAGGTGCTTTCGATGTTTATGCCTCAGAACGTAAACAGATGAGAAAGTCAACAGGCCAGGCTTAAGGTAGAGGAAGGAGTTAAAAGGCTCATCTTTCATCTCTAGTTAAATGAAGCCTTTTGATGGATGTTTTCTGTGAAACGAGTCTCAGTGATGCCTTAGTGAGTGCCCTTCATAAGGCAGAGCCCTGGCCCTACACAGGCCTGCTGTTCTAGTGGGAGGCAAACATGGGGAATTCTCAAAAGTCCATCTGTCTCATTCTGACCTGTTTGGATTTCTACAGGAAGTTCAGCTAGCGAATATAGGTGTGACTGTACTATGATATTAATGAGTTTTGTAGAAAGGCCCCATTCAAAATAGGCCCTGAAAAAAAGAGGAAAAAAACATGGCCCCACCGGGATTTCAGTTGAGCTTGTATCCTGCCTGCCTCTGAGAGAAGGAAGGAGTAAAATCAAATTTGATAAATTACACACTTATCTTCTATTTCAGTGGTTTGAACCAGAAACAGAACAGGACAAATGTCCGGGTGTCAACTTCTTTTTTTTATGGCTGAAATAACATTTTTTCCCATGACCGGAAGCAAAAACCAGGAAAACAGAAGGAAAGCGCACAGATTCAGAGCAGAAGATATAGGAAAAAGACATAGACAAATAGAAGTGCCCAGAGGCATTTTTACAGACTCCAGCTTTAGACAAGCCTGTCATTAAGGTTTGGTTTACTGGGACAAGTGTGGCGGTTTAAGCCAGGAGGCTTCATATGAGACAAGGCTGCATAAGACTGAGTCCTTGTTAGGAAATGACAGTGGCCTCCGCCTGGTTGCTGGCACCAAAAATACACAGCTGGAGATGGCTAAGCAATGGGTTTGGGAAACGTATATATAAAGTTAATTATTGTATATGCTCAAAGAAAAGTATAGTAGGCCGTAGCTAGCTAGTAATTTTCTCTCTGTCTCTTGACTATTAGACTTTCTGTAACAAGCCCTCTCCATGTTCGAGGGGCTTATGGGATGGTATCTGTTTAGTTGCTTCTTGTTGTGGAAATAGCACCATTTTTTTTGCTTCTATGTTTTTAATGTATACATTCTGTTCAACTGACTGATGATTGTCCCTCCATGAATCACTTAATGTTTTACTGTGTTCTATCCCAGGTTGCACAAATCCTGAGCTCTGTCTAACATCTAAACCCTAAATGAGTGGACTGATTCTGCAGCATGCATGCATTGTGCACATGCAACCACCAGAGGTAGCATTGTTCCTCTGTGGGCCCCATTGCTCTCAAGCACTGCATGGACATTTGTAGATGTGTTAAGACGTATAAAAAGCATGCATTGCAAAATGTATACATTTATTTTTTACTTAAAAGTTTTAACTTTTTAACATTTTCCTCATTAATGTCCTGAGTAAAACATTCAGAGGAGATTCAAGCATTTCTAAAGCAGGTTTCTAAGTTTAAAAGTGGTTGTGATGCTGCTGGTTTGTTGGTCAATGAAACACACACACATCCTATTCCTGCCACACTCCCCCCCTCTACCTAAGGGTTTGTGCAGTTTACGTTGTGGTGTGGACAGCCGGTGGCCACAGTCACCAAACTCTCTCCCAGAGCCTTCATTTACCTGCATCCAGGAAAAATGGAAGACAGAAAGAAACATTGAAAGGGTGTGTTTTGTGCTAAAAATGAAGAGACAGGAAAGGTGGAGTGAAACAGCATCGGCAAAATGAGTATGAATGATAGGAGGGGGCCTCCTGAAATGAAAGAAAAGACGTTCATTTAATTAGAAAGGAAGGGAGGGAGAGATTAGAGGGACAGGAATAACGGCACGAGCAGAGAGCTACATAAGATAGTCATATAAAAGTGACAAAGAGCACATGAGAGGCAGCATTGTGCCCCTTCTTCTCCTCCGCTAGACCTTGGAGCAACTAACCATGAATCCAGCTTTTGTGATGTAACAGTGTATTGACCCTTGGAGGGGCCCCAGACCAAAAGAGGGTGTTTACTCGAACACGCAAGGAGCTCTAAGCGTTTCACAGCCTCCTGTTCTGCGAGAGGGCCAGCGCTCGTTGACTGCCACTGGAAATGGCACTGGAATGGCCCGTCTCTTTGGCTCCCTCCCTCCCACAGAAATAACAGAGGCACATAGAGACTGTATTCAATATAAGTATAAGTCACTCCAGCTACAGTCAGTCACATGTGCCAGAGCAGATTAGCATGGCTCCGTGTACAGTGGGAGTCCAGTCCAACACAAAGCAAGTCGTGAGCTCGGGGAGATTGTTTGTTTGGAAAAGAATCACAGTGTCTGTCATTAGCATGGACACTGCTTTTCCATAAAGAGCAATTCCCTCTTTAACTGGAGATAGTGTATTATCACCACATGGAGGATGACAGAAGGAGCTGATGTCATGTCTTGAAATATCCGAGAGGTTACCCAAGCTCGTCTGAGATCAGGAGGTTAAACATCTCCAGGCACACTGTGAAAATCTGGGGTAAAGAAATAAGGAATAAAAAGGGAAACGCTTTGATTTTCAGTTAATATTCTTTATTATTTAAAGAATCTGCGTTGAACCAGTGTCAGGAGCTGAGATGAAAGATGCAGATTACTGAGCTATACCTTGTCAATGCTGGATGATACTTAACAAAATACTCTCGCTGTTATTTTCACTCGATAAAGATACATATATGTTAAAATTATTTATGTGGTGAACTTGGCAAACAGTTGCTCATTTAAATTTCTTTATTTTTATTCTGTTTACATCATCCAGATGTCGTGTTTGTCACCTGATGAATGTAAGCCCAGTAGCTTGCTAACAACTTGCATTGGTGTTCACATAAATGCATTGAGATTGCAGAGGACAACAATTAGCTCATTTGTACTAAACACAAAGTACTGACTTCTTAGGTTGAGGGAAATGTCATTTTCTATGTGTTCATAAACCAAAGTATTGGATACATTCAAATGCTGAATTTATGATTGTGCAAGGGAATTGCCAAAGTCACTGAAATACCTCATCTGGGAGCCATGAATGTCTTTACCAAGTTGTAGTAGGCAGTCTATTCAGTGGTTGTTCACTAAAAGCCAAAGGTGCTAATTCAAGGAAGTGAAGATAAAACTGGATGAGTCATTTCAATGAGGAGGAGTGTAGAGTTAATTTTATATATTCAGCTGAAAGTGAGGGAAATCCTGGATTTTCATTTCCAGAAATGTGACTCACGGAAACGCTTGTTTTCCAGAAACTGGAATTACTTGAAGTACGTGTCTGTCACATTGGTAATTTATGCCCCATCCTGCTATGTGTCAGTTTGACTTGACCATAACGTGACCATATTATATTCAACTCTGACTAAACAGAGTTACTATCCTCCTGTCAGGCTGAAATATGTCGTTTCTTCCAAAGTTTCACTCCTTATATCATGTTTGCATGCCGTAATTCAAAGTGAATGAAGTACTTCTGAAATGCAATGTTATACTTAGTTTCAGAATAGTTGGGTTTATGGGGTTTTTTGATACCTAATAGGCCCTACAAAATATTGTATTATATAAACCTTTGGAAAGACTAACAGTAAGACAATAAAAAAATAAACTAATACATTTCAAGGTCAGGACTTTTGCACCAATGTATATTGGTGCACATGCGCATGTATAAAGGTTCTTCGGCATTCATTATAACGATCTCATTCAGATTCATCCTGTCCATTCTGAGGGCCAGCATAAATCTTCTCATGTGCCATGCACTGGATGAGAATGTGGAAACCAACAAAAAAAAAAAAAAAAACTCACAAAAAAACTCACAATGGAGACAACGTGAGGCAAGACGCTGGAAATGTGCAATAAAAGCTGTTACAGTTACAGTGATGTTATGGAACAAGCTGCTTTTTTCTGTCCAAGAGAGGCAGTTATTCATACTGTGTTGTAATTATTTCCTAAATCTTTTGATGATGTACTGCTCGCCTCCGAGCATCTGTTTTAATGCTGAGTTTTTAAAAATGATCATTTCCAGATTCTAACACTTATTGAGTCAAAAAAACATGCTTTACAAGAAGGAAATTATGCAGATTTAATTTGATGACTGCAGGCGTATACAAACAGTCTTTGTGTCCTTTATGCCGTAATGTTTTCAGCTGGAACAAAAAGGATCTGACTCCTGATCTTACCTATGTGATTATCAGGATGATGATAGATTTGGAATAGGTGCAATCGGAGTTATAAAACAAAGTTGCAAAACATCCTTTACAAATTAGTGCCATTGTGGTTCTTTTAATCAACTGAAGAATTTTGTCATGCACCAAGCCAATACCCCTCAGTACTTTTCACAGATGTCTTTGTGGGCACATCACGCTGGGCTTACCCTCCACACCCAGCAATTCTCCCCTCGTTCTCACAGAGTCCCAACATCCTAAAAGTCGAATCCGATGTATCATTATCATTTATACGCTCTCACAGGGACATGCCTTTGTGCATTCCACTGGCTACATGAAAATACCTCTTTTGTTTTACAACAAAGGCACTCAAACTGTTTAGTAACATCCAGGAAGGTATCATAGGTGCTCGGGAATAGCATTATAACAGGCTGTGCTTCAAGCTACATGGTAACACCAGCATGCAAACATTTTTGCAGCGAAAATGTTTCGCAGGTAATATTTACAAGGTTTTCTTTAAGAACATTTTAACTGGCACCAAAAAAAAAGCAGTGAGGTTCATATCATTCCTTTTGAAAGGTATTTGCCAAATTTAGATGAAAAGTAAGTATGAATCATCCTCTTGGGAACATGAATATCTCCAGATTCTCTGGCAATCCATCACATAGGTCTCAAAACAAACAACAAACACACCATGAGCAAAAAAGTTGGACCTGCTGGTGCTGAAGAGATGGTCAGAGGTTTACCAGGGGAGCATGCATCATTTGGGGACCATGAACGTAAACATTTTGTGTCAGTCCACCTCAGATCTTTCAATTCACTGAATCAATGAAAACTTTAACCTGCTGGTAGTGCGAGTGAAAAAGTCAGAGGATTGCCAAAGTAATTAGGATTCATCCTCAAGGGACTTTGAATAGCTGAATTGAATTATATCCATCCAACAGACTGATATTGCCATCACAAGGGCCACACTGTTAGCGGGACTAGAAAAAGGTTCAGATTACATAAGGGGATACATAGAGGCATGGACTCAATGAAAGCTTGAAGATGGGAGGAGAAAGCGGGGAAGGGGAAGGTGCAGACCTCAGATTAGAAACTATACGAATTAAGGGGTGAGAGCAGCAGCAGATGCTTATTTGCCTTGGAGAAAATAAGCATAAAGTACAGTCTGATGGAAACATTATATTCCCCTTATCCTCCAGGCACATACTATGTGATGGTTCAGCAGCAGCATGGAAGATGTCTGTCTTTCATACCTAAATACACTGCAGGTATACACAGGAAACCTAAGTGTTATCATTACTAGTATTTATTCTGGCCAGGGATGTGTACAATCTGTTAGAATAATAGGGAGTCTGGTGCGAAGAGGAGAGCGTGAAGGGTCCCTGTGTTAGTCTAGCTACAGAGGAGGCAGATCATTTACAGAGGACCTGCTACAAATACATACTTTATTAAGGCACTATTAAATTATTGACTGAGTGATGCTGACTTGAGCGCATATGTGGGCCTCGTATAGTGTCAAACTCAATTTTCACCATTCTGACACCTCACCTTAGGCTACAACATTTACTTGGAACTCCCACTTTGTTGCACCACCCACTCCTACGCCATACCCACTTCACAGGGCACAAAAGTGCTAAATGAGCAGGCGAGGGTTGCCAAATGAGATCTGAAAGTCAGGAAAATACCAGCTTGTCACAGAATTGCAGACGAGCATCTTTACGCGGGCATGAAAAAAAGTCTTTGTTCTACTTTCCCCAGGTTTTTTTTCTGAATGTAGATTCAGTCACAGTTGTTCACTTTTCTTTGATGGAAAGGTACCTTGTTTTTATATATATATGTGCTCCAGAGTTGCAATTTAGGTTCATTAAGTTCAGCCAGAGCCATGTTTAAGGGATGGGGTGGCTTCCTTAATATTTTCCAAACTGCATGGAGGGAGGATCTCAGTGTCAAGATGATGGAAGATGAATGGGGTAAAGCACAGAGCAAGGTTTCTCTCACCAAGTACTTCAAAGTGCTCCAAAGTTCCCTACTAAAAAGGCAGATTTATATATTCCCACCACTATGGGATGTGTGGCTTGGCTTGGCTTGGCCTTGTACAGAAGAACAGACTCAAAAACTTACAGTATCCAAAAAAATCCCAACCAAGCTCTGTAATGATATTTATTAATAGTTAAAAGATTCTTTAAAGATCTTTTGAAACAGTTTTGAAGAACACACATCAAAAGGTTAATATTCAGAAAGTCCAAATTTTTGGAATCTCAAATAAAATAATTGCAGATGATAACAAATTGTTTTCTTGTTACTGACTGCAATCAAACAAATTTATATGACTTTTTTATTGCTTTTAATTATATACTAACTGTCATTTCTGTCACTAACACATTCCTCGCGTGATTCTGTTAGGTCTTTGAATAAAAGATGTCCTTTTTTATTTATTCTACTTTAAATAAAGCAGTTTTATCCTTCTGCAATGATATAACTAAATGTCCCTCAGAATGAAAAGCCTCTTCATACACAGATCCAGCCCTTCAACTCGAGGAATGAACCTGGCCCGGGCAACACAGAATGACAAGCATTTTTCAGTCGCTATTTCTGCTCTTTTACATCATATAAGCCTTCCTATTGCTTGCCAGAGGAAATGAAATGTTTATTATATAGCCCTGAGGGCTTTTGCAGAGAGAGTTTTGGTGGACTTACAGAAAGGATAAGCTTTTCCCCTCTCCCCTCCAAACTTGGCTTCCTCCCGTGGCATATGAAAGGCAGGAGGTAGAGGTAGGGTCACAGAAATACTGTACTAAGGGAGAATCAGCATGGGAATGAAAGAGGTGGAAAGAGGCAGTAAAGGAGTCAAGATTGGCAGCAAACTCAGAGCTCTGCATGATCCTGAGCCTACGTGCTCTGCTGGACAACAACGAAGCTCAGCACAAGGACATCTACCCAAATAAGCTCTTCTATTCACCTGGCACAGCTCTGCAGCATGTAAATGACTCGTGACCTCCCCAGTTGGTGGCTTTAATCTGAATGGATTGATCCTAAATCTGTTCAATCTCTCCCTTATCCTACAATGGTTTTGATAAACAGAGGCCAAGCTGATAGATTTAGAGATAAATGCATTTAATGGAAGTGAATGAGAAAGGTTTACCCAAGGGCTTGTTTTGCTACAGGAAACCCAATTTATTTTTCTTAGTAGCAGATTTTGAAAAATAGCCCTCCTATCTGTAAACCTATGAGGAATGCTAGAGATGTCATTATTGGAAAGCCCTGTGCTTCAGGCCAGAAGAGGTACAGTAAGCCACATTTTGCTGCGTAAGGACTCTAGGCTCCGGGCAAGGTTGTCTTTAATAAGAAAAAACATTCATCTTGGCCATACAAATGGTGATGGCTTGTGTCACTGTCCGGAAGAGGAAGTTATCTCACTGGTGTGGATGGGACACAGGGTCATATGGCTCCATGACTCGTGTCTATAGGAAAATTCTCCAATTTCCTGCAGTCGCTGCGGCCACAGTGAGACGGATAATATCCCACTATCAGAACCATCTGAAAGTGATTCCCAGGCACAGCCACTGGTCTGGAACAGTTTTGCTTTACAGGACAGTAAACGGCAGAAATTCAAGTTTTTGTGTGTACTGTGGCTGCACACAAACGCACAAACAGTGCATATGCCAGTGTGGTATGCACGTAAGCGGCAGTATTTAGCTGCATTAACCAACCTGGTCTCCAATCCTTGTGCTCAGTTATGTACTCAGATGTTTGTCTACTAGACTAACCAAACTGGTGTTATGCTTAAAAGGAAAAATAGTTTGTACTGTGTCGGAAGACAAAGGTGCTCATAATTGTTCCAGATATCTGTTATATCTATCATAAAGAGGCAGACATAATCATCGTCTAAATATGACGATGACGACGTACATGTCTGTCCTGGAAGGCAAAAATAAGGCAGGGAGAAGATGAAACCCTGCTTGCTTTCTCACCTACTGACATGCAGCCAATTGCTGTGTGAAGTGGGCGTGAATGTTTGTTGGGTTCAGGAAGTTTCAGAAATCCCTTTAAAACCTGCAGCAGCACCTATAGAGGCGACATCAAAGATATATGCAGAGCCTCCCTCCTTGTGAAGCGGAAACAGCACAGGTAGGAAAAAAAAAAAAGAGACGGCTCGAGCTCGTCATTGGTGGAATCTGGGATGGTGGTGTGTGTGCGTGTGTGTGTGTGTGCGCTGACAGAGAGGAAGGTGGGAGTGAGGGTAGAGAGGGGAGCAGTGGAGCTGTAGAGAAACCAAAGTGAAAGACCATCTGTTTGGAGGGACCTGAGGGTCTGAGGGAGTGACACTTCCTGACCACTTCTGAATTATGTCAGAAAGATGGAGACAGAGGAGCTACAAAAGTTGAGGGGAGCTGTTCTTCAAAACGCCCCCCCTGAATGTTCAGTAATGGTCTTCTCTGATTATAAGAAACATCAATATCCCACTCATATATCTTCTAACTCCCTGGTGGCCCTTAATATTTTGGTAATGTGGAAACAATATTTTGTGTTTCTTGCAGGATTTAGTTTTCCTTTCTGATGGAGGGGGCGGGGTGAGCCATCTCTAGGATGCAGAAACACTGAGCCTGGTGTAGGACCCGGTTCCATGGGGGGAGTGGATACAGCATCATAATGACCAAGCCAAATATTTGTCTAGTCCATATTCTGAGAGCATAATGAAGTCCTTTTACAGAGGGCATCATTGGAATCTGGACACTGATTTTATGCCAGAGAGAGCAGGTTTCACTAGGCCCTGCTGTTTCCACTTAGGCTACCCAGGCCTCTGGTGGCCCAATCCAAATTCAATACAGAGCCTTGTGTCCAGAATAAGAATGAATTATGCCTCTGTTTGACAGATGATAAATAGCGAATCGGAAATTGCAGTTGGATTTAATTGGGAGATGAACTGCGCGCCGAGGTGGGATTACATTCTGCCGTGAATCGAATAAAAACTTCCCTGGAATTTAAAATAAGGGTTGCTCCTACTGTACATGCTGCCGGGGTCTACTGTTTATGGAGGGAGGAGCTTGAAAGGTGGAATTTCACAGCACTCAATCCAGCCAATTTTTCTCTCACATACACATCTAAGACCCCGCATACCTGTGCACACACTTACAGTATGTATATACAGTACATCTTCTATGCTTATACTCACACAGGTGCGGACCAACTTCCTAGTGTGTTGCGCCTTTCTGATGGTGCCAAGTTGCTCCTGTGTCAATATTACTTCTGACTGCCAAAAAATGTGTCAGGAATGAAAAGAGGCAAAAGCCCTTCGGACCCCTCTGCTCCACTTTTACATCTTGCAATGTATTTCTTCATCTTGAGTCTTTGCTTCCAGGAAAGGTGTAAAAGACTGTATGGAAATTATCATCTCATTATTTTCATCCTCCACAGAATATAAAAAAATAGTATGAATATGCTAAATTGGTGCAATTTATTTTGCCACCTATAACCAAAATTTCACAAAGAAATCAAAGTGGGAGTAATAGATAGTTTTGTAATATCAATGCATCAAATCTGAAACTGAATCTGAAGCTCCCCTCTGCTTTATGCATCTGCAGTTGAGCATTTAGTAGCTGAACTGTTCATAAGGACTTATTATAAACCAGAAATGGAACTAAAAGAGACTAAACATTGGACCTAAATGTGCAGGGTGTCCGGAAACATAACTCCAAATGAATGCTAATGTGACTCTGCAAATACTGGACATGTCAGTAAGCAATAGTTTGCTAACAAGTTCATCACATCAAATTAAAAAGTGATAATATGTCAATGTTGTGTTCACACGTTGTTTTCTGTTGCCCCCAAGTGGCCAAAAAAATCTTTATTGTGGGTGTAAGACGAAAAAATACACTAAACTAAAACTAATGATATATCAGGCATTCTTTTTCTTAACGTTACAAAACTCATTACTTTACTACTTAATTTTTCTGCTTTCTGGTAAGGTTTGGAATAAAATAACACACTCTGAGATAAGAGACTAATAGTCTCCCAAATAATTTAAACTACCTTCCCTTTAGCTAAAAAAAACCCAAAACATAAAATTATCCCCATTTCGGGACCTCCTTCCTGCCTAATATTTATTTTGCAGTACCTAAACAGAGAGCAAAGTGTGAAGGACGCTGTGTAACGATTACAGTAAATGTGCATCATTTTAGAACATTAAAACAACATCTCAACCCTGAGCACAAAAGAACAGTAAGAAACTAGCAAACACTGCAGAAATCAATCTAAAAACAGCACATAGTGCGGAAACTCACTCCATATTTCACACTTCAACAACTGCAGGTCTGTGTGGTGTTGACACTTTCAATCCAGGGTAGCCAGGTCTGAGAGCCTGCCCCCAAAAGAGCTCGCCTCCCCCAGCAGGTTATTCTGGTGTTATTATGAGAACTCAACATGCTCATTATGGTTGTGGCACTGCTTTCGGGGTGGCTGTCTACAGTGGTGTGCCAGGGCTGGAAATGCTTGTGGTGAAGGAATGACAGGGGGGGGAGAAAGAGAGAGAAAGGGAGACAGAGATTGAGGAGAGGTGGAGAGGATTTGGCGAACAAAAGGGAAGAAGATAGACGAGTCAGCGTGGAGTAGGGTGTGACAGATAAAAGGGAAAAGACAAAGAGATGTAGAAATAGAAGCAGAGATAGAGAGAGAGAGAGAGAGACCGCATTGTGGAACTGAGTGTGGCAGAAATCACAGCAGACAAGAGCTTGTTTGACCGCTTTCCACCTCCCAGCGCATCTCCAAACCATCCCTGCGCAGGAAGGAGACAGAACCAGGAACACAAACAAATGGACAGAACCACCTGTAAAGGAAAAACACAAACCACAGAGACCCTCTCTTTCTACACACACACACACACACACTCACACGCACACACAAACATGCATGTGGGCATTCACACACTCGCACACACACACGCATTCCTTGCATGAACGGTCTTCTTGTGTGCAGTGGAGCTGAGAGAGACAGCACTGTCTGGTTCACCGCCACCACCTCCGTAACCTCTGCCACTGCCCAGCGTGAAAACACACCTACACAGAGGTGACTGTCTTTACAGCCTATTTATTTGTTGGGTGACATGAGGTTATTTTATGTCCACACGTGCTTTAAAAAGCAACAACATTCTGCATTACTCAGCCAGCGTCTTCTCTTAGGTGTTTCAAATAGTCAGAAATACACAGACAGTCCAATATCTTTAATATGATCCCTGTGCTCTTTTCTACCGCTTAACGACGTCGTCACCTGGAAACGATTCTTAAGATGCTACTTATGTAACGCAGCGGTGACATCCAGATAAATATAAACCACGAGAAGCATGCGAACACCCAACCCAAGCCCAGCGGCCAATTTTCTTAGCTTTTAGTCTGCAAAACAGAGTATTGGTTGTTTGTGTATGTACAGTACACAGCTCACTGTAAACACTGATATCCAAACAGCCTGTGTTGCTGTTACTCTTGCTGTGCATCAAAGAGCAGTCTTGTGTCCTCACTAGGCCCAGGCTGCAATTTGGGCTCGAGGCGTGGCCCAGCACCCATTGGGCTGTGTCCGCCCTACGCACCAGTAATGACCCCTTCCCTATGGGGAGCGTTTGATCTGGGCTGCCTGTGTGCTTCAGCAGGGCCTATTTCTGGAGCGTGGGGGGGATAAAGGGAGCTTTCAGACTTGGTGCCAATGACCATAATTAAGCAGCTTTAAGGGGTGGCAGTGAGCGCGCTAGCGAGCGCAGAGTTTGTAATTTGGAAGAAGGGGGCAGAGTCGCTGTGGCTCATTGGAAGTACATGGGAGGGTCGGGTGGCACCAAGCGCTGAAACACAAGGGACAGAGTGTGTGAAGGGGATTGTAAAGAGGACGTTAATGACTTGCGTCCATTAGCACCCACCCCTGGGGCTGGCTGACCAACCGCCTAAGGCTGAAATGCGCCACTAGTGAGCGCCATGGCTGACACGCTGTATACCCCGCCCTTATAGAGTGTCATTCAAGGCGACCTTTCAGTGCTTAAGGCCTCTGGCTGGTCAGCTCAAAGCGCGAGCGCTAATGGACCCAAGTCACTGCTTATTCTGTTGCCTCCTTGGCCAGTTGTTTGTCCACTGATCTTGGGTGCAGCATTCATCTGAACAAGTAGTTTGCTGTAATACCAATTAATGGGCTGTTATATAGTGGCTGTATTCATTCACATTTAGTGCGCTGGTGATAAGATCCTCCTATCTCAGGAATCACACACTTATCAACTTGAAATTGATATAATTACAATAAAATCAAGATAGTTAAAATTTACTATTAGTCCTTATTTAGAAAATTATCTAAGGGATGATGGGCTGAGGCCCAAGCAGGTGTGCTTTTCTAAGAAATGGCCAACACAGTCAGATGTTTGGCCATGTCAATCAAAGGATCTATTTGCCCAAATTACTGAAAAAGAAAAAGAAAAGAAAAACACATATTTTCTCAATTGTCCGTTGTCATCTAGCCATGCAAATAGTTTTTGTTTCTCTTGCCCAGGTTTTGAGATTTTGTCTCCAGCCCAGTATGGTGGAGCTGAATGGGAATTTGCTTGCAGTGCTCACAGCACTGAAAAAAAAAAGACATCTAACAAATTCAACAGCAACTTCTCTCTGGAGAAACAATTTCCTGTTACGCCACTGACCTTCGACAGACCTTACTGTGGGCAGTTTTCACCTGAACCACATTAAACTTAAGAAAGAGTTCTAATGAAAAACGCTGACTCCCCCTTTTGCAATTCAGCACACATGTTTAAGGAACACACTTTGTCTTATCACCCTGTTAAGATGACACATTCATGAAACAACTTAAACAGATGTCAGGTGGTAATTATGGCCTCTTCGGTAGGCCTTATCCCACAGAAGGCCGCGACCCCTCTTAAGGTAATGGGAGCTGATCCAGGTGCTGCTCCTTCTCCATTAACACGTCTTTAGGACACTGAGCAAGACGGACGTCGACGCAGATATCTCACAGAGGGAAATGCTGCAAAATATCTGCAGGAACCGGCCAGAGACATTGCACTGTATCCACGCCGCACACGATGACTCCATATGTGCGTGAAGAATTAACAAATGTTTCCAGAGAACATCTTAAAACAGCAGAGCGAGCGTGTGGCTTACTCATGTATTTTCCTCTTAATTTTTTAACTCCATGGGGAGATGAGACACACTTGCCAGCCTCAAGGTAAAGAACTTCAGCTCTGCTCTGCTGGTAAGTTCTTACAACACCACCTCACTTGAGAGCAGTGACTCAAGGCTGGACGATCTGCACATTGATGGATAATAAGAAGGTGGATGCATAAAGGGGAGTCTTTGGCAGCCTGTGGAGAGCTGCACACCGTGTGTCACCGAGGTCCATTCATCTGAGCAGCGGAGGATCCATGTGGCCACCCCCCTGGAGAAGGCGTGTAGTTGCTCGATGCAACCGCTGGGCTTGTAACTTGACACCTGGCCGCGCGGTGCGTTTGCCATCGCTTTACCCGCAGAAAGCCTATTTAAAAAGGAAAGGGATGAGTCCGGCGCTCCTGACTCCGTAACCCCCCTCCACAAGAAACCCAGCTTTCTCTCCGGCTGCGCGTCCCTCATTCTGGATCGGCATAAATGAATGAAACACAGGGGAATATCGACAGACAACCGCACAGGGAAACTCTCTGTCAAACCAGCCTGCCAGAAGGAATTTATGCCGGGCTTGACAGACAGATCAACATGAGTTTTTCCCTCTGGAGCTTCACCTCAGGCTTGTCAAATGTGTAGATCGGCGGCCGGTGTCGTCTGCCCCCCTTTCAAAGGAGTCACGCTGTGATTAACGGTCAGGTTTTTGACTGCCAGGACAAATGAATACAAATGAATTTAGGCACCCGAAGGAGAGATTGCAGAACCTCTCATCTAGACACAAAGTAAGTCCCGTTTTTTTCCCCCCTCATGTTCATTGATTTGATTTGTGTGTGCGCGCTCTGCTGATGGGATGTCTGAGGGGCTGAGGTCCGGTCTGAGGAGCTGTTTGCCTCCATGTGTACCTGCAATGTGCCGGCTGGCTGTGATCCAGCTCACCATGCAGGAGTGGAGTCCACCAGGGACTGATGAGGCTCTCTATGGGCTCTGTTTCATACATGGGGGGTCTTGTGTTTCATATTTACCACAACCTCCCCAAAATGGATGAATCTGTCTGCATGTGTGCTTCCTATTCTATTATCCTTTTTTCTTTAATTTAACTGGAGATAAAAAGATAAGCACAATCATCAGCTTCATTTGGAAGCAACTTCGTGTTTCCTCCTCTCTGTGCGCTTTTGTGCAGAACATTTTGATTGTGGCTGCTCAAAGGAGCATCGTTAACTCCAAGTGTTTGGAAGTTTTTTGTGGCAAATGCACAATGGGTGCATGCAGAAACTTTTGCCATATAGGCTTCACCAAACTGACTCATCTGCAAGAGCAAGCTCAACAGGCAATTATTCAGACCTATAAAGTTTCATGAGGGGCTCATCAGCGTCCACTGGAGCGTTTGCTCGATTTTGTTAGGATGCTTTCCATTTCCAGTTTTCACTTTTACGCACGCACAGCCACATTTACGCAAGGTAGTTAGGAGGAGTTTTTTTTAAAGGTGGATGAGACGCTCAACTTGAAATAAAACAGTCAGGTAAAACTATGACATCAGCTATTGCAGCAGTTTCTCCACTCATCAAGTTGTTTAAGAAAACACTTGCAACTGACAGGTTTTGCTCTGTGACATGCAGTGATGATCCTTTATGTGGGTGTTTACAGGACGCACACACTTTCACACACAGTGGAAAAGGCAATGTTGTGTTGATGATACATTCAGCACAGCGGCCAATTGTTGCGCAAGTTCGCGCTGGAAACTCGTCCGTCCATTCACTTGTGCATCCATTCATTTCTGCGCGCATCCTGGTTCGGATGGATCATTTGGCTTCATTGCGCAGTGAACACCTGGTTTAATTAATGGACGAGTGGCGAGATAGTGGGGATCCAGTCATCCAGGGAGTAGGAAAGTCCGGAGATCTGACCCGTTTTTCATTAAAAACAAGTTTATTTGTCACACCTGCCTGGATGTTTGGCAAAAACTGTCATTAGTTGGGAACATTTCTGGAAATTTGCTCTTGGAGGTTTCCATCCTCTCACATTTAGCAGGGTCCAACAACAATACTCATTTAAGTTGTGCATGAAGTGGCACAAGACAATCCGAGCCAGAGGTGTCGAGCTGCATGAGCATCATTCACCACATGTCCACGAGGTGTCGCCCTCCTGGATTTTTACATGCAGATATTCTTGGGCTATTTATTGGTGTATTTTGACTTTTTTTTTTTTTTTTTTTTTTTTTTGCACACTGAAGCAAATACCGTGCAGTCAATTCTGTTCAACCAGACACACACTCTCTGAGTCAACCACTCTTGCTCTGACTGGCATAATGGGTTTTATAGGCACCAAATCCAAAAGGAGCAGCATCACAATGAGTCATGTTATGTTTCATCTGCTGGTGGGCAGAATAATAGTTGGGACAAGTTTGATGTAAGTCATCTGATGAGTATAAATAAACAGGCTGAAGTGAGAGATTACTTGACTGCAGCGAGAGCAGATGATGGACATGTAAGCTTACCACGAGTCTTTATGAGATGTCAGTCACCCTCACTTCCTCATCAGTCTCTCAGTGTCAGTTCATGCATAGGAATTTTCCACCTTGTGTGTGTGTGTGTGTGTGTGCTCAGCGGTCAGGATCGCCTTTGGGAAGTTCATTCAGGGAATGATCGAGTCGTTTAAACTTGTGAAAAGAAACGTAAACTATACTGGCTTCTCAGTGGGGTTTTTCCCCCTCAACCTTTGACTGGTTTCTGGCCTACAGACAAGCTGCTGTCTGAGTTGTGTGTGAGGAGGGGGGGGATTTGGGTGGTGGTGATTTTGGGGGTTGAGAGGTTAGAATCAGAGTTTAGTTATGAGTAGTTTTAGTAGTTTTAGCTTTGGACAGTTTTTGTCTCCAGATTACTGCTGCAGGTTGAGCAATGAGGCACCACACAGCTTTGTCTATGAGAGCGACTGCACGTCTTTGCGACTTTGGGACATTTTTGCAAACACTGTAACCAACATCCAGCAACATACACTGAGTCACTCTCTCCGTCCTCAGTCACACTGCTCTGTTGATCACTGCGAAGAGAAGTGTTTGTGAATCACAGTCAAGATCAGCGGAAGTTCAGTGAGCAGAGAAAAATGTTATTGGCGGTGCACGGCACAATATATAGGTTAGACTGCCTGTTTTAATGGATGACTTAGGAGGAGGTATTGTTCATCCGGCCCTGCATTTTGTCCAGTCAGCTTAGCCGCGAATTCCCTCGGGGAGTCATGTCATTGCTCACTGTTGCAGTTTGAAAACCACAGCAGACAGGGTCAGTGTACAGATGTCAGCCACACTGATTTAAACGTCCACTGCGCACAGATCCAACCCAGTGGAGCCGCCTTCCGCTGCTCCACGCAAAAACAAACCTCAACCTGTCCCGTACTCTTCAAAAGCACCCTGATGAAAATCTAAACAAGCTACCAAGAACCTTTTAATATGAAAAGCCAAAGAAAACAACGCTGTTTCCCAGGAAACTTGCTCCAGTTTTCACAGATGCAAACAGCCTGAGGGACAGAATGAGAGTCTGAAAAAAAAATCTCAGCATTCATGACTCATTTTCAGAAAGCTGATCTCTCCTCAGCTGATAAGACACAGGGTGAGACTGTTACCAGCTGGGAGTCACTCACACACACACACACACACACACACACACACACACACACACACACACACACACACAAACTAAGCATCCTGAGTAACCGCAGCCAGCTGTGTGTGGGGTTGATTGTGATGAAGCTTATTAGCAGCTAGGAACTGGGAGAGAGAGAGAGCGAGAGAGGTAGACATAGATGCCACATACACACATGCAAGCACACGTAAGCTTAAATTTGCACACACCCCCTGATTATAATCATTCAGAGGAGCAGGGGAAGCAGCTGCTGGTTAGTGTGGAGGTTGTTTGGCGGAAATATATTTCTAAAGAGAGAGAGAGAGACAAATCTTTGTCTGTGATGGTGCAGGTAAATATGTTTGTGCAACAGTTTCCCATATTCATGTATTTGGAGCCGCTGGCCGACGCCCCCGGCTGCCTGCTCCACTCCAGCCCTCCAGCCACAGCTGCTATACACATTTCTTCCTCCCTTGTGTGTGTGTGTGTGTGTGTGTGTGTGTGACCATGTGAGTCTGGATGACCTCCAGCGGTAAACAGTGGCTCCCCTGCCTGTCACCAGATCTCAGTCCCCCACTGAGCTCTCAGTCCACTTGCCAATCAGTCTCCTCAACTCTGCTGCACACCTGGATGGCGAGAGGGTGTTGAGAGAGACCATTTCGTTTTGTTTTGTGTGTGTGTGTGTGTGTGAGAGGACATGCGTGTGCGTGCGAGCGCGCATGCGTGTGTACACATGCTGGTTTTGGGAGGAGAGTTGATGGATAAGTCTACTATAGTATTTCTGTCTTAGAAACCACAACTTGGAGCAGCGTGTGTGTGTGTGTGAGTGTGTGTCTGTGTTTTTGAGCGACGTTCTTTTCTTTGAGCTGTAAGTGCTTTTGCAGAATCAGTAGCTCAAATGTAAAGCATATGGGTTTATTTGAATCTGCGTTTTTGATGCACTGTACAGATTATTATTCTATTCTTTCATAATATGTAAAAAAAAAAAAATCACTTTTGGGGTTAAATTCAAGTGTTTCCAATTATTGCCACCATTTTCTAACCAGGCACATTAAACTTTTTATAAATGACTAATAAATAATTTACTAAGGTTTTATAGATCCGTTACAAGCATTAATAAGGACAACCTTTGCATTGCCAGGACTGCTTGACCAGCTTATTAGCACTTGCAGCTGCAGATTTGACAATTAAAACCCTTAACTGATGACTTATTAACTTCTATACCCACAGAACTGATGGGTTATTAAAAGGTAAGAAACCCAATAACCTTTATTATTGGATTACCAACATTTGTAACTATTATTACCAAACAGAAAAGACACCACCAGCCAATTCAATGTTAAATAACCTGGAAACCAAAAATCTAAATAAGGCCTTATAATGGTTTTATTTATTCTTTAAGTTATGTATTAAAACAGCTAGCTGCATCTATAAACAGCTTTATAAATGGTTCCTTATTAAACAGTTTAACAGTTGTATGTGTGACTTTTCTAACATGCTCTCCTTTCTTCCCCTAGGAGAGCCCTATTGCTCTGTACAGTTTTATATTGTACTTGTTACCTGGGACTTACACAAGTACACTCTGAAGGTAAGACCCAACTTAAAGTCACCTCTCCTCTCAGTTCACTTACTTCCCTTTCTCACCACTTTCTTCTTCTTCTAGAAATTTTACCGGTGGAAAAAACTGTGAAATTTATTGGAGCACTGGGGGGATTTTGGAGTAATTCTTTGCCTGTTTGGTCATTGCCCAAGCACGTAAACACATTGCTATGAGAATTGGGCCAGCCGTTTCCATGACGACAAGTGTTGAGTAAGCTGAGCGAGCAAGGGAGTGATCAAATCATAGCTGATTCAAAGCTGAACATTACAGAAAAGTTTCACTCTGAGAACTGTCCTCAAACGATGATGTCAAAAACAATGTGAAAGACAATACTCTTGAACCCGCAGAAGATTATCACCAGAATCTGCATCTCCCCTCGCAGACTTACAGTGAGTTTCAGCCTGCTGTTTAACTGTACAGCAACTTTACAGTACTTACTCTCAAAGCTCTCTTAGCATCATTTCTGACTGCAGCTCTAAAGAGCCCACTGTGTTCTGCCTGCTCAGCACCAAACAACAGATAGACACAGTTAACGACTAAGCTGGTGAACGTAGTGAAACATTTAGCCGATAAATGTTCAGATATTTCTCTCTGGGCTGGTAGAGACCAAAAACAGAGCTAACAGAGAATAAATGCTGGACTTAGTTATTGCATGTTTAATTGGTACCCCATTAGGTAGGTTAGATAATAATGCAAATACAATCTGATCCCTTTTGTCTCTGCCTCACAAAGCCTGTTTCAATATCTACTTGTCATGAAAGTTCAAGACTGGTTGTTTTTCTACCTGATTGGACTACTTTTCTTCATCTGGGCAGGTAAAAATCGTTTTGGACAGCTTGTGATCATTCGAGATACTTTTTGTATCATTTGGCGGTGTCCCCTAATGAAAAGTTATAGATACAGTCCAGTGAACCGGCCCCTTTTCTTCTCCAGTTATTATGATTGAGACTGACAGAGCACAGAGTTCAGTTGGCCCGGCATGCAGTCACTGAAAACGACAAAAGTAAATGTCATCTCGGTTCATCACAGCAAGGCTGAAATCTTTTCCCCCATTGTCATTTCATTAAAAAGTCATAGCGTTGTGATAAAAGCCTTTTAAAAGCTTCTGTTCTGTTCTTTTAAGTCATGGCTTTCTGTAGCTGACAAAATAAAGATAATTTCTCATAGCTGCAAGCACAGTTTGGTATGTAGATCTGTCTAGATGCAGGTATTATCAACTAAGATGACTGTGTGTGTTATTTTCTGAAGATATCATCACACAGACTCATTGTTTCAGACTGAGTATGTTATGACAGAGAAAAATCTCTTTCCTAAGTGGAAATTGGCAGTTTTAGCTTCTGATTGGGCTACTTGGCATCAGTCAAGTCTCACAGAGATGCTCAAACAGACAACCAGACAGACCAGAGGAGGATGTGAAAATAAGTTGTATAAAGCCTTTTGTGGGTTTGATGACTACCAATTCCATTTAGACATTTTTTAAGGAAAAAATCTTTGGGAGTGAAGTTAGAAAGACGTGAGGGTATCAATTCTGCATAGCTTTGCTTCATGTCTGCTTGATTCAAGCAAGACATCAAAACCTCCAACCAAACTGTTGCTAACCAAGTTTCATTGCGGGTTGTGTAGGCACCAATTTGTGACAAAAAAGAGCAATGTGCATGCGGAATTTCTCTTAAAGATTTTTCTTTGGCCAGTTTCTGAAACAGTAGCCTTACTCTCCATTCCACCACTACAAGCACACACTGTATGAGAAGTTAAAGCCAGAACCAAACTCCCTCCAATCACTCTCTGTTCAGATGCAGTAATGCCACAGGATCACTTTCGGGGCACTCGGTTGACTGCTGGCTTAGTGCCGACAAAATGTTTTGCCTAAGATGGCCTTTTTGAGCACAAACCAAATGAGTTGCATATTGTGTCTAAGGATAATTTTATATTTGGGACAATGATCAGCTTTAAACAGGGCATCTGGTGGCCTTGTGGTGAAGTTACACACCATTTTACCACAATGTCCCCACTTTGATTCTAGTCATGAACCTTTGGTGCACGTCATGCCCCTTTACATCTCTCACTGGATTTTTGTCCGGATCTCTGCTTACAGCACCAAATAAAGACAAAACACAAGTCTTAAAAGAAGAAGTAAAATGTAAAGAGACCATGTTTTGTCCCTTATTGAAGTCCAGATCTGGTATTGTGGGAAAACATGCAATGTATTGCTTTGGGGATGATTTTTCCACCCAGAGATATCGTAAACGGCTCACTGTAGACCGGCGTACGCCAGCCAAATGGAGATCTTTAGAGTGTGTTCGAATAAATCGGTGACTTCATCCTCTACAAGGGATAACATTACAGAGTGAAGAGCCTTGGACCTTCTCTCTGTCCTATTTGAGTGACTTGGCACAGAGCAAGGCTATGAACTCTAGCCATGTGTTAAACACTAGTCTGTCTGTGTGTGTTCATACAGTATGGTGTATATCTAAAACCACATGGTTAATGTATGCCCCAGTAATACTACAAGTGGTATTTAAATAAAGAAGTTTGGAGACAGGAGTCTATGTACAGAACAGATATATGTAATGCACCCTCTGCCTCACTGCCAAGTCCTGTTGTCCTTTACTGCAGAAGAGACCACACAGAGAGGAGAATTCACTGTGTGGATGGGTAAACTCTATACCCCATGTAGGTCTTGTTTCTTCAGACTATTTAATAAAACCCTAATGTTCTGAGGCAAGGGAAAGTCTTACAGCTCTATACTGAACGTGGAAAAACTATAAAGACCTGCCTATGTAAGAGAGGTATGTCTGCACTGACCTTTTGTAAAGATATATTGTTTTACATATAATTGAGTAAGAAGGAATAAGAAATCAAATAGAAAATTCATTAAAGCCCATTTTGCATCAGTAATTGCAGACTAAACATATTAGTTTAAGTGTTTTGTTTGACATGATGGTCTTTCTGCAAAAAACATTTGAGTTCTGAGCTGCTTCCTCCCTCAGGTCTACTACCAGGGATCAAATTCCCACTCTTTTTTTTTTTTTAGCTTTCCGTTCAATTATATATTTCCAAAGTCTGAGCCCCCTGTCAGTGGTATAATGAAGCAAGCCTCACATTATAGACAGACAAGCTTCTCATTGAAGTCCTTGCCCTCGATGGTTTACCAGTACAGCAACTGTTTGGACGTCCCATCTGTCTTTCCCCTCATCTTCTCCGCTTTCTGTCATCTCATCAACATTGCTTGCCCACTTTTCTATCTTTTCACAAGCAGAGCTTCTATGCACATGTCCCCATTAGACAAGGCCCAGTGACCACAGGTCAGAGTGAGCCCAGAGACAATAAAGATGTCGAGGGGCCTGGGTCTGAGATCACAGGTCATATAGAGAATGAGCCCCGGGACCACTCACTGAAATGCTGAACAGAGAATCAAAGTTGGCTGAAAGGATGGAAACTGTACTCTGCCTCCAAGCAGGGAGATGCTGCACTCACTTGTGGTTACCGTGGTCATGTTGTGAATTTCCAAACTGAGTCTATTGAAGGAAGGAAAGGGGAGGTTGTCTGATGATGCCGATGTTCTTTGGCTCATTAATCCCCTATAGCCTTAAAACAAAGAGGCCATGCCTTGATTTCCAGCACATATACTTCAACATACAGTACAGTATGTGTACGTGTTAATTGGAAGTTACATAATTTTCCACGAAATGTACATTTAGAGCCTAAACAAGTGTGCAACATCCAACACTCTCTCTTTCCCTTGTAGGGAAGTGCATTGGCCAAATGGTTACTAAGAGAGGATTAGGTCCTTTAGCCTGATTGTGTGTTCCTGGTACAGGCTGCTTTGGCCTTTTACTGAGCTCCCTTTGCAACTAACCAGCCGTCAAACGTGTATATCGTTTCCATCAGCACAGGGTGAACACCAAGTCTCATCTTGCTTTGTACCTCACATGACAACAGCGATGAAGGGGCAGGTTATCTGTCATGAAGTCCATATAAATGATATGGTGATACAGTGAAGGTATTAATATATTTGCTGTACAATGTTTGAGGCTACTCCATGAATTCCACTTCATTTATATAACTTGTTTTTTTGTAGAAAAAAAGCACAAAGTGCACAAGAAGCTGAACATGATTTTGGTTAAAGTTTGCTGTATAAGATATTAATTTCACCTCTTCAAACAGCATAAACTGACAGCATGGCACTTTCTAGAACAAAACCCAAACTCCTTTAGGAATGTGCAGGCCTGTCCAGCCACAAACACGCAGGCTGTTTGTTGTAGGTGTGCTCAAAGCTCTTCGCCATAGCCGTGCGGTCAAAATGATGCCACAACTTGCCATTTTGGAAAGAAGCGTGATGCTGCAAACCTCTGACATTTGACACAAAGGCCACCACAGTACCTCTGAGCAGCATCTACCCACGCAAAGAGCAGGAACTGACCAACCAAGGTTACTGCATAGTCCCCTGTCATCAGCCTAGCCTAGTCATTTGTTTTGGCCTAAAGTTGCAGTGGACAGTCAGCAGAGGCAGTTTGGTGTCTCAGTGAGTCAGTGAGTTTATTATTCTTTGTATTTATTTTTCTTTTGCCTCAACTTCTTTTCCCATCTCTTCATCCTGCTGTGTCTGAGCTTCATTTCTTTGTGAATTGCTGTTCTGTGTTGGCTGAAAGTTCAGGAAGTTATTGGAAAATTGGCCCAAAAGCCAGTGTTGTCTGTTCAACCACCGCTGGCATAGACAGCTAAAATATTTTGCCGAGCTTCACTTATTTCAGGAAGAGTAAATTCTCACAATGAGTCCAGAATGTCCTGTTAATGATTTTAAGATATTTAACGGTTTCCCTCTCATCCATGTCTGGTAACTGTTGATGTGCATGTAATCACTGCTCAAGTGGCCAAGTTTTTGACTGTTAAAACATCAACAAAATAGGGACTTCCATCGTGTTTCGCATAGTTGGTATGGAGGATTTCAGCAAAAGTGTGATTTGTGTTGTGTTAGGGCGCAAAGATAGTTTGAACCTATACAATAACATTTCTGTCGTAACAGTCCAGGTGCTCAGAGGGAAATACATTTCTCTCTGTGTCTTCACAATAATCTCTCCATTGTTGACTGATGTTGACTGACATGTGACTTTTTTAAAAACATAACTTCCCCTTGCCATTTACTTTTGTAGACATTTTCTGTTTTTCACAGTGGGAAATGTATGTATCTTTTTCCTGATCATATATTTTCATGTTCCTGATTATGGCAGGAAATACTGTCATTTCTTTATAGTCAGGTTACAGGACATAGATAATGATGAAATATGAAAAGAATGATCAAGGATCAGATGTAATCAGAAGCATAATGGAAAGTTTTCAAGCTTTTTAAAATATACTTGCAGGTACTAGAGAGGGAGGTAGTAGGATTCCATTTTCTCCCTTGTTTAACTGCACTGGTGTGTAATTGTCACAAACAAGCTGTAATTGTTTGCCCCTCTAACTCCACCCTCTCTTCTCTCCAGATGTGGACATTCTCCAAAAGTTGGGGCTCAAGGGAGAGAAGCCGTCACGCTCGGTGCCAGCAGGGGTCATTCCATTCAGATCGGGGATCATCCTCAACCAGCGGGCGCACATTGAAGCTCCATTGCGCTCAGTCTTCCCAGCAACCATCTGGCCCAACCTTGCACTGGTCCTAAGTGTGCGCTCGCACCGAGTCAACAGTGCTTTCCTCTTCACCCTGCTCTCAGGCCGCAAGAATCTTCTTCTTGGTCTGCAGCTTGCACCAGGCAATCTGGTCCTTCATACAGGACCTAACACCTCGGTGGCATTGCCCTATGAGCCCCATGATGGTCAGTGGCACCAGCTGGCGGTGGAAATTAATGGACAGAGAGTGACTCTATATGCCTCCTGCGGAGAGCAGAGTGTTCATGCAGACTTTGGGTGGGACAGTGAGGAGGGACTGGCTCCGGAGGTCCAGGGCTCCTTCCTGCTGGGGCGGACAAGCCAGCAGCAAGCCTCAGCACACTTTGAAGGAGCCATCTGCCAGTTTGACCTGGTCCCTTCTGCGCAGGCAGCTCACAACTACTGCAGGTACATTAAGAAACAGTGCAGGGAAGCTGATACATACAGGCCTAACCTTTCTCCCTTGTTGCCTATCCTACCACGAGAAACAAATATCACAGCTACCGCTGCTACACCTAAACGTGGTGGCCCAGAAACAGCCAAGAAGCCCACGGGGCTAAGTCTTGCCAGGAGTGTGGCCGCTGCTGCCTCGGCTGTCAGATATGTGGCCCCCACCCAAACAATAAAGCCCAGCCCTGGGGCCGTTCCTACACCCCTGCTGGGAACTGTTATGCCAGTCACAGTCCAGCTTGGGTTGGCCTCCCCACCACCCAAGGCCAGGACTGAAACTGTCACAGCACCACTCAGGACAAGAGTACCCCCAACAAAACCACCAAGCCCAAGACCCTCCACCTCTAAAGCGTCAAATCAGAAGCCCTCCAAACCCACTCCTGCGAAGCCCACTCCCCAAAACAATTCCAAAAAGACGATTGCAGGAACTGTCAACAAGAAGAAACCTACTACTCCAGCCACTACGAGCACCAAACCCTCCAAGACAAAGCCTGACTCTGCCTTATCAGACCAAGGTGTAGTCCCAAAACCACAACCCACCACAACTAAGAAAACACCCCCCAAGCCTAAAGTTACACCATCCAAAGCCACTCCGTCCAAACCCAAAGGAAATCCTGTCAAAGTTGTTCCCTCTAAACCAACAATATCCAAAGTCAGCCCCTCAAAGTCAACAGTCCCCAAAACTACAACTGCTAAAACCTCCAAGCCAGTCTCCAAACCGGTCATCAAACCAACAAAGCAACCCAAAATCACCAAGGCTCCAGTCACCCTACGACCAACCAGACCTTCGTACAGCCCAGTAACACCACCTGCTACTGATGGCTTCCAGAGCTGGGATGTGCCACCCACACAGTTCTCCCTGCTGGCTGGACCCATAGGACAGAAAGGAGAAGCAGGCCTACCGGTAAGAAACTCAGATCTGTTGGGTTGGTTACTGAGTATGTTTGTATGTGCTACAAATAGCCAAATTAAGTAAATTTACAACACATGAGTATATCTTATATGGATCTATAGCAAGACAGAGATGACAAGCAGGCACACACATATAGAAACTTTGCACTAAAGCTTCTGAAACACCTAGATGAGGATACACGCAGTCTATGTTTCAGCTGTTTGTGCTGGTATTTGTGGGTGTCAATGGTTTATGGTACTAAAGTGGTGAAAGTAAATGCTCCAGAGAAACATCCCAGTCTGTGCTGGTGTTTGTCATCAGTGAAAGACCAGGTTTAATTCTGGTGCTCTGGGACTGGAAATAAGAGACCGCAGAGATATGTAGGTTAATGTGACACTATCTCCTTTCCCACACAGGTTAGAAATCCTATTTTTCCTCCCGCCTGTCCTCCTTTCCTCTTTGCGCAGAACCCTCCAGGCTGGGTGTGACGTGGCAGGTCTGACGCCTTGCCGTCTCTGCACCAGATTCCTCTGTCATAGATGGCTAGCGGAGGTCTCATTGCCCTCTTTCAAAGCTAGGTCAAGGGTCAAAGCAGTCAGTAAACACCATCATTCAGCCTCCCAGTGCAGGCGCAAAGGTAGGCCAGGCCTATAGTATATCACAAGGAGCGGGGACACTGAGGCAGTTGCGTCCCTTTTCATTTTTTCACATTTTCCCACACAGCATCAGAGTTGCATCTTGACTGACCACGGGATGACATTTAGCTCCACAGTTGATTTTATTCGAGAGTAAACTGTGACTGCTTCCTAACAGGAAATATACACATGTACAATCGCCTGGAAAATACTTTCTTAATTTTTTGGTAGCAGTTATGGAGTTCAGGTCTTTGTCAGAGTTGTTTAGCACAGACAAGTCAACTGTTTTTGGGAGTTTTATTGTGTTATAAGCTGTACAAAATTGTCCACACAGTTCTTCACATCCAAATGTGGCCTGAGTGATCAGACATCAGTGTCTTGCCAGAATGTTCTGGTTGTGTTTGCCCTTGTATTTAAAGCCATCCTTTGTGATTGACTGATTTAGCTGTAAAGTGTGAGCAGGCCATGGGTGTTTGATACGTGTGCCTTGCTTATTCTTTGTAGTGGTCTGTAATTTGCTGCTGTAGATTGTAGAGTGCAGTGTGACAAAGGCTGGCTAATTTACATCTGCACTGATGTCCGCACCAGACTTGACTGTGATTATAGTGCACCAAATTACTACCATTTAGAAAGCACTACCTGCAATCTCAATATAACATGCTGTAATCTACCACAGAAAAGAGACTGTTGAAGGATGATTAGGGGAAGTTATGATGTCATTTACTGAAGGACCATCTGACACATTTATAAGTGCTGACATTACACTGAGACCAAAAAAAGTTTTGTCATGATACACCACATAAATGGTAAATTACACCAGTTTGAGGGAAGTGATTTTGAAAACTTTACCTAAACATCCAACTAGCTGTTATGGATCATTAGTATTCAGAATCTGTATAAATGTTCTCGGCTTTACATCTATTAAAATGTGTTTTTTCTGGTGTTCTGACTTAAATGTCATCATTTGACAGGATAACGTATTTACACTCACTTGGACTGTTTACTCTGAAGATATATCAGGGATTAAACTGTTGCTTCCTGTCAAAGTGTGTGTGTGTGTGTGTGTGTGTGTGTGTGTGTATGGATGTGTGTTTGTTTGTGTGTGCACACATTGCATGTGTGCATGTGGGTATTTGTACACATGTGCACCGAGTTACCATGCATTGCCTTCGGGAGATCCCAGATGAACCCAGTCACGCTTCTTTTTCAACATAGTTTGGATTTCATAAACACACATGCCATGTGCATACTGTCTCCCACTCTTTCTTTCTCACAGCACAGTTTTGTACACACACACATTCTCTGTCGTCTACAAGCGTACATATTTTGACAAATACAATAGTAAGAAGCCAATGAAAAGCATTGCAGTCATTGAGGATTCAGCCAAGAGCTGTGTCATTCATCGCTCTTGCTGCCTAAAGCATTAACACAATAAAACCGAGACTTGGACTTGTGTTTTCCATCATGCAGATTCTGCACTCCAGCTGCCAGTAGAAACATCCAGCACCAGTGCAGATATGCTTTAAAACTTACTTCCACTGAGAGCTGTTCTACTGCGCACCTGAATGTAATTTATTTGGCCTGAATATAAAGTGATCGCTGTTAGTGAGAACTGGTGTTTCATCCTGATTAACCTTTACTACCACCCGAACTAGCTGTGAGTTTAAGTTCTATTTAGACCTGAACTTTCAAAATTTCACTTACATCTATGCTTCTGTAAAAGTAGTTAATTGTTGCTTTTATGCAGTTTCATTTGAAATTATGGCAAAGCAGATTATAGGGGAGTTTTCAAATTTGCACTGTGTAGTCCAGTGGTTTTGAATTGTTGTTGGAAGGTCAAACAAGTCAATTCAAGTGAGTAGTTTTTATATTTTGAAATGCCTTCACAGATCACGGAATGACTTTGAATCCACGATGCTGTTGTCAAGTGACACAAATCGGGCACCAACTTCCTCACGGACATAGTCCAAACCTCATAACTGAAAGCAGCTTTTGCCATCAGACTGTGTTTGAAATGTGGTGATTGAAAAATGTGCACTGATGTGGGAATTTCGTGAGACTGCTACCTCCCTGGCTAGACAGCAGTCAGCAAACAAATACTCTCAGGAGGAAGGGAATATGTTTTCTCCTGCTTTGTGTATTTTGGCCGTCATGTGCCACAAAAGCAAGGCAAATTCCTTGTATGTGAAATAAATAACTCTTTTTCTGTTTCCAGTTTTGATTTTGAAGATGGACAGGTGCAAAGAGGGAAAGACAGTAAGGGAGGGTGTGAGGAAGTAGGGCCAAAGCAGGGGGTGGAAGTGTGAAGATGGGCAGGAGTATGTGCTGATGTTGACAGGTCCTGAGGCCACCATAGAGCATGCCACCTGTAACAATGGGGGTGGTCTCAACCATGGAGGTCATCCTGCAGGGAGATGGTGGGGGGCCAATTCTAATGTTAACCATTGCAGGCAGACACGTTATATACAGGTTGCACATATAATGACAGTAACCTATAGATTGTCTGTATATGAGAGCTTTGGAGTTGTTTTGAAGGTAAAATGTTTTTTGAAGTCATGTTTTCTCTTTTAAAGTTCATAGCCTTGTGAAAGTTGAGATGAGGAAACTACAGAAAGGGTATGACTTTGACACTTCAGTAACTGCGCTTTATGGTAGATGCTGCTGCTTTTTTACAAGATCTCCATATCGATGTTATCTCAGGCATCAAATTTAACTACATGCAGTAAAAATACTGTGCATTTACAGTGAAGAGAACATTTTAAAAATGCCTTATAGAAGCTTTAACACACATTTGCAGGATCCAGAGCCCTGCAGGTAGTCCTGTTGTTAGTCCTCTGTTTTTCCTCATTTCTCCTTTCCCTCTTTCTTGATTAAAAGAAAACGAATGAGCACCAGGCTGATAAAGCCACACAGGGGCACTGAGTGGCGCAGGAAATGGCCTGTTATTTCTAGTGTTTCTACGGTTTCCTGCCACACAGGCTCAGAACTTCCTGATGGATAAGGCTGAACCCTCATCACCTTGAGATGGAGTTACTTCAGAAGGAAAAGGTGTCGCTTTTTTCCCCCGCAGCCTCTGTGCAGCCTGCTGCGGAAACACACTGAAGAGTCATAATGACCTGATGGTTTTGATAGAGAATGATAGGGGGAAATTACTGAGGTATTGAACAAGTTCATCTGTGTGGTTTGTGTCAGCACGCAACGCTGACTGAATGCTCTCTCCCTCCAGGGTCTGCCAGGACCTCCGGGGAAGCCGGGCCTGCCAGGCAAGAGGGGTCCTCGGGTAAGTTTCTGTCACTCTCCTGTAACATAAAACACACTTCTTTTTCATACCCGAGAAATTATTTCATCTAGTGTTTGACCCCAGGATTTCTTTTTCTCTGTGTAAACATGTTAATAAGCTTGTCTTTATTTAGGTTTGTTGTGGGTCTGGCTGCATGCGTGTGAGTTTGTTTGTGTTTTTGCTACTGCTGCTGACGTACGTGTTGACTGAAAGCTCAAACGCAAACAGTCGGTAAATAACCCCCTTGGCAGAGGTGACTCAGAAAGACAGACAGGCAAACAGACAGACAAGGACAGAGAGGACTGTATCTGTGTGTTCCAGCCCAGAAGGCAAAGTCCTGGACCATTTTCTGAAATAATAATAACCTGCCAAAGCGGGGCTCCCACATCACTTTAAATCCCTCCCATCACCCAGCTGACACACACACACACACACAGTTTTCCTATGCAGGCAGATTGACCATATTCAGCACGGGGCTGCGAGTGCTGACCTCCCACCCCTAAGCATAAACAGGAAAGCTCCTATAAAGACGGCCTTTCAAAAGGCTGCCTGTGCCACAGGATGCCTAATAAAAGCACTGTAAACAGACAGAGAACACATGGCTCCACTGGACTTTCTTCTCCTCACTGAGCTGTTGCAGCAGGCTGCGCCGACACTTCATAGGAATCCCATTCTGGACTAATGAAAGGCCTCTTTCTCCCAGGCAGTTAAATAGATAGAGTCTCATTCGTAGGTCTTCTTTGAGGAATTCTGTTTTACTTCCTGTGTGTCTCTCAGACTGACATGGTTTCTAGCCACACCAGCAATGTTGCTCTAAGTCAGTTAGTTGTTCCACCTCTTTAATCCAAACTGAAATATCCCAACCACCATTGGAGAAACTTTTTTTTCACAGTCCCCAGAGGACGAATCCGGGTATCTTTGACATTCCTCTTCTTTTCCTGTTGCACTTCCAGCAGGGTGACATTTGTGGTTTTGAGTAAAATATCTCAACAGCTATCTGATGTATTTCCATGAAATGTGTTAAAGACATTCATGTTCCCCTCAGAAGGAACTGTAATAACTTCTGTGGCCCCTTGCATGTTAGCATGCTGACTTAAGTATTTAACTCAAAGCACTTTTGCACCTAAGTACAGCTTGCAGTCGCTAGCATAGCTATAAAGTGTCAGTCGTTGTTTTTTACATTACAGACTGAAAAAGCCTCTGACCTCTTGTTTCACAATTTGAATAAATAGACAAACACTACAAACAAGCCACTCAGTGAGTCCAGACAATAGAATCATCTAAATGCATCAAATATACAAATGACTTTATGTACTTCTGTCTACTGTGAATGTACATATATTTATATGCATGTGCTTGTGTGTGTGTTCTTTAATATTACTTTCTGTTTGTGTGTGTCTGTGTCTGAAAGACTCATAAGCTAAAGTCTCTGTGATCCCCCACTGTCCCTCCTTATGGATGTATAAGGAGGTCTTTGTCTGGCTCTAATTAAAGCTATTTAAGCCCCAGCAGCACCTCCCATCCCGTCTCTAGTAGCAATTCCACAACATGAGTCCGCCATTTAGGGTGATTTCTAATGATCCAAATTAAATTTACCTGGAATAAGATTTTGATTGGGCTTAGAAATCTGAGCACAGAGCTGCTTGAACTTAGTCAAGCCAAATATGACTCTAAGCGGAACAAATTTTGTGTGACCATGCAGCTGCTTTTCGTAAAATATGCACCATATTGAACTTGAGAGTCTTAAGAAGATTTTATTTCTTTTCAAAACTAGCAAGTAATTAATCAAATGATCTTACATATTAACAGAAAGAAAGAAAGAGTTGTAAAGAAAGAGGTGCAATTCCTATAGTTTTCATTGTATCCTGGGCAGGTCTGGACACACTCGGCTGAACACAGAGTTTGGACTCAAACTTGGTTGTTGGTCTTAAACCTCATTCATCAGCACTATGTCTCGACCAGTCACTTCATACAGATTTACATCCTGGTGGCCTTTGTTGACCACAGCAAACCAGCTGTTGAACTGCCTGTGGCATTGTCAGTGGAAGTGGTTGGTTTGCAAAGCTCCAACAATGAAAACAAGTCTCTTCAATAAAAAAGCACTTGTTAAGGCCTTTGGTTTTGATGCCACTTTAACGGGGGTCACTTGCAAACACGCCACCAGTGTCTGACTCTGGCCTCACAGTCATTTTTGTTTAACGCACACACAAGCACACATCAGCGCTCACACAGAAGTGCATACACGCTACAGCACTAATCCCACGCCGTGCGGCGCAGACATATGTGGCCACGTTTATGACCTGCCTATATAAAGAGTGAGACAGATTATGGAGCTTTCCTGTAAACAAAAGCATTTATCAAGTTTAATTGCTGCTGCCATGTGTGTGCAAACACTGAGACACATATACGCACACTTACACACTTGCAAACATGCCCTCACAAACACATGTTGTCTAAATTCTCCCCTCTCTGCCAGATCAGAGTGTGCTTTCAATTTGAAAAGAAATTCACTTGCTGATCACTGAAATAATTAACTCCAAATCTGACTTTTTACTGCAGGCCGCTGAGGCTGCAAGCGCGCAGGTGGAATAGCACTATTTAATCATGAGCATGGTAAAAAACTGGATCCCAGTCACAGGGTTTTCTTCTGAAGAGAGAGCTGTTCACAGCTCTGCACGTTTTTTTTTTTCATGACCCTTCGTAAGCCTTGGATTACTGGAAGTCTGTATGATGACACACAGAGAACCATTGAGCCCAGCAAGTACCACCCTTGAACCTCGACCTCTGATCCCACACATGTGAGTGTGAGACGCCATCGCCATGGCAACCGCTGTCAGTACAGAAGCCTTTGCTAGCTGTCCGTGAATGGTCAGGGTGAGCCCTTTCTAGTCTGTTTGTAGGTGTATAATGACGGTGGTGGTAGAAGGGTGTGAGGGGAAGTGTGCGGTGGATGCATCGCCTATGCGGTTGCTGCCTCTATGTATCTGAAGACGGGCTGCCTGGATTCGTCTGGAGCCTGCTGGGTCAAAAGGGTCTTTGTCTGAGTGAAAAAAAATCTCTGTCGCCCATCTTTCCTCATGCTTCCCCTTCAAACCACTCCTCTGCCGCCACTCCCCTCCACCACCTTGCTTCACCTGCAGGTGAAGCAAGGTGAAGCTTATTCAGGTTCCAGATGGATGTTTCATAAAGAAAAAAGGGGAGCAGAGCTTTCAAGAGTCAAGATGTAGAGCTGTGTGTTGGGCTGTTTTGGCACCACCAGGCGACACATCAGCTTTTTAAGGGTCTGTATAATCCCCAGTGTAAACTGTGTATATGGATCCCTCCCCTGGAACATTACTGTAATAAGCTCCAGGACAGTAAAAATCACAGACCATGCTTCAATTCATTATTTGTGCATTCCCCTTTGGCTACTTTAATACATTTTTTAATACCAGGTTTTAGATTTCTGGCATAAAGTTAGCTTTAGGTTTCCATCATAACTTTCAAACTTGTCATGGCCATTATGAGCTATTACTGTTATTGTTGTAAATGTTCTAAATAATACTTTAGATTACTTACTATTTCCTTTTTCCTATACTCGGGCCACTGCATGATGTACTTAGCTCTAAAAACGTTGGCTTATGAAGCAAATAAATTCACATGGTTGGCTTTTTCCCAGGGTAGCTTAATTCATTTGCCCGGCCTGCTTCTGTTATAACGACGTTTTACTGTAATTTATGTGGCATTTGGCTGCAATTTCTACTCTTCTCACTCGGGGATGGCAAGGCATGCTATTGCGACTTTAACGAACAGTGAAATATTCTCCTGAATCCTCTGAGGCGAAGTTTCTACGGCGTGTTTGCCGACTGGGATCTTTAATTATGAAGACATCCAGTGGTTTCACATGCTCTTGATCTAATGTTAGTTTATCAGACATTGCCCCTTCGGCTCTCATTTGGCACAGCATCATACAGAACCTCTTTTATCTTTAATACGGTGACTGTATATACATTCAAACAGTCTTTTACAAGTTGGTGTTGAAAGTCAGACGATGTTTACAGCAGATCCCATTAAAAGGGCTCGTCTAAAATATTCTGTGTGGGAATGTAACCTTGGGAGTGATGTCACGCATCCAGATTTAAGATCCACAAGTAGATACATATATATATGGCTTTAAGTTGCACATATGGTGTTGATGTAGAATCTTGTACATTCAAGGACTGATATTTATATATCTCTAAGCAGACACCACGCATGTTACTTTGACATGAAACATTAGGAGCTATCATTTGTTTAGACCATTTTGTCTCAACTTAGAATCGGTATGAATTGCACAGAGCTAGCAACATTATTACCACAGTAACCACGGTCACGCCCTGCATCGCTGTTCAGAGGTTGGTGGTTTTTCATTTGATAGCCTTCAGCTTGTGTGCGCCCCACCCTGGTCTTCTCTAATTAGACACCTGTTGTGAGAGGAAGGGACACACGACACGGAGGCAGGAGCACAGTACTAAATCCTGCTGCCAGCCCGTGCCTACCAGTGTACTGCCCAAGCTGCGGTAAACCACAGGGTTAATTTTGAAGCATGTAATTGAAACATGTCTAGTTTGTTTAAGTTTATTTAGGGGCACAACAGCGTCCCTTAACACTGTCTGGACACACTGCCTCTCGAGGGAACGCCAGCTGAGCACAAACCGAAAATGAAAGGGCAAAGAAGTGTGGGAGGGCAAAGAGGCGAGATCCTTAAAACTTGAGAATCTTTGGAATGAAAGCATCTCATTTGTAAGGCAAAACAAGTTAAACACAGATCAGGCTTACAAATATTTCAGTTTTTCTAAAGGCCGGGGGAACGGAAATCCCGAGTGCTCTGTGTTTCACATCAGAGATAACAACACCTTTTACGCATGCTTAGTAATGTCCTGCTCATTCATGAGAATCTCTGTCTGAAGTGAATCAGACATGACTGTCATCAAAGTGCCCTTTGACAGGAAGAGCAGTTAAAGCAGAAGGCATTTATGTTGTCATGTCTGCGCCCGACCAGTATGTCTGTTTTTGAACTTTGCTCAAAGGGCTTTTTGTTGAGCTATATAACCCAGCCCAAAAACCCAGATTACTTTTTCTTCTCTGTGGGATAATATAGAGAGCCGCCTGTCTGGATGTAGCTACATGTTGTTTTTGATGCCGCAGACCAGATCACCAGCATAATAGCTTCCTGATTTGTTTTGACTCACCTCAGTGAAACTTGCTGACCCAACTCATAAAGCAGTTGTGGCTCTTTTTCCGCCCTCTCTGACTCGCTCGACCCTTGACCCACTGCGGGGGTAGGTTAGGGGCCCAAGGGTGCCACACCACGTGGAGGGCAGGAGGGAGGTCAGAGATCCACAGGAAAAAAGTCACTCAGAGGAAGAGAAGGTAGACAGAAACAGACAGACACGGGGATGAATGGATGGATGACGGAGATGTGACTGTCTGACGGCTTTGAAACAAAGGAAATTTGGTGTCGATCCAGTCTCTGGCTTCCAAAGGGTTTCTGCTAAACCTTCCCATGGGTGCTGCTGGATTGGGCGAGATGGTTCACGTTACCAATATGCTGCTACTGTAGATCTTGCTTTGTTTGCTTTCAGACACACTTGTGTTCATTTCCTCAGAAACAGCCAATGCGGACAGGAACACACGCCAGTGGAGGAATTCAAAATGTTATGATACGAGATGATCTGCATTACTCATTAAGATGCTTGGCAAATGTGTGTTTGTGTGTGTGTGTGTGAGTGAGAGAGAGAGAGAAGAGGGGGTTGTGGACTGGGAGGCAACAGGGGGCAAGAAAACCACATCCATATGGTGAAGCAGCTCCACAGAGCCCCTTTTTCCAATGGCTTCTACCCCCAGCACCAACCCCAAATACCTCACCACCCAAACTCACACACACACACACAGCTGATGTATAGGAAAATAGGTTAAAGTAGCATGAAGGCTGAGGTTCTCCAGACAGACCTCCCCCACCACCACCACCACCACCTTTCCTGGTCTCATTGACAGTAGCAAAGCCACAGTCTGCATAAGTCAATATGAAGATTGATTGAGATCTCAGTCACCTTTGATGATGTTTTCCCTTCTCTGGCTTTTCCACAGGGCGCCCCCGGTCCCCATGGAAACCCTGGCCGACCTGGTCCACCCGGGCTAAAGGTATCTAGCACGCCCTTTTTCTAGCTCATGATCACAACTGATCCTTGTTTTTTGCCAGAAGCAGCCATATATGTTTTTCACTAGAAACCACTGTGTATGAGCCCTTACCACTAATTTAATACAAAGTTTATGAATATTTACTTGCCTCTAAGGTGAATGACGATCCCATGAGGATGTGTTACATTTTCAGTTTTTTCTCTATCAGCTGGAATCCATAAAGAGCACCAAGGGTAATGGAGCTTTATGGCTGAAGAATAAGGGCCATCTAAGTTAACGGCAATGTGGTCACACCTGGCAGTTTGAGACACTACAAACAAGCACTTAATACTGGAAAGCTGTATCACTTTAACATGTGTGCTGCAGAGGTGAATGTCAGGAGTCACGTTAATATCTAAAGTTCATTACGGCTTTTAAAATTCTCTGAGATCTGCTCGATTTCAGTCTCCAACATGCTGTAATGTGCATGCGTGTTTATGCATTTATATCCTGTTTCTGTGTAAAAATGAATGTGAAACACCGTAACTTGTGCAGAGGGAGAAGAGAACGGCTGTCGGACACACAGGGGAGCCAGAGTGATTTATCAGAGCTCCAGGGAAAGACATTATGAGTCGGAAAGTGAGAACTTCAAATAAATCTGTCTAATTTTAACGTGTGAACAGGAGATGACCCTTCCCAAGACAAATTCTCTGAGTCCCTCAACTGATTGTCTGGACTGATATATGCCTAAGCAAATACCCTTGACCTCTGGCACTGTGTGCTCGGAGTACATAGTGAAGAGCACTACCTGTATTTAAAGTGCATTATAAAAATGCCTTGCATATATGACAACTGTGCAGCAGCATGTGGTCACACTGCCTACCACCATCACCAGAGCGCTGACCCTCCCCAGGTCACCCAAGGTGACCGTGTTTGTTGTTCCTGTCTCCCTGATGTAATTTATATTACTTCTTCTCTTTTGCTTTTCTTTTGAGATGCATTCTTCACTTTTTACAATCTTCTTCCCACCATTGCATACCTAAATGTCACCCATATCTGCTATCTGCTTTTAACTTAAAGAAATCAACTATGTGTCTTTTGAAAAAAATAATAAAAGCATATGCTAGGTGTAATAAAAGTAGTAAAGTTGGAAATTCATACTCTACAAACCAGATATCTGAAAGCTTGCCTCTGTGAATGAAGACTTCAGTAAACTCTAGGCGGAGTGGTACAGAGGAAGCTCCTTCCTCCTCGCAGGTGTGTTGAGAGAATGATTCCAGCGCGTTTGATGTCTCGGGGTTCCCTGAAAATCTTTGCCCTTTCATCATTAATAAATGAAACAAAGTTGTAAATAGCAGGGGCTCCATGGGGAGAGAAGGAGTCAGCGCTCAGTGTAATTTCCGATCCACAGCTTTGATGTGCTGAGGCCCCGTTATTGTTACCTGCTGACAATGAAGTGTGTGTGACTGGAGGGGCAGAGTCTGCATAACACAAGGCCGCTGAGAAACTCAACCTTTTCCCTGGTCTAAATGAAATGTGTTGGCCGGTGAAATTATTTTGTTAATATGTCTGTTATTTAGGTTAAAAGATGTGCAGTTAAGGTAATTCTACCACTTACAAAGTCCACCTTTGTGTTTCTTTTCATTAGGGGAGAAAAGGAGATCCTGGCATCTCACCTGGGCCAGCACCTAAAGGAGAGAAGGTAATGGGTCCCTCCTTTTCTTACACGCTACATTAATTTCTAACAACGTCCTGTTTGGCGAGCTCCTAGAACGTCTATGATTGTCTTTGTTGCATTTTCACTTTTTGACATTCTCACTTTGTGTTGTAGGGAGACTCAGGGATTATTGGGCCGGTTGGACTGACTGGCCAAGAAGGTCGGAAGGTAAGACCCGACCTCCTCAAAGCTTCTGAAGATCCTTGCAATGTTCTTAAATAGTCTCATTTATCATTTGATCTTATGAGAGAGCGTGTTGCTTACATCTGCAAACTTTGAATTGTGAGGCCCTTGAAAAGTTTGGGGAAGGCCAGAAAGGAACGTTTGCATGAGTCACCATTTCACAACCATCGTGTTTTTGTGTTGCCTCTATGATGTGATGTTTTTCACGCATCTGTCTGTGTGTATGTGTGTGTAAACCCACCGATCTTTGTAGAGATCTTCCTTTGTCTCCACCCCCTTAATTCTCTCCATCTCTCTCTCTCTCTGTCTCTCTCTTTTTGTGCTGTCCTCACCATTTCTTCCATCTGTTTTGGCTGGATCCAGCACAGAGGGGTCTTAATGTTGGCATGAAGGATGTCATGAGGGATGCAGGGGGAGGTTTTTGTCATCAGGGAAAACGAGGACGGGGATCATGCACTCATGCGCTCAAATGCAAAATTACCAGTGTCTTAGATGTTACATGAGTCGCAAGTTGAGTGATTCATGGGCGTAGGGAAGAAAAAGTGGGACAGTTTTTCTGGTAGACAGGAGTGGAACAAGACCAAAAGTAAGTCTAAAAGGGAAAGTGTACACTGTGTATGTGCGTGTGTTTGTGTCTGTGTGCATCCCAGCATGCTTGTCAGTGTGTGTGCACGTAAAACAGACATCGATTAGAGCACATAGGGGATTCCTGACCAGGGGCATCTGTACCCTAAGTGGTTCTTCTGTAGTTAAAGTACTCCTTTTATTTTGAAAAAACATGGAAATAACACCAGCTGGTTAGGTTGCATGTTTGATAACTAGTCATTTGGCACAAAATAACTAAAAATACAGCTTCAAGGGGGAAACCGCTTGATAAGATAATGGATACATGTAGTATGTGCAGCTTTTTCCACTGCCAATTGTTAGCAGAACAACCCTCTTAAGTATTAGTTCAGTTAAAAAAGAATCGCTTCATATTATAGTTAAAATAATGTTAAGTAGCATCCAGATTAAAACCAGTTGAAACACATTTGAAACATGGCAGACAGTGTTGATGACTGTGGAGGGAGGTCAGACATAAAAGTTTGGGAGCCACTGCAGTATAGGACATGA
>JBAJHX010000035.1:11820142-11832717 GCA_037176925.1 Amniataba percoides | reverse complement strand
GGACTGAAAGGTGATAAGGTGATCTGAATATTCCTGTTATTGGCCTGTGTTTTACAGCATGTGATTAATATGTACTCTTTTGCATCATTCCTGTAGCCTTTATCTGTCTGACTTTTAAACATAGAGCATGCTTTCATTAGTTCCTTCCTTTATTGACATCGATACAAACATCTGAGTTTTTTTTAATTCATGTAAAGTGTGACATTCAACAGGTTTCTCTGCTTTCCATTAACTTGTGTCAGTCCTTGTTTCATTCCTATGAAATTCGCTGTGTGGTATGTTAAAGGAACCTACATAAACACCACTGTCATTCCTAGGCAACCGGCATGGAGACCATCTGTTGGAAAAAACGGATAAAATATGGTCATTTTCTTGGTTAATGTCAGATGATAAGACAAATGCTACAGTCCTATCTGTCCTGTCAGTATGACGCTGGAGCCAGGAGATAGGTAGTTTGTGTTGACATAAAAAACTGGAAACGAGGAGAAAGAACTATTTCTTGGCCAGGCACAGGGATTTTTGTTTGAATCAAACAGACACAATAAAAAGTGTCAATTAATGAGCTTTAGAGGTGTTTGTAGGCATTTTATCTTTGGTCAGAGCCAGGCCAACTGTTTCTGCTTGATTTGAACACTTCATATAATAATAATTAATGTGAGGAAAAATATCAATCTTGTCTTCTAACACTCAACAGAAAGTGAGTAAGTGTATAATACAACATTTTGAACTATTTCTGTATTAAACAAAGTTACAAATTGTCTCTGTATAAAATACAATGGAAGCTAAAACACAGTTTAAAGAAAGCTAAAATTAATTCAACTGGAAAATAATAAAAATGATAATTGAGAAGAGCTTAGGAAAAATAATATAATGCACAGAGAAATAGGAAGTAGAGACAGATTTTGCTTGTCTGAGATCCTCAGGGAGAGCGATTCACCATTTTACAGGAAAAGCCTGTTCATCCTTGACGGGGCGCATATTGGGAACTGCTTTAGAGGCTCTGAGACAGAATTTTAACAAAAGACTGGATTCATAGGTGTAATAACAGATTTTAGATGAGATTTTCTTTAAATCATTTTGCATTAGCTAACGTTAGCTGATCTTTTACATTATGCATCATTAATAGTTGAGCCTTGAGGAGATAAAAGCAGAAATGACCTCCAGCCTTGCACAACAGTAAAGATCTAAATTTCATGCCTCAGCCTGAATGAAACACTAAAATCTCTCGCTTTACATTTAGATAGAGATTTATTCCCAAACCATGTGGGTGTAATTGCTATCAGTGCCTTTCATAAAACAGATTGACACCACATGGAGAACTTGGCTGATCCAGTGAACTACATTCATTTGTGTGTGAATGTTCATAATGTACAGAGCAACAGTTAATATTGTGTGTTGAAAAAAGCTGATGACAACAAAGTAGAAAGTTACCGTTTGCCCTAATGTTCTTCATTTCTCTTTCTTTCTGTCCGTGCCTTCCATCTTCCTGCGTCAGGGTGAAGTCGGAATTCCTGGAGAGCAAGGGGAGATTGGCTACAAAGGAGACAAGGTAGATCACCGCTGCAACACATACCTACATGTTATAAATATTCACACATCCTGTAAACCCCCACCAATGTCTCCCCTCATCAGGCCTGTTCTGCATGTCACCTCCAACACACACATCCAGACTTACACAGCCTTTGTTGCAGATCTGTGTAAAATGACTTAGCCAGATGTTTGCTGTCCAGCTTGTGGAACCTCTTATGTAAAAACCTCCTAATTTGTCTGTGTGTGTAAGCAAAATCTTACCCCTTCAGCATTACACAGAGAGAGAGAATGGTCCCGAGAGATAACAGAAATATTGAGCAGAGTCATGCATGTCTAATGTCTGTTTCCCTAGAAAAGAGATCGGGGTTCTGTTTTCTTGCTTCTGAACACTGTCTGACTGTCTAAGTTATTATGTGTTGTGTTTGTATTGGACAGGGCATCCAGGGGGCTCCAGGGTTACCAGGCATCCGTGGGAAACCAGGACCGCAGGTTAGCTTTAATAGCAATTGAAATGCTAAAATGTGATGATTAATTCAATCAGAAGATCAATGACACTCATGTGCACATATGTAAGGGGTAAAGATCATCTCATCTAACTTGCAGCAAGAAAGCAGATAAGGATATTTCCCAAAATATTCATGTGTTTGTTCTCATTTGTCTTTGTCACAGGGCAAGATAGGAGAGAGAGGCCCCGATGGTGCACCTGGACCGCCGGGCCCTGAGGTTTGTATTTGCATTTCTGCACTGAATGTGTGGTTCTATATCTCAGGCAGACAATAGAAAACTCATTTTTAATTGATCATGGCAGGGTTTCCCTGGTGACATGGGACCACCAGGAGAGAACGGCCTTGAAGGACCAAAGGTGAGTAAAACCATCATCTCAGTGTTTTAAAGCATAACCAGAACACGACACAGCAGTCAGAGGCGGGCAGTTCTGTGAGGTAACATTTGGTAATTTGTTCTAAAAGTATAGCTGAGGCTGAACTGATAGAGACATGAGATGAAAAGTCAGACAATCACTGAAGTCACAAGGATTTCTTTGGGGAATGTTTGTAAAATATTTAATTGCAATTCATCTAATGGTTGTTGAGATATTTCAGTCTGGACTTATCTGGTGGATTGACCAAACAACAGAACAACATTGCCATCCCTATAGCTGCAGAAATCATGGCTAAAAACACTTGTGTAAATTACATTTACCTCTGTGCATTAGCATCCATTTGACTGCTTTTCACCCATCCAGGGAAAACCAGGGGCCAGAGGTTTACCGGGGCCACGAGGGGTGCCTGGCTTGGAGGTAAGACTGTCAGACACTGCTCACATCGCAACGACCCCAAAGCGCCAAAAGGCATTAAAAGTTTTATGGCACAAGGCTCCTCTTTGCAGAGGGCTGCTTTATGTCCCCAAACATATTTCATGCTAAGATCAATATCATCTGTTTCCAGGGAGACGAGGGGCCGATAGGACCACCGGGCCCAACAGGACTCGAGGTGAGTTATTAGATAAACACCTGGTGTTGCCTGGTTGGTGGAGAGGATGGAGGGAGAGCTGATAGCAGGGATCACTGTTACCAGTATAGCATGTGAAAAAATAACATACATGTGTGTTTGCTCACAGAAAAACACATTAAGTCTGTGTGTGCTCATGTAAGCCTGCACATTTGTTTAAACTGTACACCATGCAGGAAAATCAAGCCATCTATCATGTTCATTGTTGTGGTTTCATTCCTTTGTATGTCTGTGCTAAACAAATCAGAGAGAGAGAGAGAGGAGGGAATAGCTTTTGATATATGAGTATATGGAAACCCAGCTGCAGTGTGAGGCTAAATCTGTTTGCATACTTTGCAGCACAACAAACTAATTCTCGGCCTTGTGACTGATGTAAGAGAAGAGGCGCATGGAAGATGAAATCAACTCACTGTGATCAATATATGGCTTACTCTAAATCATTTGAAACTTGCTTTTAGCCTCTGCACTGTGCAGTGTAATTTAATTGCTTGATTTTAATTATGCATCCCAAAGTTTGTTGTGCCACAGCGAGAGTTGATCTGAAATTTATTTGAGGTAATAAAGCCAGACATATTTTGTATTTTCCATAGCTTGCATTAGAGGAAAGGTGTAGATTTGTATGGCTAGAGTTTTATGGAGGCTGACGAAGGTGCGAAGGGCTGCATGCAATCCATATTTTCGGCCACCAGGGGGTGATAACTGCCACCACCATGTTTATAGGTGGCTAGATTTACAGCTGCCATAAAGTGCTAGAAGATGTTAATGGACCACTGCAGAAACATTTGATTTGTTGACTTTATTTCTCAGACGCTTTACTGCGTGACAATGGAAATTGATCATTGCAATAAAGTGCTTTCAACTCTGCTCATCTAAGTTTTTATAAATGTTTTCATTATCCCAGATGCTGCCATTTCTCTCCATCAGTTTATGTTTTACTTGTTCCTGCTCCCAGTCACCCAGTACTTTCTTTCACTCTAGCCGCCTCCCCCCTCCCTTTCTTTTCCCACCCACTCACTCGTCTCCTCCATCCGAGGGGAAGTGGCGTATGACTCCTTCAGGAGCTGTGATTGATCTCTGGCCAGGTGCCACAGGTCCTGCTCCACCTCGTCCGTGTCCTCCGCCAGCTGTCTTTTAGCTTCAACGCTCTGCTCACCCTCTCTTCACCTCTGTCTTTCGTTTTATTTTTTTTTCCTAATTTTTTTCTTACCATCTCCCACACCTTGTCAGCTGATCTCCATCCCTCTGTCTCGCTATAGTTTCTGTTCTTTCTCTGGTTAATGCTGACAGTCACAGACATAAGTCTAAATCAGGTGGTAAGTCACAGATCCTGGACAGCTCATATTGATTCTCATGTTACTACAAGAATCAGCTTTTACTGTGTGCTTCTGGGGGGAGCTGCCGACCTTTCTGGAGTCAAACCTTGGAATTGTTGAGTCACTCAGTCTTTAGGAGTTTGGCTTAGACGTTTGTGACCTGGACTTATTGCTGGTAAAAAAAAAAAAAAAAAAAAAGCACTTACCCCCCTCTTAACCCTGGGAATTACTGTCTGTGCGAGAGGAACATTACAGTCATTGAACACTTTCACAGCCTGCCAACATGTACTGTCAGCGTTACCTACACACACCATAGCATATCTGGGTAGCATGTACATTGAGCCGGAACAGCTGCAGACTGCTTCCCAGCTCTCTCCTCAAACTGTCATCTCATAGGAAGCGGTTCCTTTATATTCACAGGAAATCTGTGAGAAATGTTAATGGTGCATTACTGGCAAGGGCAGGTCTGTAAATCACTATTTATTTTTCTATGCTGTGTCCTTTTGCAGGGGAGAATGGGCAGAAAAGGATTTCCTGGGAAGGTTGGGCCAGAAGGAGTTAAGGTGATTAAAATCAACATTCACATGTTTTTTTTTTCTCTCTCTGTCTAAAAATATATTCAAAAAATGATTTCATTATTTTAAAGAAACAACTAGTAATGATTTTTTTGTCTCTGCAGGGTGAGCCAGGCATCGCAGGAAAAGTTGGACCGATGGGAGAAAGGGTAAGAAACCTCTGACAGAGGCACTTCCATTTTGCCAAATGTCTATCCATTCATCCATCCAACACTGGGTCTCTGTATTTCAGGGCTTGGTGGGCTTCATCGGACCTGTGGGAGAGGCAGGACTGGCAGGAGAGAAGGTAGAATAACTTGTAAATTTATTGTAAGATGTTACAAGTCCCTCAGAAGGCGGCTTTGAAGGCTAAATGTTGTGCTCATGTATGTTTAGGGGGATCGAGGGGAGATGGGCCTTCCCGGACCACCTGGAGAAAAGGGATCTACGGTAATGAACAACACAGAGACGAGGGCTTTGTAAAGTTTGATAAAGGTCACCATTTGCAAAATATGAGCCTACAAACCATTTTCTGGGTGTGATGCTATTTAGAATATCCTAAGAAATGGCTATCTTAAAGTAAACTGTGTGTGTTATTCCCATGGGAATATGCTGATGTGTGGAATTAGGTCAATATCATAATATGCCAAGGGGGGAAGAGGGCACGTCGTGCTGTGGACCTTGTTTTCTACAGCAAGCAGTGGTTTGGCACTCAGCAGGAGGCCTCGTAATGGAAAATTCGTAACATTGGTTTTTATAAAGAAGGAAATAATTCCAGTGGATCGCTTCCAATAATTTACATCATTGATGGTGTTTGATGGCCGCAGGAAGTGCAGACTTGTCATTCTGAAAAACCAAATGCTAATGAGATTTGCACAAAAAACAAAAAAACCAAGAAAGAGATTTTCAGACATCTATGCATAGTCTGTCTTCAGTCTGCAGAACACAAAGATCTGATGTGCCATTAGTCAACCGTTGTTTCACCTCTACCTTGCTCTTTCAAAATAAAGCAAGTGTCCTCTCGCTCAAGTAGCATCTTTATCTAATATGGACTGTCCAATGTATACTGTTTGACTGGAAAAGAATTTAGTCATCATTCTTGCTCAAACAGAGAGAAGTTTCCTGCTGGCTGACAGTCAGTTGGATTTCTCTCAGGACTTAACCACACACACACTCAAACACACACACACACACACACATGCGGTTATAAGGAAGTCCTCTGTTGTGCCGCTCACTCAGCTGCAAAACAGAAACAGACCCTCTGGAAAAGACTGCATCACACAAAGTGAAGGGAGCTGACATAGCTGCTAACAGAGAGCTCACACTGCAGGCATTTATGATTTATCCCCGTGGATGCATGAGATCAGAGCTGCCTACTGTACTATAGGTTTGCATATTGGAAGGATTTTATTGCACTCAGCTGATCTGAGTGGTCAGACTGAAAATACTCCCCATTACATAGTTATGCTTTTACAAATGGGCCAGCCAAGAACTGAGGGCCAATGAAGGAGAAAGACAAGCAGCCAAAAGCAGTATGTTTTCAGATATAAAATCATCTCCTCGGGTGTTCTGTTTTTCTCTTTTCCCCATTGTCTCATATCGTTATAGTAAATGTGCTTTCTAGTGTGCAGTGCAGTTCTGCAGATGTATGTTTGTACTGATGCCAGTATGTGTGTGTGTTTGTCGGACTGAAATCCAATTTATTACCCCAATTAAAATCAAACTGAATTTAGAGCGAGAGATTTTAGAGGTCTTTAAGAGGTCTTTAACGCCTGTCGAATAAACTCACATTTTAAAACTCTGTAGAAACCTGACGCCGTTGAGGTCAGATGTTTAGAATTACATCGTTTTGGATTGTGTGGCAACCAAAAATACTCCTTAAAGCCATTATTGTTCCCAAATTACTTACTCTTTTTGTGTATTGCAGCTCTGTAAGACATTGTGTGTGTGTGTTTGTGTACATGTACTAGGGTCACCCAGGGACACCAGGTGAGACAGGACCTACAGGACCACCAGGAAGACCAGTAAGTCACCACTCTTTTGCTCATTTTGCACTTTGTCACCCCTTTTCAATGAATCACCTGTGCACATGGTAGTTCATTGGTGAATAGTAGTTATAGAAACACAACTGCTTCTGAGAAAACAGAGAGCACTGGCCAAAAATGGTAAAAGATAAACAAAATGTTTTTGTATCTGTGCACAAAAAGGTCTCTCCTTATCTGTTGTAGAGGATGGTATGTAGTATTAATAACAGTCTACAGCAAGGGTTTCTCTGAGTATGATGAGGGCTGGCAGCCTCCTGCTGAACCTGCATTACCCTTCTGTCAGTCAAAAGCCCAACACCTATAACCAATTAGAAGCAGCCGCTGCCCTTCGTTTCCCCTTGCCGTGTCCTTGCCATGGCCAGGTTTGAAGGTGGGGGCCACTGAGCCACCAAAACAAACATAAATATGGGGCTCTGGGGTGCAGTGGGACAGGATTCCAGAGCAGGCCCTTTAATTGGTGTGAGTGACAGATCTAACAACAAACCCCATAGTGTGTTCCTGAGGTCAGGCTGCCCCCCAGGGTCAACAGCCAGGGGGCTCTGTGCTCTGTCAGTGTAAACCTTTGTTTTATCTCTCCTCTCCTTTTCCCATTCCCCCTCTCTTTTTCTCCTTATCCCCCCTTTCCTTTGTTCGTCAGGGCCCTCCTGGAGCTTCTGGGCCAGCCGGTAACAGAGGACCCAAAGGCTTACGGGTAAGTTTTGAAGCCCACACCTGTTGTTATTGCTGCCTAGCTGTTGACTTGTGTTCAGCAGTCAGAGTATCATAGCTCCCAGTCTGAAGAACAGAGTCTAGATGCGCCTCACTTTGCTGTTTTTGTGTTTGCTTTAATGTGTGTGGGTGGACGGGTGGGCGCGCGCCACTGCTGTTGTTGAGCCGCTGGAAAAACTTTAGCAGGCGAACATAATGAAGTGATATGGAACTGCCTCCGAACTGAGGTCATGTGTGTTTAATGGACATGGCCGCTTGCGTAACACAATTTCTGGTTCAGAGTCAAAGCATGAGTCTGTTTCATCCTTTTCAGAAGTCAGGGCTCATTATAACTGCTGGGAGAGCTCCAGCATTGTCGAACAAACGGCTCTTTTTTTTTTTATTCCATTAAAATAGAACAATGACTACTAGTTATGCGAAGAGCCGACCGTCAATTCAGCTACATGATGTTTGTCGTGGAAAATGTGACCTGACTTTTCAGAGCCTCTCTGGCACTGTCTGGCAGATAAATTTAGTAAACTGGGAAAGCAGGATTTATGAGGGGATTATCAAAGGCTTGTATCATGTTTTTTGTATGAAGTTTTTCCACCATTTTGGGTCTGAAGATTAAACACCATTCACAAAAACCACAATAGCTGATCTTTTAACTTTTTCAGAATCAGCTATGGAAATACATCTTGGTTTTATATTTTTCATAAGGTGTGAAACTTGAAAGGACTGTAAGATAACAGTGGGACTGTTTTTTGAGGGGTCATTTTCCCATCATAATAGCACAGTAGACATTTAATGTCTGACAGCCTCCAGTGGCCATTGCCATTATAGAGAAAACACTTCACTGTACCTCACTGTGTGTTGCTGTTTTAGCACTTACATGATAATGCCATGACCATAATGAGGGTTTAAATAGTAATTTTCATTAAAATTATTGCAGATATTTTGGTAACGTAACTAATGACATGTTTTTATTATTGGTAATATTGATTATGAAAAATGATTATGATTAATTATAGCACTTTTATGTGACTCACTGGCAATCATAAAGTGACTGAGGTAATCATTGCTGTTAGTTATACATGTGCTTTTTTTCTGTTTAAATGTGTTAAACAATGGGGGGTAAAAACACAGTCAGTGTAAATGTCACATAATGTTGAACAAAAACAAAATGTATATGCTGTAGGTACAGATGCCAGTAACCACCTGTGATTATTCAAATAATGACTCTACAGCCTCATTAATGGTGAAATCGTATGAAACTCCAGAGTATTTTGTGACAGATGGAAATAAGACAGTTGGAATTTTTGTTGGCTAAATACCACCAACAGAAATTTTAGACCAGATAAATAATGTTGGTCATAAAATTTGGCCACTGGAACAACATACAGTGACTAAATACTCACCAAGAGTATGTAAGTGAGTGGACTCTAAGACAATATACGGGCAGAAATTAAGATCTGGATCATAGTTTTTGGGGGTCAGTTTTGCTTGACAGTGCACAGTTTTTGCTTGCGATATAATACCGTACATCCTCCGCACTTTATTTGCTCTCTTGTGGAGTTCAAAGGTTCTCAAAAGTTGTCTTTTATCAGTGTGGTCCACTGAGCCAGCTGGAAAGTGGGATGAAATAGCGCTGAGCTCCTCTATCTGTGGCACCCATGGGAGATGGGCCTCACTGCGGTTGGCCTGGACACACGCTCATGTCTCAAGCTGTGTTTTCAATTAATACTAATGTCAGCAGCTTCCACTGCCAATAAATCCGCCTGCTTCATGACTTATGTTAGGTAGTCCCAAGATCAGAAACCACGAGCATAGCAAACTGTAAAACGTAGAGGTGTTTGTCTCACAGACGCGCAACCGCAGACATGCACGTGTCTCACCCACTCCCCAACCACACACGAGCTGTGTCTGCACAAGAAATGCAACATCTTTTAGAATAAAAGTTTTCATGTGTCCTCCGCTCATCTTTAAAGTTATCTGATTTAACTGTAAAGTCAAAGACGGACTTTTTCTGTTTGAGGTCTTTATTGATAAAACATAATTGAAGCACTGTGTTATTTATAAGGTGATTTCAACTCTGAATAAAATATCTTCTGCACCATAATTTGTCTTTTAGATGTCAGCAACTTGGCTGGAGGCACACGGCCTTAATGTCAGCAGCAATGTAACATCTGGGCCCTATTTTAATGTCATAATCATTGAATCGGAGACAAGAGATAAAACTGCATGTTGGCATCAGAAGAAGCCAGGAGGCTCGTGCCACTATCTGCTTTTCTGTGTTTCTGTTTTATTCTCATGCATAAAGCTCATTTTGAGAAATGGACCCAAACCTGTAGATGTCAGCCATGAGGAATCACCAATCTGACTAATCATGCTTTGTATCTAACAACTCCTCAGCTAATTTTTTCCATATTGAGTAGCATATTAATCTTATCATCCCTCCCTCTGTGCAGCCAGTGGCTGTTATTTAGATGTTTTTTTGCTCCTGGTGTTTCTTTTCTGCCTTTGTTTGTCTGTTACATATAACCCAGTATAATTAATTAACTTTGAAGCATGATATTTGAGTCAACGTGTTTTTCCGAGGCCTGATAGGGTGAAATATTTTCCCTACACATCGGCTAATCCGGCTATGTAAACGCAAGCAGTGGGTAGCAGGTACCCCAGACAGGAATGTTAATGAGCACTGCTTATCCAGCTCTATGTATAATAGGCTTATAGCACTTCAGCTAGTGGCGTTCTCCGCGGGCCAAACTCCCACTGTGCTCAGTCATCAACCACTCACGCTCCTGTGTGGCTGTGTCATGTTATATTTGCTTGCTCCTTTCAAATAACTAATGATCCTGAGAAAAATCGCTTGTTTACCACTTGTTATTCATGATCCCTGTTCGCTAAGATTGAGAGCATCACGGTTTCAGCCGCTCAGGCTCTTCACGGTGTCAGCGAGCCAGCATCTTCCACAGGATAGATGGGAAAGTTGTGCAGAGGTGCAGGTGCAGAGCAGATGGACCGTATTGGTCCACTGCCTGGCTCCCATTTATTATCACTGCTCACTGGAGGAGCAGGCCTTTAAGCACTTTAGATTGATTATGTTTGACAGTTGCACCCATGTAATCTAAACATCAGACTGCTCTGACAGTGTGTGTGTTTAAGTGTGAACAGTGTATCTGTGTGCGCTCAGACTTTGTGCCCTGATTCTCGTAGTAAAATAATGTCAGTCATAGACCACTAACCACCGCCGCCATATGTGACACCACACAGAGAGACCTGATGCTATTTCTACATTGTGCACACACAATTACACATACCTTACTTCCTTATTTATCCTGAAAACTGCAGCTTAGTGGCCTGCGCGCTGCATCCGACATGGGGGTGTAATTGGCATCAATGCAATATACAGAGGTGTTTATTTACGCTGTGTTGAGGCTATCCGACTGTGTTACAGTGACCTCTGTTGGTGAAGTGACAGCTGTCTTGTGTTTCAGGGAGCGATCGGGCCTGACGGTCCAACAGGAGAGATGGGGTTACAGGGCAAGACGGTAAGAAATCTGACTTGATTGTGTGCATTCATATGGGTATCTTTCTCGACGTGTAAAACTGGAAACATTCAAGTCACACTGTGCACACACAAGAGGAAAGACCATTCATCAATGTAAAAAAAAGCCCATAATGGATTCTTAAGAGGGTAAATGGATCTTGTGTACCAAAAATAGCAAACTGCACATCTTCTCCATACCTATAGTTGGTGGGAAATATACAGTATACTGGCATTTCCCTATACTGGGCTATCTCTCATTCTCCCTCTCTCCACAGGGTCCTGATGGTCCTCCAGGAAAAATAGGTTTTCCTGGACCACAGGTAAGGCATTTGGGTATTTTTTTCTACTTTTCCATTCCTTCCTCTCATATATTTTTTTGGTGCTTATGTTTCTCTGGAGAGGCAAGGCATCAGAGTGATTTAGAGGACCTACATGATACCAGCAGTGTGGAGCCCCGTAGTCAGAAACAACATATGACTTTAGAGAAGAGATCTGTCCTCAGAAGGTTTCTGTGGGCCAGATTTACATACATGCACCACTCATTCAGAATATTTACTCAGCCTCCAATTAAACTCCACTTCTGAAAATGATTTGGGCATATATATATTCAAATTATATTCATCTATAGAAAGGTTTATAAATCTAATGTAGAGGTCAGTGAATTAACCTCAGGGCAAATGGAAAGAGATGACAGAGGGTGATATCTAATGAATAAGTGAAAATCAAGGTCAACTTAAATCAACTCCCTTTCCCCTCTTTATGTTGTGAGATGTACACAGATCACATGTCTTTAGAAAATGTACAAAGGGAGGCACAGCAGCCACAGTAAATGTCGCCATGAATATTTACGTACCCTGACCTAACTGATCTTGTTTTATGTGTTATTCCTTTTATTGTGTCTCTACAGGGGAAGATTGGAGAGCCAGGGGAAACTGGGCCTAAAGGTTTTCCTGTGAGTTCACAGTTACCATACAAGGAAATAAACAACAAGTAGTGTAATACTTGAGTTTTAGAGCAGATACACAAGTAGACCACAAAGCAACAGGCTTCCTGCTGCACACAGTGCACTCTGTGTAAATACTGTATGATAGTGTTATATTGTTTAATTGAAGTTCTTTTTGTAAACAACAGCTAGCCATATTCTGTACTTCAGAACACATTCACACACACAAACCTCTCAACAACTACACACTTATTTTTTATGAATGTCAAATGATACTTTGGCATGTTCCTGTACTCTGATGTCACTTACCTTCTTCTGTCCAGGGTATCCAAGGGCCCTCAGGACCTCCAGGGGACAAGGGAATAGCTGGCGAGCCGGTACGACCATCCAACCCTCTCTCCATCCTTTCATGTATTTCTATCCCCTTTGCTCGTCTTCTCTGCAT
>JBAJHX010000035.1:11767887-11820042 GCA_037176925.1 Amniataba percoides | reverse complement strand
ATTCTCACTGTAGCTCATCAAACTTTTCCTCTCCATTTCTCATAACCATACTTGCCGGTTTTATTTGTTTTTCTTTGGCAACAAACAGCACCCTGGTCTTCTCTGCCCAGCTCTGTTAACTCCAAAATATCACAGCCAGGAGGGAGTTTATGAGACATTTTTTAGCACTTATTAAGAATATATTCGCCTGTATTAAATGTTTCCTCCAGTGCGGCCAGAGAATTGTCTCACCCTTGTTGCAAATGTTGCTATTCTGTAGTGGCAGGAGCGCGAACTGCAAGCATGATGGGTGACTGATTGCTTTTTCGCAAAAGAAACAGATTATTAATAGTGCTGCTAAATGTGCTGAGTTGCTGAACTTGCAGGGAAAACACATGTGATTACTGCCATGATGTGTAAAAAATTTCCAGTAAAAGATTTGCTGTCCTTCTTGTGGTTTTTGCTTTATGTGCACTTAAAGAGGCATAAAGCACAGAAAAAGACAGATTAAAAAGTATGTCAGCTTGAATGCACGCTGAATGAAGTTCAACAGTATTAGAGACAGGCACCCTTTTTGTTTTCATTGGTATGAATGAATCACAGGCTAATATTCTCCTGTTTCCTATTAAATAAAACATGGATCTCCGGCCAGTACTGTCTCAAGGGGGCAATGAGGCAGCTGAATGCAGTTTACTTCATACAGTAGACTGTTTATTCCTACAGTAGTAAAGGCAAATATTGTGTGAGAGACTAAATTCCAAATGAATTTAGTTTGTAGTACAGTTTAAAATGAGTAATATACAATTGCTTGATCAGGTCGACTTCAGAAGGACAAAGACTACAGGAGGACGAAGTGGAATATCGTAGCAACCATCTATAAATATGAACCCCTCCCTTGTATACATTGCTTAAAATCACTTTTTCCCTTCCAATTATCTCCATTGTGTCATCTCTTGCTCTGCATTCACTGATACACAATACCCTTCTGAGCCCCGATGTTAACTTTCTGTTGGCTCTTAACCAGTAATATGAATTAAAGACCACACAAGTGACTTCGGTTATGCCTTTATTATTGTTTGGACTGGATGCAAGTCAACCAGGGAGCGGACATCAAGATTAAAAAGTATTCATGGCAAAGCATCACTGTCTTAGATGCATAATTAGTGACACAGTTAGGCATCGCACACTGAGCCAAACTGTGTCCAGATGGTTCACTGATTTATCTGCTGCTGGCTCATTGCGATCAACAGAACCCAGAAATTTCTTGTTTTTTTCACTTTTGTAATTAGAATCTGATGTTGTTTAGTGTGAGAATATCCCTTGTTGGTTTTGGGTCTGATTATCAATCAAGTGCTTGTGTTGTCATCTACAGGGACCACCTGGGCCACCAGGGACTGTAGGGCTGTTAGGAGAAATTGGCCAAAAGGTAAGTTAGTTTGCAAACACATACACACACACATTGGCATATGTACACATTCATATTCCATGTGGGGAGGAGGTCACTGTGGTTCATCTGCACACACACGCAAAGGGTAATGTGAAGACTAAATGATTAAATATGTGACATCTGTTGTTCACCCGACACCAGTGAATCAATAACACTCTCTGACCGAAGTAATCAGCCCAATTAAACTAATTAACCCACATTACAAAGGTGTGCGCTTTCTCTTTGACCTCCCTCTCTTCTCTCATGAGAAAACGTAATGGAACTCTGACATATTGTTCATATGTAATGCCAAGGAGTCATTAACCCCAAAATGCTTCTCTGAAATCATTCAACATTTTCCTTTTTCCTTCTTCTACGTATTTATAAAGGGTCCTCCGGGCAAAGTTGGGGAACCAGGACTGCCGGGCGAGCCGGGCGAGAAGGTGAGCGTTACATGTTGCAGTTTTTGTGCGTGAAATTCAAAGATAATTCACTTCAAGGTTTACTATAAACTATTGTATGACTAATGTAATCAAACCAAATACACTGATAGCACAAAAATAACAGAAAGAATATTCTGTGACCTGATGCACGTGTGTGAATTTCTCTGTGTGTATCAGGGAGCCATTGGACCTGTTGGGAACATCGGAGAGCAGGGACTAATGGGACCGCGGGTACGTTTATCAACATTAAACATCTGCATCCTTAACAGGTGAAAGTGTTCATTATTTAAACCTTTGTGTGTATGTGTGTGTAATAACAGGGAGAGCCAGGCCTAGAGGGAGAAGCTGGTCCATCTGGTCCAGATGGAGCCAAGGTGAAGCATTTTCTCAAATGCCCTTGATGTTGTATTTTTAGGATATGGACAACTCCAACCAAATATACCACATGCTACACTATTTCTCTTAATCCACTTTTTTGCATGTTTTAGCTGAAGCAACTTGAAAAGTTTTTCCTGTGCATATTCTCAGGGTGAAAAAGGCGACATAGGTCAGGAGGGTGACAAAGGAGAAAAAGGTGAAACTGGGCTAAAGGGAAAGGAAGGCCCAACTGGAAGTCCCGGACTCACTGGTGTCAGAGTAAGTGGTCGGCCTCTCTAGTCAAATTCATAAACATGTTTTTGCAAAGTGACTTTCACAGACTGTGAAACCCTGCCAGATGCTGTTTCTTAACTTTATTCTCTCTCTGAAGGGTCCAGAAGGCAAACCTGGCAAAATTGGGGAAAGAGGCAAACAAGGATCAAAGGTATGAAAATCAAACCGCCTTTGATGACAGTTTAAACTCCAAAAACCAGAATTATTTGCACGCAAAGACAGAAATGCTGTCAAGTCAGCTATTGTGTAACTCATCCGTTTGGTGTGTTTAGGGTGCTAAAGGTCATCAAGGTCACCTTGGGGAGACTGGACCAGTGGGGAAGATTGGACCAGAAGGCTTTGTTGGACCAAAGGGGTCCAGAGGAACCATTGGACACGTGGTAAAGTGGAACAGTAATGTTACAGATATTATCATTTGTTTTAAATTGAAAGCTATTTTAAATGTGTAATGTTGTAAATGACTTAAAGGAAACATTTGCTCTCCTATAGGGAGCTCCTGGTCGAATGGGCCAACAGGGGGAACCTGGTATTGCAGGTTATGAGGTAAGATTTTATATCCTAAGTGTCTGAATTGGACATTAACCACAGTCAAACTAATCAGGCTGTTTACATTTTGCTTTTCATTTTATATAACATGATTTCTTGCCATCTGTCTTTGCAGGGCCATCAGGGACCACAAGGCCCCATGGGGCCTCCTGGACCAAAAGGTGAAAAGGTACACCTCATTTACTTTATGAGTAACACTGTCAATATCTTCTGTATCTCACTCTGTTCCCGGAATATTCCAGCACCAGTTTGGACTGGCCACTAATTGGATCAGTAACACCAAATGTTTTTCATTGAGCTGTGAAAGAATCCCACAATGCACCTCTTTCTATAAGCATCTTGTACTGATCAGCACTGTTTTGATATCTCAGTGCATCAAAGATGGCATGCTGTTAATACATCACAGCTTTTATTTTAACAAAGGCAGAGAGAACGGATTTAACACGCATTTTAATCAGCCATGTGAGCACTTCGAGAGAAGCCGTGCTCATAATAAACTTTTCAATATATTTGGGAAGCCTTTCAAATGTTAGATACAGACATCAGGGATGAGTCTCTTTCATAAAACAAACATCTACATTCTCACTGTTTTCATTTTCATCTGCAGGGCGAGCAGGGAGATGATGGGAAAGTAGAAGGTCCTCCTGGTCCTCAAGGTGACATCGTAAGTCACGCCTGACTTAGTTTTCTCACTCCCTCTACTCTTTGTCTGCTGTAGGATGTTTACTCACATGGTTTTTGTTTTATCAGGGTCCTCCAGGTGACAGAGGAGAAAGAGGGGAATCAGGAGACCCAGGGTATAAAGTAAGTACCATCATTCTAGCTAATGTGAAAATGGCCTACAGTATTTGGAGTTATATAGTCAATGCTCTTGTTACTGTTTGTCAGGGTCACGTTGGTGTAGATGGCGAGAGAGGCAGGCCTGGAGCTCCTGGACTTCCTGTGAGTGTGAAAACTCAGTTCTGTCATTTAAGTCTGCACAACCAGGAGGCATTCCCACACAGGTCACTTTATATGCTTTCATTAACATAACTCACAATTTCAGGGACAGCCTGGACCTCGTGGGCAACAAGGACCCAAAGGTGCTAAAGGAGATCAAGTAAGGACGTCAAAGCAAAAACATATTGTGTGCTTGTTGTGTGTGACAGAGGGTGATTGTGTCTCCATGTGCATGTTAAAAGAGTTATTGCTTCATATGCAGCTCTATCTTAGCTGTATCCTATTGTTCTATATGACATATACAAAAAGTATATTCATGCTTTTTTGTGGTGTAAGTTGAGTAATTAACTCAATTTGTTGTATTATAGTTGCAGAAATATCAATAGGTTTCAGGCAGATTTGGAAACAGCCACTGAAGTGCATATGAATCAGCTTGTGAACACTGTAATTCTATCATAGGACTGTCACTTATTTGGCTTGAGAAAGAAATGTCATGTTTTACACTAGTAGCTGGTTCAGTGTCACAGTAGATCATTACTGTACATGCACGTGTGGAGGAGGAATTAAGAGTAATAATCTTATTTCACCGTTAAAACTTCTCTCTCTGAAGGGTCAGAAAGGCAAAAAGGGCCAGCTGGGACAAAAAGGAACCAGAGGATCAGAGGTAAGTCAATGACTCTCCATACATTCACAAAAGAGAATTTTTTTTCATACTCCAAGGCTTTTGATTTGTTTTATTTTTAAAAGTCATGTCAACAGTTTAGACTTAGACACATTTAAAGTAAAGACAGATGAAACAGAAGCAAGAAGCACATGCTGTTATCGTCTGTTGAGATTTCTGACCGGTCATTTCTTCTCCTCAGGGTGGTGGTGGTCCTCCTGGTCCCAGAGGTGTGGTGGGCCGAGAGGGACAAGAGGGTATTCCTGGTGTGGATGGAGTCCCAGGAAAAGATGGCAGTAAAGGCATGCCGGTGAGACTCACAGTAGTATAATATAGTAACTTCATAGTTGACATTGAAAGGGTTCCTAAAATGAAGATTTGCCATCATCTGGAGAGCATGATTGCTTTTATGATAATTTTCCCTGTAGGTATCTGTCTTTGGAAGTCATGAACTAAGAGTTGGGCAGACAAGTACCAAAATTTTTAGACCCATCTTCTATCAGGCCAAGGGTTTCTAAATTGTTTGGGTTAGTGATCATTTTCATTCATTTTGCTTCATGATGTGTATCTAGGGAGAGCATGGTGATGACGGGGAGGCTGGTCTTCCTGGCAAAGCTGGCGGGCGTGGTAAAACTGGTGTTCCCGGTCTCCCAGGAGATCAGGGGGGCATTGGGCCAAAGGTAAGACAGAAAAGAAGCTGTTTGTTATGCCATGCAGCTGCATTTAAGCATAACAAAATAGAACAGTCTTACTTCATGCTTTTGAATGAGCAAAATATAAAGCACATTATAGCATTTTCTATAATGGGCTGCCATGCAACTGCTATATTGTACGATGACTTTTTTTTTTTTACAGTATCATATAACTGCCTATGAATTATCTACTCTGTCATTTTATCATTTATTTATCTACTCAGGGTGAGCAGGGTCTTCGAGGCCAGAGTGGACCACCAGGTAAAAGAGGCTTCAGAGGTGGAATGGGACTGCCAGGGCTGCAGGGAGACAAAGGAACCAAAGGACAACCTGTGAGTGTCAGCCACAGATAAATCCATGTAAACATATGTTATATATGTAACGTTTGTATATTTCTTTGGAGAAACTGTGTTTCTAATTGTTTTCTGAATTCTTGTATAGGGTGATGTAGGAGAACCTGGATTTCCAGGAATCCTTGGAGTTTTTGGACCACGGGTATGTTCAGCACCAAGCCAAACATCATTCACAATCTATGTGCAGAGATAAAAACATGCCTTTCAAAATGCAATGCCCATATGACTTCAGGTCAGTCATTAGAAATTGTTTAATGGTCCATGTAATAAGCCCTTTTCGGGTGAGCAATTGTCCTCTGTTTGCTTTATCACTCCCACCCTTAGTAATTAAGCCCAGGGAGTCTTTCCAGGAAGTGGATTAGTTTCTAAGTATTGTACTACTACAAATGTGGCTCGTTTTTTGGAATTCAGGTGGAGAAACATGCATGTAACCATTGTGTATGATCTCTTTTGCTATTAGATAACTCTCTAATATGTGTGTATGTTGTCTTTCAAAATCACAAGCTGTTCTCTCGCCTCACCAAAGCCTTTTAAATCAAGCCAACACGTTTCCTCCCCACTTCCTGCCCCTGATCTGTGGTCTTTGCTCTTTTCTGGAACAATCCCACAAACACCACTTTTAAAAGCATGTGGGCTTGTATATCATTTTTTTGTGTGATTTTCAAAAATAACACCAGCGTGAAGCAAAGTTTCCATCATGCACCATAAACACATTCCAACTGTGTCTGGTTGAGTGGCAGTAAAAAAATGGATTCAGTTGTATGGAAATCACTGCACAGAACGCAAAGCCCAAAGCCAAAGTCTGTTAGGACAGCTGGAAACATTGTCTTAAATATGGAAACAGTTGATGTCAAATGTTCCATAATCAGACTTAGATATAGTTAGAGATACAGTGGGAATCAGTGTTTAACAAGACATTTTACAGAAGTGACAACAAGTGTGTTTAAATTTATCACCTTTTTTAGGGGCCTCCAGGAGACTTTGGGCCAAAGGGCATACGGGGACCAAAGGGGCCACTTGGCGAAATGGCAAGTAGACTAGCAGTCTAGGTTGCACTGATGAACTGCACTAAATGTCTTATTTTGTTATTTTTCTCAACTGTGTCTCTCCATCAGGGCAGAGGAGGAGTCGTTGGCCCTATGGGAATTATTGGTCCCAGTGGAAGTGCAGTATGTATTCAACTGATTGAGACAAGCTTTAACATTTCTCTCTGCTGCTGTTCTTCAGCCAACTGACTGTGTTCATCTCATTTTAGGGTCCTAGAGGAGAGAAGGGCAATCGTGGAGAGACTGTGAGTCCTTCCGACCTCTTACCACATCTGTGCTCTTGAGTTTTTTTTCACACTTTGTTTATATTGTCTGCTGTGTGAAAAGTAGATTTAATTACAATATACAGGCTGAAAATGTGTCTTTTCTCTCTCTGAACAGGGATTACAAGGACCAAGGGTATGTTTGCATAGAACTGTTTTTTTTCACTTATTAAAAGTCATCTGAATTTTACTGTTAACACTTGATTGACAACGTACAACCTTATAAAAATAATCTTTTATTTTATTAGGGATCTCCTGGACCTCGTGGACCCCCTGGACCTCCAGTGAGTTTTCCATCTTTATAGGTTTAACCAAAACCTATAAAGGTCTTATAGATCAAAGAAACATAATGTCATATTTGAGTTGCATGGATCATCGCCTAAATAACTCTTTCTCTTCTTAGGGTGCCCCGAGGATCCCTTCATCATTCGTAAGTCATGTTATGTTTGCTGATTTCATTAAATCCAGTATGGCTGAAAGTAGTTAGAATATACTGTGATGTGATATCTGGAGAGATACATTTGAACCGATTGATTAAGATGTTGTATGAATTTTGTTATTTCTCTGCAGAAAGAGGATGGTGTTTTGTTTATGGATTCACACACTCCACTCAGGACTGAGGTTAGAGGAGCATAACATCACCATTTCAATGGATAATGTCTTTTGATATGCTGCAAAGTGCACAGGCCTTATCTTTTCACATGTCCCCCAGAATAAGCCAGTGATGGACCTGCCGATGCTGGACCAGGGTGCAGAGATCTTTAAGACCCTCCACTACCTCAGTAACCTGATCCAGAGCCTGAAGAACCCACTGGGCACTCGGGACAACCCCGCCCGCATCTGCAGGGACCTGCACAGCTGTGAACAGAAGCTAAACGATGGTGAGAGTTTGTTGTGTAGGAGACAGTGGTAGAGAGCGATTTTGTGTTTGGATAGACAACTTATCTTAAATGTGTTTGTAATTTAAGGCACTTATTGGATTGATCCCAACCTGGGCTGCTCGTCAGATAAAATAGAAGTCTCCTGCAACTTTACCGGAGGTGGACAGACTTGCCTAAAACCAATTACTGTATCCAAGGTATTTAAGACACAATAATAACCCCAATTATATCAGCAAAGTCTACAAGATAATTAAAATGAATAAATGAAAAATATTACACACATGAGCACATACCAGACTTGTTAACCGGCATCTGTTCTGCCTGTTTGAGCAGCCAGCAATCAGCGTCGGCCGTGTCCAGATGAACTTCCTGCACCTGCTGAGCTCAGAGGCAGTGCAACACATCATCGTCCACTGCCTGAACATCCCGGTTTGGAGGTCAGCTGAGGATGAGCCAGCTCAGGGGTCCGTGAGATTCAAGGCCTGGAGTGGGGAGGTGTTTGAAGTGGGAGGAGAGCTCGAGCCAGAGGTCATAGAAGACTCCTGCTGGGTAGGACCGACATGATGTCATCTGGCTTTGCACCCTTTGGTTGACTTCATTCCTGACTTTCAGACTTTGAAACTTGTTGAGCTAATCATGACGTTCACGTTTTTGACTAAAACATGTCTGCTGTATCTGGGTTTCAGATGAACGACGGACGCTGGCACCAGACCCATTTTGTGTTTCACTCCCTGGACCCCACCCTGCTCCCTGTGGTCGACATCTACAACATCCCCAATACTAATCCTGGCTCACATTACCACCTAGAAGTAGGTCCTGTGTGCTTCCTGTGAGGGCTACAGCGTAAGTCCTCTGAGCGCTGGGGGAAGGATTGTTACCCCAAGGCGTGGAAATCGGAGCAGTCTCGTCCAATCCATGGCAAAACAGTCCAAGCGAGTACAAGCCTCCCTCCAAACAGATCCTGCTTCACTCTGCCAAACTCCCATTGGACTGCAGACACAGAGGGAGGAAGCGCAGGGAGCTGGGGGGGGGGGCGCAAGAGGAAGAGCTGAGGAGGAGCAGGGGAGTTCTTGCACTAATAGCTTCTCCAGACGGCAAAAGTTTCTTCACGCTCTTCAAGAAGGATCTCCATATGTACGCCCGCTTGGAGACACAAAAGGCTCTATGCCACACAATCTCTCTGGAACATTGCTAAGTGAAGGGAGACCAAGGCCAAGTTAATCAGCGGACACTATAGTAACTTATTTTTACAGTCTGTATACTGTGTGTACTATTTTTTTGGAAAATACCAGGAAATCAATTCTGTTAGAAGAGAAGAATTAAAGTAATTGGGATCAGTTAAATGTACATATATATTTATATATATATGTATGCTTATTATTAACTTTTATACATGTATATCTTATGTAAAGAAATAATCTTCAAGTGCAATAGAAAATGAGAAGATAATTTGATATTTTAAACTTATACGGAAGAATTCTTCAGGGGTGCCATTTTTATTTGCCTTTGGTGCTCGTCTCCATGTGATCTTGCCCATGTGAATTACTCCAGAGGCAGGCTCATTTGCTTTAATTGAGCAGAAACTTGCATTTACTCGCGCTCCAAATGGGAAATCGTGGCATTCAGTTTCCTCCCTGATGTGGGGAAAACCAGTGGCACCCGATAACGTCTATCACCACACACAGATGCACACAAGCCGTTCACATGGAGAGTCAGTGCATTAAATACTTATTGCTATACTTATTACTCATACATTATTGAACCGGATGCCACTGATGATTAGGGAGAATATCTGTGGTTGTGGAAGTTAAAGGTCAGAGTAAAAGAAGAGTACGGAGCTCTAGTTCTCAATAGCGTTTTATTAATTTCTCTACAACTGTGGAGTGTGAAACCAGGCGTATCAGTTCTTTGCTTCCTTGCTTATGATAAAAGATAGGAGGGTAATCGTTGTTATGTGCTCGACACCACATGGGACCAGGGGTCTCTTCTTCTTCCCCACTTACAGTAGATAGTGCAGGCATTCCTTAGAGGAGAACTGAGCCACAGGAGAGAGGACAGCGGGTCCATGAATCAAAATAAACCTAACCCCTCTTCTGTCCCACCCTCTCTCTAATGCATGGTGCTAAGTAAATTATCTAAGGTGCTAACCATAGTGCTGTTATTACACCACTTTGCTAAGATATTCTGATGTTTATAGTGCATGCTTGCTTAAAGGAATTTAAAAAAGTCCATATGATATTGCCACAGCTTCCATAATGCACTATAATGGTAATATCCCTTCAAAATGACATAGTTCCCCAATAGTCAACCATTTGTTGTTTATTCAGAACAGCTGTTCTTCAGTGATGCAATTTAGAGAGCTACACGGCTTATTCTGATTGAAAAGATTTCAGAGAGACACTTCAAGCAGGTTTCTCCTTTTCTATCCAGCATAAATCACAGGGTTTGAAGTATTTTTTAAGAATAAAGTTTTTTTTCTTTTTCTCTGTACAAAGCCCCCCACAGCTGTATGTAATATGTAGAAACACAACTAGTGGAGATAGTTTTAACTAAATAAAGGTTTCTTTGTTGTAGCTGGACACAAGTGTGTATAATTGTGCAAACCTTGCTGTATACAGTGGATCCCCTCTTGCTAATTTAATGTTATTTAATGTTGTTAACGTGGTTGCTGACTGAGCAAATCTCTGTTGGTTGAAGCAATACTACTCTTTCTGACAACTTTATATATCAGTTTGCCCAACTGGTCTTGGAGTTTATAGATTTTTTTATGTGTAAATTTGGGGCTCCAGAGAACAAATTTATTGCAATGTTAATTATCTTTTATTTTTTTAATCTTTGTCATTTTGCTTTATGTTGTTTTTCCTCTATGATAATCAACCATGTACTGTACCAGGACTCTGTGCTATACTATAACTTGTGTTTTAAAGAATTATGCAAATATGTGAAAACTGTTCCTTCTTTTTGTAAATCTGTTGCAGACATTAAAACGAGCTAAGAATACCTCACATTTTTACACATGACTCGGAGCAAAGATTTTCTGTTGCCTTATTACCTAAAGCATATATGGAAGATATCAGCCAAAAACACAGTAAGTCATCAAACTCTGAACCATATCTGGTGCCAACATCTGTTATCTGTTTTATCTGTCTACTGTTTATTCATTGTTCAGTGTCCATTTGTTCAATAAATACTTTCAATTTGTGTGTGGATTATTACTTTTCAGCTGAAATACCCACAAACTGCTTAACGACAGATTTAAAAAAATATATATTTTTCTAAAGGTATAATTAACAATTTCATACCTTTACACTCTTGCTTGCTCAAGATCTCAATGATCATGGTTCTGAAATTTAAAGGATGCAAGCATTTCTACAGATACAACACTTTCTTATGAGTGCCAGGCGCAAAGACTTGTGATGATGGAAGATCCAACTCAATTATGATAAAAGAACATAAATGGATTAACTGCACCGAGGTTGTTAACTCTTCCAACAAAGTGAAATAAATATAGTATGGTATAAACTGTCTCTAGCCAATTTATGGTCATCCCAACAGAACTGTAAATACAAAACCCATGTTTCAATATACTGGATAAACAGTGGGGAGGTGGAGGAGGTGCATTCTCTTGTGGTGGGGGTGAGGATGTGTTTAGCTCATAGCCAGATTAACCTGTTAGGGAGCCTTGGGGCCAAACTATGCTGTTGAATGCCTACAGACTAATTTGTCTGCACTGTGTATGCACACTGCTGCCTCTGAGTTTCTTTAAGTCCAATATAACCTGCACTCTTATGCTGGAATAATACCATATTAATAATATGCACAATGTAAACAAAAACACTAATGTGCTTAGGTACAGGTAGTCACACGGGACCTTTGTTAATACAGGACCAATGAAATACCCCATAACTACTTAATATTGTATGTCAATGCTGCAAATACCCTTAAAAGTGCAATTAATCAAATGATCAAAACCAACTGATGAACTGACCAACAAGTCTAAACTTTAGAGGCCCCTTGGAGTTTGTGTGTGTGTTTGAGCAACAGAAGACTGCACAACAGCTGTTATAATGGCCATCAGTTTGGAGGATGTAATGTACTATCCGCCTTGAAGAATGACCATTTTAAACCCAAGTAGCTAATTGTGAGACTGTACTCACCCAGCTGAAAAGGAGAGTTTCGCCACTTGGTGTCGCTATTGTTGTCTGGATGAATTTCATGTGTGCGGCTGAGCAAAGGAAGTAAAGTTAAAGATGTTTCAGCCTTTCATTGAACTTCGCTAAATGGGTGATAAAACACTCAGACTGTAGTCATTACTGTAGACTGTGTTCCCACTAAATGTTATAATCAGCCCAGCATCAGACCCACCACACTTTACGCACACATTCAAATTATGTTCAAAGTATAGGCCTGCACTTTGAGGAATCTGCAAGACACACAAGTGAACTTTGACACTGCTTCAGTTACAATCGGAAAATCATCCAAGGACTAGATTTGAATCATATGTATGTGCTTAAACGTATCATACATGAAAAATCTTAAGGATGCATGATTAACACATAGCACAAATCTATGTCTCTCTCTTGGAAGTAAAGCCACTATTGCTAATTTGTACTGACAGTTTTCGTATTATTCATGTGTTCCTGTGTCAAAAACAGTTCACGGGGTGCACTAAATTAGAATCCCAAGAGAATTTTCACAAACAAGAAATGTATTTTGATATGTTGGTGCAAAAAATAAAACCATGGTAAATAGAAAAATATAGGGTACAAGCAAGTACTTTAAGTCTGAAGTTTAAATTAAATATGAACATGTTAATATTATAAAGTAGACAGTAGTATAAAATATAAAATACACATAAAATGAAAAATATAAAATGAAAACTGTGTGTAAAAATGTTTTTCATGGGTGGGTAGGAGTTCACAATATTAAGTCTAAAGAGTTTCTGCAATGTGCAAAGATACAGTCCGGAAGATGTGAGCTGATGTAACGCAATAAAAATATAATAAAATAAAAACACCTCCCCTTTTCTTATAAATGTGCTGTCACAGAGTGTAACATGACTACATGTCCGCAAACTCAGTCTCTGCCAGCGTCTTTATTTTTGAGCCATCATGCCCCGCCCCTCTGTGTTTGTTTTGGCCAATCACTTTGTCGTTGTATCCACCCAGTGCAGTGCTGCTTTTGAGATACTCGGAAATTCTTTATTTCAAGGGCGTGAACGGGATAAACATTCGAACACAAACACATACATGACAGTGCAAAGATACATTTATGTGAACTTAAAGTAACCATAGCTTATGATTTATATTTATGTGACTTCATAACGTCATACCATTGTTTTTATGACACCACATGCGAGGTTTCAGTCCTGAGTTAAACTATTTCCTACAGAAGATGAAGGCATCAACAGTTTCCAACGTGCACAATGGTGACGTTTACCATATCATGATGGCGGTAGCCTGGACTATTTTGAATTCCGTCCCGCTTTTCGAAGTTTTCTCCGCGTCTGGTCGGTAAAATGCCTCATTATTCTGGGAAGAGCACGAATTAACTTAACTGCTATCATGGACTCCGTCGTGGGGGACGATTTGACGCTGCCCGTTGACATCAACGGAAGGTAAACGCTCCAGCGACAGTTAGCTACTGAGCTAATGCTAGCTTGTAACGGCACTGCTTTACGTTACAGCTAATACACTAATCCCAAACTAGTTACCGCTTTGGCCCCGACTAACAACTGGAACTAGTCAGAAACGCCCATATCCAACATAAACATATAAACACACATAATTGTTCACTTTACATGTTTTATTTAAAACGTTAACTCAACATGTCTTATTTTAAAATATCGAATCTATATACCTACATGGCGTTAGTATATAAACATAACGCTAAATGTTTGTAACATATAATGCTAACTCCATATATTTTAAACATATAATGTTAACTCTGTACAGAGTTAGCTTTAAGTTTGGTGTACTTCCAGGTTTAACTACAGTTTTATAGCGGTAAGTGTCTTAAAACATGACATTATTATTATATTTCTGGATGTAAGTTAGTAGGTCAATAGCAAATGTATCTGTACATTCTCACAATTTGCTAGCATAATATTTAAATAACAGCTAATTAGCGGTCTCTAGTTGCATTAAAAGTGTCGACAACTTTACTTAATTGGACAATAGTGGTTTTCGTTTGTTAGTAATAAATTAGTAGCTGCATAAACGACGATGTCCCAGTTTAACTTCTGTGTCTACACAGTAACACGTGATTGACTATATAGTTTATTATTCTTGACCTTATTACCACAAGTGCGAGTTTGCATTACATACCGAGTATTTTAATTATGGTTTGCCAACTTTTTACACAATAAAGAATAAAAAAAGTAATATTTTTGTTTTTCCTTATCCAAACCAGAGCTAAAATGAAGAAAACATGTGGGCACAGTAACAGCAGTGCCTTGTCTTTGATTGGTAAAGTGCAGTAGAGCCCCTGGTGCAGAGAGCCTGTGTAGTTTACGCAGTTAAAAATCATCCCCGGCTCACTGGAGGTTGCTGTGATATCGCTGAGGCTTGTTGTCATGTCATTCAGAGAGTGAAAGAAAGAAAGCGGAAATTATCACAGCCAGTTTCTTCCCCAGCTGGGTGTTCAGACTGAAGCAGCGACATCTCCCTACAGTTCGCACAAAATGTGGAGTTAACATGTCCCATTTGTTCTCGCTTTGCATTTTGTTTTATCCTTTTTTCTTTTCCACGGGCTCTGCTTGACATGAGAGAAGAGTGTGATTGTGGTAGGTGAACATTATTGGCTCTGCTCTTCAGTGCTCCTGCTGGATAGTATTTGCTGAATATAGCCTGTCCATACTGCTAGCCGGTCCTCTGACTAGACTGTTTGTAGTGTCCTTGCTTAGTTTCCTTATTTAAATGACCTGGCCCAGCTGTGATCTGTGTAAAAGCGGTCATCCAGGTGGTAAGCGTGCCTCAGTAATCCAAGACGATAGCTGATATGTGTGGTGTGAATTACTTATTGGGTAATTCTGCAACCTGATTCACTTTGCTGTTTATAGTTTATAGATATGGCTTGGTGTACTGTTAGTCGCCTCACTTTTAGCGGTACTCTTGCTATCTGCTTTCGTGTTTGTCACTGGCAGCTGTACAAAGTGAGGGGAAAAAAAAGAAAAGAGGAAGTCAGTGTTTACATGCATTGTTTCCAATTGGTGCTGGAGGAGTTGCTACAAACGCAGCGCAGACAAAAACTGTGGCGGTAACACTCACACAGACGTGTTGTAATGTCATCTATTCTTCATGAGAGAGTTTGGTTTCTGTGTAAGTTGTTTCACGTGTTTATGTTTGGTGTTTTTGGTCTTATCGAGTGCTTCCTCTCCATTAACTCAGGAAGGGGTTGCTCAGCATGTGAAACCTCGGTGGTGCAACAGTTATCAACACATTTTTACCAACTTCCAGTGTTTTGTGGTGGATTATTGTGCTCCTGCTGCTCTGTTGTATTTTTCACGTTGTGCCACAGGTCCTGTCGCACCACTTTGACATTAAAGAGTCTCTTTTATTGTTAATAGTTTCAGCCTAATTAAATCATGTAAAAGTCTCAAGGGTGACTGAACCTTGGCCTTGTATCTTCTTTTCTGCACTGTAATGTGTTGTGTTTATTGTGTTAAAGCAAAGCAAAGATGGGGAAGAGCTGTATCATTGTGGTTTATTGGTGCAGCCTGACACCATGCATGCTCTAAAGGAAGTGTATTTCAGGGATCTACAGAAACACAGAAAGCTTAGGTATCTAATTTTCTGTAGAAATACTAAACACCATATGTCCTTTTTAAAAGTCTCAGATCATGATTATATAAAGGCAAAAACAAGAAGCAGGGTCTGATTTACAAAAACATAATTTTCGTATGCATCCTTCATCCAAGTTTATACAAAGATCATAAAAGATGCCAATATAGATGTGAAATGCAAATAAATCATGCAGATCTCTGCTGAGGAATATACAAGAGCAGAGCGGCTGTGCTTCCACTGCCGGGGGAGGAATAGGAGGTAGTTACGCAATGCTGCACGTTGTATATTATTAGAAACAAGGGTCAGGGTTTAGTGAAAAGAGCACGGACCTAGATATTTAATGTTTTTGTTTATGCAAGTGATTTCCCGCTTAAAACAGAAATTCATCTGGAGAAATTTTCACTGATGCTTTATATTTGTGTTGTGGCCGTACAACCCCCCGGGTTCCTCTTGTGCCATTGTCATCCAGATGCGCTAATGTTTGGTGCATTGTGCAGTGTCCGTGAGTGTTTTCGCTGTCCCATCACTGTGTGATGCCGAGCCGCCACAGTAGTCGTCTTGTCTGCCAAAGAAAAGCCATCTCCATCCACTGGGTCCTCTGTTTTGTTTTTTTTTCTCCTCCTGTCCGTCTGAATATGAGAGCTGGGCTGCCACTGGCACATGGTCTCATGTACGCGCGCACACACAGACACACACACACTGAAAGGGTTTCTGCCAGAGTGGATGTAAATGAAGCAAAGAGTCATTCTTAAGCTATTTATGGAGCGTTCTTCAGGCTCAGAGGAACTGGCCAGCGTGAGTAATACATAAACATGGTGCGTTAGTGTTGTTCGTAATGATCAGTGTGTGTGTGTACACTGAGCAATGATAGAGAGAATTATAGAAAATTTGTTTTGGTTCGTGTAGTTTTTAAAAAATGTAATTTGTCTGTGTTGAAAATGTTGAAAATGTGATCCGACTTCCATATATTCCTAGTGACAAGTGCTGCAACTAAATCTGAATCTGTTCCCAGCTGCAGACTGCCAGACTCCATAGACGCTGGAGAATATTCCACAGACAGCATGACAGGTACAGTAAGACTTTCTTTCTTTCTTTTTTTTTTATTTAGTTTTCCCTTTGTTCGTTACTAACACAGGTTGTGCCTCCCCCCCTTGTGTATTAATTAATACGGCTGCTGAATCATTGCTGTGACCTCCCACAGTTGTGACTCCAAAGCTGTGATGAGGGATTAACCGGGTCGTGTTAATTAGCTAATCCTGTTTCTAATTTATCGCTGAGCTCTTGTAGTGTGCCAACAATATACTCGGTGTTAGAACAATACATGCAAGCCTGTAAACAGCTGATGTGTAGATGTAGGTCAGCATCTGTGGCTTTCTGTCAAGTGGACAAATACACAGAGACATCAATGCACTGACATTTGCAGCGTTATGACAGTCTTGTTCAACCAAAAGGTAAAACGATTCCCATTTGCAAATCTTTTTATTTTACATATGTTTCAACAGCTGTATTATAGAAAAAGGGACCAAAATGAAAGCTTGTCCACCTTGTTAGGTTTGGGCGATATGACGGTGTATTAGAAGACATTTTGCCTTCTCGTTAATATCATAGTACTTGCTAAAATATCTACGCGTATTGGTCTGTTGTGAGCAGCACTGCACATTAATTAGCAGGGATGCTTTATAGTAATATTAGACTTTTCACACAGTGTGATTAAGTAGACTGATTTATCATGAGGCTAATTTGCTAGATATATTTGCTAGATAAAAGTTTCTCAAATGTACGTATATTTATTTTATACACATTGAGTTACCTCGAATCTGGCTGACAATTTTTTCAGGATGTTCTGTGCTGGATTCAAACCATTCTTACATAATTGTCATAATTAATTTGAATAATTTTAGATAATTCTGTTTCAGAAAAATTCTTGTTGTGTAAATCAGGATCTTAACTCGCGATTATTTTCAGTATCAGTGAATCTGCTGATAATTTCTTAGTTACAGTTGTAGTTAATGAAATGTCAAGAAGCACTGACCCATATAACATTTGAGAGCTTTGGCTTCTTTCTTTAAATGTATAAAGCAATTTATTGAAATTAGTGTTACATTGGTGTCCATGTGGAAACTCAGATGTTGGCATAAATACCAGTATCGAATGATACTCAGCTTTAATAGTAACATAAAGAGTTCAGGACTTGTGAGTGATCTGTTACTCCAGTAGCTAATTCATTTACACTGACGCTGTCTCAGCTCTGAGATTAGGATAAAAAAATAACATATTTCAGCCAAAATCTTTAAAAAAAATCTTGGAAAGCTCAAACTGAGTAGCTAGAATGACACTACTCCGAGAAATTAGATTAAGCCATAAAACTGATTTTCCTCCATAGCAGCAGGCATCCTTTTGTCTCCAGTTGCTGTCTTGCTACCTGTCTCTGACTCTTTACGTGGTCCTAGTTTCACCTCAGTATTTTTTTAAGGTATTAATACATTAATGGTAACGAATAGCATCTGTACAGATCTAGACTTATGTATACATAAAAAACATCAGCATACCCTGAAGGCAACAAGAACAAAAGCAACACCTGTCTGATTTTGGAATGAAATATACATAAACAAGCGACTGATACAAGCATGAGGGATGACTCCCTGTCAGGCCAACAAACTGTGAATCAGGAGTCAGTGTTGTGAAATATGCTGTTGACTTGTGTTACTTGATCAGCTGTGGACTGCTTTCAACTGGTTTAAACATGGCAGCTCTCCAGAAGCTGTCCCACCTCTGATGCCTCCCAGTGAAAAACATTTCTGCTTTCTCTTTCTCTTTATCTCTCTAAAATAAACTGATTCTTGTCAGCAGGGAAGATTCTCTGCGCTGTAGAGACCACAGTGCTGTTGTGACTCAAAGGAGTAAAAGTGTGTCACTGATGTTTTACAGCTCCATCCTTTCCTGACAAGATGTCCCCAATCAAAGCTCTCACCATGAAGGACTATGAGAACGTGAGTGTTTGCATCAAGTGGTAAAATGCTTTTTTTGCTGGCTGTTGTAATGCAGTGTGTCTTGAAAAATAAAAAAAATGCTTTTGTATAACGAGGATTAGGTTATGTAGTCAACCTAGACTTATTAAATCTCATTCTCAGTCTGGCTTAAACGAAGCCACACTGACCATTTATGGAGATTTAGTAATGAAGTGTGTGTGTAGGAGTAAGGTTGAGGTGGGCTGAAACCTATATTTCAGCATTTGAGTGGAATGCATGCTCAGATTGTTTTGGCCCGCATGGCTGGCTGCTTGATCAGAGGTTTACGGAGGGGTCCAGACTTCTACCTCCTCCCTTTTGACAGTCCACCCAACCCCCATTACCAGATGTATGCTGTTCTGAGCCTGCAGCACAATGATGCACAGTCTACTTCACACACACACATTAGCACACATGCAAGCATGAAGCCCTCCCTTCATTCTTACAATAACCATACACATGGCTCTTGTCTGCCATGTAAACATGTCGGCCCACTTTTCTCCACAGATAAAGTGCTTTACTGCTGTTTTTCTTTGACCTAACTTATTTGTCCTAATCTTGTTTTCTTAGAATATTAATTCAAGCAAAGTTAAATGCACAGATTTCATTTTTAGACAGATTGAAAGACAAGATATTTTAATATACTATATAAAAATGTACTCATTTTGAATTCTTTTCCTGTATATTAAAATGTTTTTTGTCGATCATCTACAGCAAATCACAGCTCTGAAGAAAGAGAACTTTAACCTTAAGCTGCGCATTTACTTCATGGAGGAGCGCATGCAGCAGAAATGTGACGACTCCACGGAGGACATATTCAAAACGGTGGTGTATCTGCTTTAGTATACAAATATGTGTTTTAGCCTCTTTGTCTTGGTCATGCTTTTATGTGGCCTCTCAGTGCCTTAATGTTGCAGGTGACTCAGTGTTTCCTACCAGGACTGATTGAGATCACAGTTTCAGCCGCAACAGCTGGAATTTGTTCAAACGAAATCTCTCGTTTATGATGTTAGAACAGCGGTCTTGCCTTTTCATTGTTTTGGGTTTTTTTGAGTGAGATGTAACCACATTGGAATCTCCTGGTCTCTTTAGGGCTGCTTGTGTTTCTTATCTTCTCATCTTTTTTTCCATTTTGAGAAGTGCAGTGTAATGTAAGAATGACATTATTAATAACTTTATGTATGCACTCCAAGATTAACCTTGAGATTTATTTTTTTAAGTTTTATTAACAATGCAGCTGTCAGGGAGAATAATCCCTAAGGGTCTCTAATATTAATCTCTAGTCTAATTTTCTTTTTCCTGTTTGTGTCTGTGTTTCTGTGATTACTTCAGATGTGCAAGTTGTGCTATAATTTGCTGATTGTTGTCTGTTTATAGAACATTGAGCTCAAGGTGGAGCTGGAGTCTATGAAGAGAGAGCTGGCAGAGAAACAGGAGCTGCTTGTGTCTGCCTCGTGAGTATCGTTCCCTGTGCAGTCCCAGTATACTGTACTGACAAAAACAAGATTGACATTGGCGGTGGGTTGTCATGGAAGCCCAGTCAATGTGTGAATGTTTTCACAGCAAAGCATTGGAGAGTCTGGCTGGTCGAGAGTCAGGAGAACCACATCGTTTGAGAGAGCAAGCTCAAAGAGAGATGGATGCGCTTCGGGATGCATTTAGCAAGAGAATAGCTGACCTAGAACAGGTGAGCCTGTTGAACACTAGACTTTGTATTACAAAGTTACTGACCAAATATTCAAACTTGCCATAGAGGAGTAATTTTATCTTCAGTAAAGTGCTTTCTCCAGCTCTTAAAAATCATAATAACTGAAGCCCCTGTCTGTAGATTATTTGAATAGTCACATTAAACAAGTTGTGTTCATGTCCATTTATGTTATGTTTCATTAACACTGTTCCCAGTCTTGTTTTCACTTTTCAAGATTCAATATAGCTTTGGCTTTTTGTGTTAATTGCTTTATTAGCTGTCTCATTTGTTTGGTTTTTTTCACCCCATGTCAGTGTCTGCGAAATGCTGAGGAAGAGGTTGAGAAGATGGCAGCCATCGCGGAGCAGGAGAAGCTCAAGAATATTAATATGGAAAAGCAGCTCCAAGCCCTGGGTCCACAGAGCACCTTCACCCCCGTCCCTGCCTCCAGCCCAGTCCAAGACCTGCAGCAGGCCCTGCAGGAGAAAGACAAGTAAGGATACAAGAAATGAGCACAGAAACTTAGATACTTTTTAATTTATCAAAGTGTTTTTATTTATTTATTTATTTGGGTTTGTTTGCATCAGTATCATCGAGCAGCTCAAGATCACTTTAAGGAACCAGGAAGCTGTGATCCATCAGAAGAAAAACGCTGACAAAGGGACAGATGCACCATCAGCTGACTGTGTTAAGCAGCTGTCTGATATCATTGCCAAGAAGGACCAGGAGCTTGAGGTATGACTTTCTTATGTTGCTAAAGTCATGTAATTTAGGAGCTGTCCATCTGTAATGAAACCAAAACATCACATTTGATTGTAACTTAACATAATTACAAATTTCATGCAAAAGTAATTTGCTGCCATGTTTTGAAAGCAGAGAAATAACATTTATTGACCTTACTGCCTGCCCCTTAATAACACAAAACTTTTGTTTTGCAAGTAGTGCAAAAAAACATTTGAGTAACCTTTGACTGTCTGTTTCTTCAGGCACTGAGGGATGAGCTACACAGAGAGACGGACCAAAAAACACCAGACCATCAGGTTGGTGTTGATTTCCTTTAAACATGTCTTTGTGCTTTAAAATTACTACTTTATAATGGCGCTGACATTTGTCTGATCTCTTTGACTTTTTTGGATCCTTTCAGCGATCTATGATGTTTTTTGCTGTTGTTCTTGCCGTTTGTCGTTGTATTTTTGTGTCAATCACAGTTATGCTATTTTATTCATACTCAACAATTGCATTGCCTCGAACCAAAAGCTAACTCATTAATCAGTTGAGTCAGTCAAACTCAAACACTGAAAGACAGGTTGAAAAACACATGCACACAGGCTATATTTTTTGCTGTGCGCACAAAGCAGGCACTGTTGACCTCAAAGAATTCTCTGTGTTGTTCTGTTGAACCACAGGAAATGTCCTTTGGCATGTTTTATGACTTGCTTTTTTTCCTCTGTGTGCCTCCTGGTGTAATTTTATTTTTGTTCCCTGCTGCAGTACAACGGCTGCACACTCTTGTTTGTTGTGGTAATCTTGGTGTTTTAATTGATGCTCTAGTGCTGGTTTCTCAATAGGAAGCTTACATCATTACTGTGACTTGGTCAAGGAAGAAGTTTGGAGAAGTCACTACTGGTGCTTCTTTATCATCACTTGTTTTGCCTGACATTAGATTGACATTGGATTAGTAACATTTGAAGGATTCTCTCACATTTCTATATTTTAAATGACTGTAAACCTGTACTGGAGGATTATTCTGTTATTTATAGTCTCTATACCAGCTATATGGCTTTACATTATCTGGGTTTGGAAGCTCAATGTTATGATATATATTCCTAACCTTCTATGTGAACCCAGCTGATTGGGTTGATATGAAATATTTTAATACTTACTGGATATTAGCTAAATATCTAAGATGGCTTATAAATTTAATTTGTCTCTATAAAAACCTTGAGAAATGACCATATAGAGACTCTTCAGTGCAGTTTGAAAGTGGTCATTACATTACAACATTACAAAGGCTACTGGTGAAAGTGCTGTGACCTTAAGAGTGAAAAGCCATGAGTTGGGCAGTGTCCAGGCAGTGGCCTTGGCGTCTGGACTCAGGTCATAGTGTTAAGACTGGATTACAGTGCTGTCTGGAGATAGCTCTTCTCCTCTGAGAGTTATTTATATCCATCCTTATTAAAGGGAAAAAAACATGTAACCTGTCTGTGTTTGTTGGATTTGGGTAAACAAATGAACGTACTGCAGATTTTGCAAAGGTTCCGAAAGATTGAGGACAGTGTGTCTACCAGAAAAGGAGTTTCAAATGGCTTCGCCTGCATAGAGGTGTAAACAATTGCCAGAAAACACTTACTCTAATCTCAAAGCGGATTTTTTGATGTACTGCCAGACAGGATAGACATCACAGTGACTTGACACAGTGATTGGCTGCTTCCGTCCCCAGCAGTCCCGTTGAAAAATACCTGTGTGAGGCTGACCTTCATACATGTAGTTTTCGTTTGGGCATCTGGGAGCAGGTTTTCTCGAGATGGTCTGGTATTGGACATGACACAGATCACTGTAGCAGTCCTAAAGGATTTGATATGATTGAATGCGTGGGGGAGAGTGGAATAGAGGCGGGTGCAGGGATTATCAAAGGCTTAGGGCTTATAGTGCTCTGCACTCAGTCATTCTCCTCTGTGCCTCTCTCGCTGACGTACTGAGAGTAAATGGTAGATGACTATTCCATGGTTGGCAGGCTGATGACCATTAGGCCACTGGACGGTTTGCGTGTCAGTGAGAGGCTTTTTGGACTTGTTTTAAGTGGGTGACTGTGGAATCGTAAGATCTAAGGTGCCATGAAGGACCCGTGTCGTATATGTGGTGTTCGTGCGGTGGGAAGCCAGTGTCGCTGGATCTTCAGCTCATCAGCAAACAGGAAGCTACAAGTCATCTTGTCCCATGTGCTGGGTTATGAGGTGACTCGTGACGGTCGTGGAGAGTTCCTCTGTGGGAAGTGTGTGTTCCAGTTGGAGAGGGTGGTACAATGTGATGTCGAGATCAGCCAAATACAGGATGAACACAACAGTCAGATCCAGAAGCTGCAGGCGGAGAAAGACCACCTGATCCAGTGCATCCTCCACATCTATAAAAAAAACAACCCAGACCTGGACAAGAGTGACTGGGAAAGCAATACCTGCAAGACTAAGCTCAGGTCCTCTGGGTTGGACAGTCCCGATGATGAGGCTTTGTGTCAGCTGGCCTCTGACAGACAGCAGTTCACAGAGAGTGGAAGTGATTACGTGGGGAATCGCATGAAAAGGTGTGTGAGTCTGGATCAAATAGCTAGTAAAACGGCATTCCCAGGGCGCTCGGGCCTCAGGAGCGGCAGGCTGGGATCAGCAGCGTGGCTCGATGGCTCTATGAGGAGCTTGGGTCTCAAAGGCACACGTCACCGTTCGCAGAGCATGTACCTCGATCTCGTCCACCGTAAGGGCACCCTGTCTAGACCTGGATTCAAAGGACGCTCAACATCTCTGCAGTCCCTCAATAGAGACTTTTCCTCAGACACCCCTCCAGACCCTCCACCCAAACTCAAGCTCAGAGAGCCCAAGGTGTTTGTTGCAAGACACGGTTCCACTGGTGATGCAGGAGGAAAGGTTCAGGCCAGAGCCCTGCTTCGTAGTTCCCCAAGTCAGCCTTCTGTGATCTCTGATCTGATCCAGCTCTTGCGCTGCATCTCCAAGCAGCAGGTCTCTGCCCCTGCAGGGAGTCACATCCCTGTCCTGAAGAGGTTATTTACTGGTCCTCACACCTTGCAAGCCAAACGCAGACACAGAAAGGCAGAATGGAAGTCTCTGCATGATCTTACAGAGGAATTTGATGATGAATACCATCCTGTTATAGTGAAGGTAGTTGTAATGAACTGCTACAGACAAAGGCTTTGCTGCTTAACGTTGCCAATATTAATCATTTTTTCCTTTTCTGTTTTCTTTGTTTTCTGGATTTGCTTAGAAGCAGAATGAGCTTAGCCAATTGGAGTCACACAATAAGCTTCTGACTGAGGAACTCACTGTGGCAAAAAGCACCAATGAGAACCTGACAAAAACACTGGAGGATACCCAGAATCAAAACAAGGTAAACAGAGCTAACTTCTTGCTAAATTAAATATATTTGGATTAAAGATCTTTTTTGTGTAAGATTGCTTTCTTCTGCAAATAGGCCCTGCTAGTAAAATTGGAGGAAAGGGAGAATGAATTCAACAATGAGAGGAAAAATGCTCTAAAGCGAGACAAAACAATCCAGGGGCTCTCTCAGGTCTTGAGAGAAAAGGAGAAAGAGGTGAGTTTTTTACTGTTATTCACACATTAACAGTTGTCATTAACTGTGACAAGACCTCACCTGGTTGTGTTCTCACTATTCTGTTATGCAACACTCTAACACCAATCTGTCTTTCTCTCTCTATTGCACAGATCGCTGAGCTGTGTCATGAGATTGAGGACAGGGATGATGCCTTGGCCAAGGCTAGAGAGGCAGCACATAAAGCCCAACTGCAGAAATACCAGGTAAGTCCTGTGTCCTCTGCAAAGTGCTGCACTTTATGTCGATCCAACCTCTGAATTGAAATGATATAGCTAATGTTAATGGCTCCTTGTTCTATATTTACCTTTACGTTCACACGTTATATTATTAAATATTAATATCTCAAAAAGTGAAAAAATAAAAAGTAAAAAAGTTTTTTATTTCCATCTTGTTGACAATTACACATTGCTGCTTGTGTAAACATAAACATTTCTTGCATACATCCTCAGGGAGCAGAAGAACACCAAAATCTGTTAATGGAAAAGCAAACAGAGCTGGCCCAGCTCCAGGGGGAACACCATGCCAAGGTGCTTGAAGCCCAAAAGCTACAGCGTTCCCTGGACCGGAAGGAGCAGGAGCTGGCAGACATGCAGCAGGCAAAGGACCAGCTAGAGGTGGAACTGGAGGACCTGCAACAGCAGAAGAAGAAAGGAGACAAGGCCCTGAATGTAAGAGTGCTAGAGGACAGTGTATTTTTTACTGTCTGCAGAACAAAGCCATCAGGCATTTTAAATGCTCTTTAATTTTATCTATCACCATTGAAATGTCAGCTTTTGTGTGACTGTATTATAATTTCCCACTCCAGGATCTGAACAATCAGCTCAAAAAGCTGAGTGGTGAGATCGGGGACAGGGAGAGCGCTCTGGAGCAGCAGTACCAGGAGCTGCTGGATCAAACAAAAAGAAAACTGCAGGCTCACGAGGTCACCATCCAGCGGCTCACAGCCACTCTAGCTGACAAAGAGCAGCAGCTACAGGTGGCACAATAAATTCTAGATGAAAATACAATTCTTTTACTCTGTATCTGTTTTTTTCCAGTGGAATATCTGCCACTTAATTTCAAGATTTCAAGAGTTTATTGTCATTACAGAACAGTTTACATCAGCAATCATTGGTAATGAAATTCTTAAATCCCAGGCTTCCCAACCAATGATAAAAAAATATTAAGAATAGAGACATTCAACAAGAAAAAGTAGATTAAGAAATAAAAATATTAAATTAAAATTAAGATATATAATAAATTAGAGTAATAAAATAAAGACCTTAACATAAAGTTATACAAATAAAATAGAAACTATAAATATAAATATATAATAAAGTATTATACAACTAACAGATAGATACAATAAAATATATACAATAGAAAAACATATACAATATTAAAAAGCTATTAAAAAGTGGTGCTGTGGAGTTGCAGAATGAAGCTGTCCATGTTGAGCCTCCGCAGCCAGCAGAGGAAGAAGAGCCGCTGTCTGGCTGACTCCAATGTTCAGATAGTTAACTTTTTTTTTCCGCTCTTCTTCAGGAGTACATAAACATGGTCAGAGACTTTGAGCAAAGCAAAAGCCCTGGAGGAAACGATAATGTGCTTTCTAAGCTGCGGCAAAGGCTGAAAGAAAAGGAGAAGGCTCTGGAGGTGTGCATTCCTTCCTTTTGTTTAATCTTACGACTGCAGTGGCTATAATTTGATTCTGACGCTCTTTTGTTTGCTCTCTCACAGCAAGCGTTGGATGAGAAGTTTGCTGCCATTGAAGAGAAAGATAATGAGATACACCAGCTGCAGCTGTCTCTAAGGGAGAAGGAAAGAGACCTGGATAGGCTCAACAATTTGCTCTCTCACAATGAAGAAACTATTAATGTAAGCTGCCATGGCCATGCTTGGTTTAAAAATAATGGTAATGGTCATAATTGGACTTCAATCTGGTCTATCTGTCTGCTCATTCCTCTCCTTCCAGAGTTTCGACAGTCTCATCAAGGAGAAGGATGTGGAGCTGCAACATCTTGCAAACACTCTTAAGAACCTGCAGAGAGCCAAGCAAGATGTAGAAGATAACTTGAACAGATCACTGAGGGAGAAGGACGCCATAATCAGCCAGCTGCAGCTCTCGTTGGAGGGCAAGACAAAGGATATGGATGTTAGTTGAAAAATCACGTTCACTCTTCTCTGTGTTTTCTGACATGTTAATTTTATATTTTTTTTATTCTGAACCAAGATTTGTTATTCAAAGACTTGAACCATAGATGTTTTTCAGTGATTTTTTTATTTTCTAACTCTGTTATTCATGTTGTAGGAAATGGCAGAGTCAATGTTGAGCCAGTCGCAGACTCATTCACGTGACCTTGCTGAGCAGATGGGCCAGAGGTTAAAGGTGACAGAGGCAATGCTGGCTGAGGCTGTGAAGGCCAGGGAAAGGCTGGTGGCAGACAATGAGAGTGCTGTGGAAGGACTGTTGGCCACAATCAAGAGCAAAGACCAGCTACTTAAGGTCAACATTTAATTGAGGACATTTTCAGTGGTTTCAGAGAAAGTGATAGAAAATAGTAATACAATATAACAAAATGTATAACAACAGTGGTGAAGTAGCATGCAAATAAGAGAATTCATTATGGACATATGTATAAAATGTTTCAAAACATGAATTGCAGCATGTATACAGGGTTTAGAGAGATTAAAAAATGAATTTACATATCACACACTGCACAGAATGTGGGAAAACATCACTAACTCATTATTTTCATCCGTTGTTTCTGCTCCCCAGGAGTCTGCAGAGCACTACAACCGCATGTTGTCTGAGCGTACTCAGGAGATTCAGGAACTGAGGCGGCAGCTGTCTGATAGGCAGCAGCAGCTTGCTGCTGCAGAGAAGCAAAGCTCCACATCAGCCCAGGAGGGTAATTTAGAGACAGCACAGCTCAGAGCCCTGCTTGCTGAAAAAGAGAGCCTCATCAATGTAAGTTCCCCTGGGATACAACACAGTCACTCAGCTGTGAAAATGCTCAGAAGCCTAACAAGGGGAGGAAATCAAAACTCCCAAGGAGACTAACTTCTCTCCTCCATTCTGACTTCACATGACTTGGTAATCTATTTGATACAGAAATCCATATTGTTGTATGCGTCATTTTTCAGAAGCTTCTGCAGCGTGGTCAGGAGCGGGACCAGTTTCTGGCAGAGATGCGGCAGAAAGAAGAGCCAGATCATGTCTTGGAGCTCAGAAAAACTATCCAGATCATGCAGGAGAAGTTGGATGAGAGAGATGGTGAGGCCTTCAGATGTTTTTAAACTCTCTCACTGGATATTTATAGGTTTGAGCACATTTCGGTCCTACATTTTCTTCTGTTTTCTGCTCTTAAGCTGAGCTGTCCAGGAGGAACAGCGAGGATACTCTGGAGAACATTCCTTTCTCCAAGAAGACAGTTGTCCTGCTGAAGAAGGAACTAGCACAGAAAACGGAGGCACTGAACAAGGCACTTAAGAGGGAGAATGAACTGAAGGTCTGTTGGTTATCAGTATTTTACTTCTTCCATAATCAGGACTCTTGCTTTAATGTGAGGGCTTACTTAATTTTCTGGATATCCAGATTTCTTTGGCAGAGCTGCAGTCTTTGCTCTCTGTGCTGGAGGGTCGCAATGAAGCCCAGAGTGCTAATATTGAGTCCCTGACTGCCACTCTGAAGACTAAGGATGAAATTATTAATGTAAGGATTCCCCCATTCACACTAAATGAAACAAACAGCAGCTTTGCATAAGGAGCTTTTATTCTGAATGCATTTAAAATTAGTGGCCTCTTCTCCAGCTGTCTTAAGTCTCATGTCTCATACGTGTTGTGTGTGTGCAGGTTCTCCACCAGCGCCTTAGTCAGAGAGGGGACAGTCAGGCTGATCACACCCAGGATCAGGTCATTTGCACTGGCGTGGAGCGATCACTGCCCGGGCTCCCTCAGAGAGAGAGAACCATGATTGGCGGAGACAGCGAGCAAGAAGTAAACTTTATCAACTTTTCTCGTGAATGAAACCTGAAAATAACATATTTTACTCTTACTGTTTTAACATTAAAACCGCTGCAATTGAATTTTCTGTCTCCCTTAAGGCTTTGCCCAGTCTTATAGCTTTGCAACAGGAGCATGATGCTTTGAACAAAGCCCTAAGAGCTGAACAACAGCTCTACTCCAGCCTGGTCAGGACTGTAAAGGAGCAGGACAGGTAGAGCTAATAGTCACTGTAACATAGAATCATTGAAGTTAGTTTAGAAAACAACACTTGTGCTTACTTAATAATGGATAAATCTTACTTTGTGTCTATGCTAATGTGTTTTGCAGTGCCCAGCGTCTCCACGCTCTGCAGCTAGAACTGACAGCAGTGCAGCTCCTCAGGCAAAAGCTAGAGGAGAGCATCAAAACTAACGAGGAGCTAAGGGACGACTTGGAGAGAGAGATACACAGAGCCAAACTCAGAGAAGGTGCAGTGCAAACACACTGACTGGTTAATGATGAGAAATCAATTGGGAAAAAGAGGGGAAAAAATGATCGGACAGAAGAAAAGCATGTTTGATCACTAAAACTGTTAGAGGAGTTCATGAAATATAGCCGAGGGAGATGTATATATCCATAGCACAAACACACATACAAAAACACATCTGTCTTCTTTGTCTTTCTTGTTTACTTCACTGATATCTTCTGCTGACAAGCTCACATCTCACATGTCCTCTTCATCTGTCACTTTGTTCAGCATGCACACCTGGTCCCTCCACCCCTCATCTGTGTGTACTTTATGTCCATTGTTCTTTACATCACCACCTCCTCATCGTTGTGTTTTGTCTCTGTCACTGTCACTTAAATGTAATGGCCTCTTATCCGCACTGTCTGTCCTTTAAAAAAAAAAAAAAAAAAAAAAGTGAATAAAGGCTGCTGTTGGCGGATCTTTGTCTCTCACTTTTAACATGATGTCTGCTTGCTTTGACTTTTCCATTAAAACATTTTGTTGTCTGTTGATTGCATCACTTCTCTAACACCCCTCTGATTACTAATCCAACCGATCCAACCATCTGTCATTACATTTCATTGCACAAGCATGTTAGTATATAACACATTAAAAAAAATATCTGTATATATGACAGACACATACTGTAGAAGCTATCCTATTGAGTATTCTTCTGTAGAATAACTAAACTGAAATGGATTCTAATAAAAATAATACAAAGATTGTTATCTAAATTATCTAATGATATAACAGAATTAATGTAATTTAGCACAATTAGTGACTCCGATGTAGTGTGACATCAGGGTGCAGCCTTTAAACTGATTAAAAGTGTCATTGCATGCCCAGGTAGTCGTCTAAGCCAAATTGCTTGAGTGTCTGTTCACATGCATGCGTGTGCATGTCAATGGCATGTTCATTACCCGGCCCCTGACTACAGAGAGCCAGGTGTATAAATAGGTCAGCTGTAAGTAACAGGCCTGTGGCTCACATTGACGCTGGATCCCAGATATATGTAGCTGTAGTATATAATAACCACTGATTAACATTCCTTGTTCTTGTTTTCATTAAATAATCATTATAATATACAGTACTAACAGTATGTTAATGCTACATGTATGATGTATCTCCACATATATATAAATGTGTCTATTTATGTGGCTGCAAATCCTAAATGTCTCTCTAAATATTGCAGCTTTTTGTACTGCCCCTAACAACCAGCGTACATCATTCTTTGTATTTGATATGTTTTGAACCAGCATTAAATTTATTATTGAAGTGGTGGGGGAGGGTTGTTTTTGTACCAGTTTTTAACATAGTTTTCTTTTTGTTTGAATTTGCTTTAAATTCAGCCACTCTTTGCATTGTGAAAATATACATTTTACACACACACCATAAACTATAAATTTCTAATCTAAATGAGGTCTTCTTGCAGCATTACATGTCATCCTATATGAAATCTCTACCTTTTGACAGTTATAATGTCTTAACCAACTCAAACATAAAAAGCCCCACAAAGCTTTTTATTGACACAGCTTGTAAATCAATGTTAAGTTCACATTCTCATAGTAGAGTACTGACCTACTCTTGTCACAACAGAGACACTGCTGTGTGTAACCCTCTGTATTTGTTTAGGTATGGACCTGATTGATCCCAAAGAACTGGAGAGCATGAGACATCAACTTGAAGATGCACAACGCTGGAATGTCTCTCTGCAGGCTCGCTTGGGAGCCATACAAAACCGTGGTGGGGGGGTTGGTGGAGCCACCGACGGTGGTAAGAGTAGAAAAATAACACTTGATGCCTTTTTACTGAGTTTTGGTTTTGGGAGTTATTTTGTCACATTTGATTCTTGATGTTTTTCAGCTGACACTTTGAGTTTCATTGGAGATCAGACTTCCTACATGAGTATCTGTGTTGGAGAAGGCCAGGATGACAGTCTGTCTCTACTCTCTGCACAGGAGCTCAGGCAGAAGGTGAGTTTCTTTTCAAGCTAAATGATGTTTTTGGAAAAAGAATTTAAATTTGTTGGTACAACAATCATGAAAATGGGTAATTATGAGTCTGTCTTGACCTCAGGTGCTGGAGCTGCAGGATTGTGTGAGCAGACTGCAGACTTTAAATAACGAGCTGCAAAGCCAGCTGACACGATCTGAGAAATCAGTACGAGACACTTGCGACAAAGAGGACAAAGACGTGGCCAGCGGTAGCCCCTGGAAACAGGTTAGAGGCCACAAAAGACAGTTGCAAATAAAGGAAGTTATGCTTGAAATTGAGGTGTCAAAGTTTATCACTTCAAACTTTCTGTCATTTTTTAGCAAATGTTTGTCCACATTTAGTAAAAACTTGACAAGTCACGTCTGAGTCATTGTCTAACATCCACCTTTTATTAGCTCCTGTCTAACCTGTGAACCTACATCTTAACCTTTACTCTGTCTGACCTATTACTAATGTCTCTATACTCTTTACCGTGTGTTATTTCTCTAACAAGTGTGTTTCTTGTCTGTATTAGAAGGTACCCTCTTTTTTCTCCTTCACCTTTCCTAATCACTCCCTGTGTTTTGTTTTTTTTATCTCTGTGTCCCATGAAATGGTCTTTCTTCGCCATGCCACATTAGACACATCACACCATTCTGCTGTTGCTGTGCAGTGTTTTATGGATTCTGTTCCCTCATTAAGTTTTCTTTTACCAAGCCATGTGTGTCATACTCGCCTCCCACCCCATTACTCTAGCAGTTTGAGAAGACACAGGAGGTGCAGCCTGTGGCTCACAGGAAGAAGATGCATTGCTTATGTCAAGATAAAGAGAGTCAGACAGACATCAGACTGGGACAGGTATGAAATCTGATCATTTATTACAATTTAACAAGTTTTTAAAATGTTTTAACAACTTGTTAACATTTTAACCTTTTTCCATGTAACTTAAACCATATTTCCAAACTCTCCTTAGGTGTTTGGAAAGCTGTTGGGTGATATGAGTATGGACAGTGGCCTTGGCCAGAGTAGAGAGCATGCTCACTCTGGCAATGACACCATGGACACTGGAGAGAAAGATTCTAGGGAGAGGGACACACATGAAATGGCACTTAAATCCCTGCTGACTGATTGCGGGGCCACATCAGCCTCACACCTTCGGTGGGTCCTTTCTTCTGCAGCATGCAAATCGTTCTCCTTATTTTCAATTCAAGAGTCAGTTTCCTGAACAGTGTACTAATTTAATTTCCTTTATTGCAGAGAGGTGCTGCTCAGACTCCGATCAGAAAATGCAGAGATGCGGGGTCTCCTGAAAGAACAAAAATCTACTGAGTGTAAAGAAAAGGAGAGCAGTGATGCTTCAGGGAACAGCAGTGATGGACAAGCTGAACTGAGAAAAAGCGTGGAAACACTGCAAGCCGAGTCAAAAGGTCACTCTAAGGGCATCAAGCTGTCAAAGGAGGAAAAGAACTCTAACAAGGTGTCAGATGAGGAGAGCCCTGAGCTAATCACCAGCACCACAGAGGGGACAGAGAGTCCAGAAACTAAAGGCCAGTCATACAGCAAAAGTGGAAAGCAGCTCAATGGAAGCCATGGGGTAGGTCATTTTTTAATTGTTTTTAGATTTATTTTATTATGGTAAGAGTGTAGTGAAATGGCACATTGCTTTCTGCACCAAGTCAAGTATTTTTTAACATCTGTTCCATTTGTTTCAATTTTAGCCTGGTGTCAGATCTCGCCTCCCCGTCCCTGTGAGGCTGAGAGTGGAGGGTAGCAGCAGCAGCAGCAGCAGCAGTAGGCAGTCTGAGACCCCTGTGAAAACTGATGCACTCCAGCACCTTCACCCTGATGATGTCTATGGGTCTGACCAGCAACTCCACGCAGACACCGACTCTCCCATGTCACCGCAGCACAGCACTTCTCCTACTTCCACGCTCAGATTTGCACATCAGAGTTGCGATCCAGCAGGGTCTGACAAGGGCTCAGACGCTGGAACAACACTGGATCACACCCAGGACTCTGCTCTTTTCACGCAGCTGGAGCTTCTCAACCAGGAGTGTCAGGAGAAAGAGGCCCTGATCAACAAGCTTAGCGAGCAGCTTGCTGACTGGGAAGAGCTCCACAGCCAGCTCCAGGAAAAGGACCACCTCAATCGCCAGTACATGGAGGCCTTACAGGCTGCAGAATCCACCATTGCTTACCTGACTGCCTGCAGCCTGGACAGCCAGGGAGGATTTGGGTCACACACCGGGACGGGCTCTATGGGTTCAGACGTCGCTGTCCACAGCAGATGCATGGAGCTGCAAAAGGCACTGCAGGAGAAGGAGGAGTTCAACAACCAGCTTATAGAGCTTCTAAACATGGCTGAGAAGGCCATCATCTCCCTTGACAGCCAAGAAAGAAATCCAGAAACCAGTGATTTGTGTTCAAAGATAGAGACAGCCTTGCAACAGGTAAACGCATCTACGAATAGTCCAAGTCCAAGTCCAAGAGGCATTTTTGGAAGCACAGAGGATTCTATGCAGGAGCTGCAACGACATGCTGACTCTTTGCAGGAGGCACTGTGGGAGCAGAACCGTCTTAATGCAGAACTGAGGGAAAAACTGAGAGCTGCAGATGCTGCTGCTCAAGGTAGCTTCAACAACAATGTTGCTGACCAGAATGGTGCATGTTCGAGGCAGGGCGCAGCAGAATCACTTCAGGAAAAGAAGTCAAAGGAACATCAACGGGACATGGGAAGTTCAGATGATGCCATTTTAAATCAAGAAATGACCAAAGTCCTAATGAACTGCCTTAATGCAGCAGAGTCTGCTGTTGCTTCTTTGACAGCACATTGTACCAAAACCAGCTCTTTGGCCTCTGGTAGGTCATCACAGATAAATCCTGACCTGCAGATGAACTTAGACAAACTCCAAAGAGCCCTTCAAGACAGGAAGGAACTGGAAGAACCCACCCAGCCAACCACCAAATCAAGTGGCAATCAGCCCACCACGTCAACTGGAACAAAGGGACAACTTCACCAAGAGCTCCATAACAACCTCTGCATCCTCTACAAGGTCTTCAGTGATCACTGTCAGAAAATCTCTCAAAATAAGGTTTCCCTACAAGAGGAAAGGGGCCGAAAAGAAGACAGTGAAGCCCACAGGACGGCACAGGATGCCAAAGGATTACCGCCAAGTGTTCAGGTCCAACTGGAGACGCTGCATAAGGCACTGAGGGAGAAGAAGAAAGCCTGTAAGAGCCTAGAAGAGAAACTGGCCACCGCTCTTACCAATGCACCAGCCTCTGAAACTGCACGGAAAGGTAAGATGATGCATGTGCTGTCATGTGCATAAACAGTTTAAATATGTGACTTGTCATTCTGCACGTATGCGGACAAGTTAAACTCTTTGCTGGTCCACATTGATCAGGAACACCATAAAGGAGAAAGAACAGATTCTGTATACGTTTAATGATTTCTTCCTAACCCAACATATTGCCTCCACTGCCAGCTCTGGAGCAGGATGACAAAGGCGTGCAGGTGGATTTGCAGGACCTGGGTTACGAAACCAGTGGCAAGAGTGAGAACGATAGGGAAGAGAGCAGTAGCACAGGTAGACGGCTTTTAGACAGACACTGCATGTCTGTCTCCTGAGTGGAAACTAATCTCACATGTGGATAGATTCTCTTTAAATATGTCTGCATGAGGAGTGAACAAAAGGGGCTGTAACACTGTCTTTTACCTTGAGAAATGTTTTCTGTTTGGGTCTCATAACCACACTCTCTCTACTGGTTTGATTCTGGTATCTTTCTGCACTACTCCCAAACTTGAATGAGCTGTCAATATTTTAGCATTGACAGATTCTTGCATGTTTCTACTCTGAAGTTTGTGATGGTCTTTTAAGCACTCATTAACCTTTCACTTTTATTTCTGGTCTTATATCGCAGTTCAAATGATTTATTTCTTCCCATGGCACTATCACCTTTTGTGTTCCACATCTTGTAATGCTTTCATGTTCCCTAGCTGACCGTTTCTGTTTCCCTTGTGTCGGCAGATCTAGAGGTTGGTGTGAAACCTAGCTGCAGTGCCACAAGCCTGCCTTCCCTTCTGAAACACGAGCAGGCCACTTTCTCCTCCACTGAAAATCTGGACTCATCCTCCAGCACCCCATACCCGAGTTCCCCAGCTCTCAGCTCAGCCAAGGTATTCACCCTCATTTTAGCCAAACCCCTCCCCTTAGCAGCTGTAACGAGGCCCAAGTCTGTTCAACTTCAGACGTGATAAGAAAGTTACTTGATATTTGAGAGAAGTTGGTGGGTGCTGTTTCTTTTTAGCCTTCTAAACCTTCAAAACCAAATCAGAAGAAGTGCTGTGTCTTGACAGGCTTAGTAACTTTAACTTAGGGGGTGGTGCTTAAGGAACTGTTCACAGGCTGTATTTTCACTTTTACTCCATTTAATGAGTTTGTCAATGTAAAAATTGGGCCCAAAGTATCAGTAAAAGTTTTTTTTAACCGTCTTCTCTCTCTTCTGTTTTCAGGTCAGTCTGAAAAGCCTGCAGGTTTACGACGACTATGGTGTTTCAGAGGACCCTCTCCAGCTTCAGGGACAAGTGAGAGAGCTAAAGGTTCAACTGGAAAACCAGGCCAAGCTCATCCTCCAAATGCAGAGTCTTCTGCGGAGGAACTCTCTCACCAGCGACCTAGTTGCCAGCACCTCTGATCCCTCAGCTGCCAGGGATCAAGAGGGGACACAGAGAGAGGACCGTGGCCAAGAGCGGAGCTACAGAAATGGGCAGCTAAAGGAGAAGAGGGAAGGGAAGAACCAGGCGATGAAGGATAAAACCAGCCACGTGAACATGGAGCTGGAGAGAGAGAGGACACTGAACAGAAGCATGGGTGAACAGCAGCAGACCCGAAGCCGCTCCACATCACCTGCCAGGTGAAACCTTTTTTTTCAGCATTATCAATATTACACTGTTTTCACACTGAGGGAAAGCTGCACAGTCATTTTGAAAACTAAACCTGGACTAATGCTGTCCTCCCCTGCCTGCCCCCATTCTGTCTTCTCCACAGACTGGACTCGCTGGTGCAGTCTCAGGCCAGGGAGCTGTCACAACTGAGGCAGCAGATCAAGGAGAGCCGTAGACTGGGAGGCCTGCAGCGTCGGCAGCTGGAGGAGCTTAGCAAGGCCTTCAAGGAGCTGCTGCAGGCTGACAAAGTCAACCATTACATGGGAGAAGTGGTCAAGGAGCAGCTGGACAAGAGCCTGGGAATTCTGGACAGGCTGGAGGGACGACTGGACAAAGGTAGCTGCTGCCTTGAATGTAACTGCATCTTGGAGTGCTGTCCTAAAACACATAAGTCCTGCCAACACATGCAAATAAAGAATTAAGTTAGGTTTATCAGGCAGATGCTATATTTTAAAAGGCTGCTGTGAAAACGGTGCTCACCCATTGTGCAGACATGATTTATAAAAAAAGTGAGCCACCAGCAGAGGCGATCACAAAAAAGCAGTCATTCGTAACTGATTTTTACAGACAGGTCCTTGACAGCATCTTTTCCTCTGTCTGCTAGGAGAGTCTCATCTGGATAATGAGGATGTGGCAGCTCTGGAGCTCTCTCGCAGGTACGTCAGAAGCTCTCATACTGCACTTTCTTATTGTCTGTGTCTTAATGAACCTTGCTGAGGTACTTACTGACTTGTCTTGAAATTTTAATGACATGCTTAAATAAACGGTTTGTTTTTTTTGGATCATATCACTCTCATCTCTGTCCCACAAATATGTTTTTCCCTTGTTAGACAAATTAAACAAATGAGAAATAATATAATTAATGAACTTAAGAGATTCTGGTAGGTATATTTTGTTTTGTAGTTCAAATTGCTCATGCTACTGTTACTGATTTTAGGGTTGTTAACTGAGCTGTTATGTTGTTTGTCGCCTGACCCTTTTCAAGACCTCCCCCCACCTCCACACAGCCAATTGCCTTATGACCCTGAGGCGGTGCGTGTGTTGTTGGTTTTGAATAGCGTCCTGCTGTTGACCTGATTTTTTTCTGTGTCACCCAAAACATTAAGGTTACATCGCCCTTAACTGGGTCACCGGTGTCTGAGACGGGAACACACACACACACACACACACACACACACACACATACACACCACATGCTAGTCATGCAAATGTTCGTCAGAGATAGCATAAATATACAACTTCTTATTTCCCACTATTGGCAGGAAATAAATAAAAATAAAACTCCAAGTGCGGTTTTCTCGTGTTTGTCAATAACATCACTGCTCACAGTGACATATGTTAATCTTCATTATTACTGATGTGGGCAGTCCTGGGGAGCCTCATCATGGATCACAGTCATTGCTGCCCCATGAGGAGAGCATGACAGATCCTCCTGACAGCCCTGCTCAGATCCAGCAGGAGATAGATACTCTGCGCGTGGAGCTAGAGGGCGAGAGAGAGCTGCTGCAGCAGCACGTCAGCCTCCTCGTCCAGCAAAACCTCAACCTGGCCAAAAGCACCAGTGAGCAGCTGGACCTGTGAGTGGGTTCGATCCAGACAGACGGCGTGACGTTTGCTGTGAACTCCTCCTTAATACTTTCCAGCTTTCTGTTTTCTGCCAAAAGTCCTCTGAACATTATTTTCTCGACATGCTCAGTCTCGAGTCGTGTCTCCTTTTTTTTGGGTGCTGTTACTCTCAATTCTTACTTCATTCCTCTGTTTTACACTGTTTTGCTCTCGTTTTCTGAGATGATCTGACGGAGAAAATCCAGCTGTCGGGTTCTCTGGTGGGACCAAGTATATTAACAAGACTAATTCTCTCCTCCTCTTCCACTTCCTCCCAGGTTGGCCAAAGAGCTGCAAGAGAAGAACTGTATGATCCAGAACCTGCAGAGCCAGCTAAGAGGCCAAAGTCTCAGCAGCCACCACAGCTCTCACTCTGACCTGTACCACTCAGACAGGACCTCCTCCTCCTCCTCCTCCTCCTCCTGCTACAGCAGCCCGGCCACACAGGGCGGCACTCGAGCCCACAGTAAGCACACAGATATTCTCATATCTACTACTTACTTACTACTACTTAAACATAGTCTTAATAATGGATTTGGGATCAGGTGTGAATGCCAACTTAAATGACAGTCTTAAGTGTCACAAATGCTTGGTTCAGCCAAGTGTAATGTGTTCCAGGCCACACTAAGATTAACTCAGTTAGCTCCATTAAAAATGCATATTTTTCCCTCTTCTTGCCTCAGTGGCATCATTGACATTACCTAAGTCCTTGTCCGCGGGCCCAGCCAGTCTATTTGAAGCCTGTAATGGCACTTATTTTCCACTCAGAGACATTCTGTTGCAGTGAGGCGTCCCACAGCACAAAGCGTGCCGGCCAAACGCAGCGCTGGTGTCCAGTTTCAGTCCACCTCCACTTAAAGCTGCATTATTCAGTGGCACCTATCCGGTTCAATCTTCAAATTGTGTTTCCCTTGGGAAAAAGAGACAGTGAATGTCGATACATGAGAGGCCCTGCAGACCCAAACTCACATTTTCCGTACTGCTACAACTCTGTTTCTTTTAGCTGTTGGGCTCCATCGTCGCTCAGCCTGTTCTGTTGCTGTTTGTGTTTGTGCGCAGGATTAGATGTAAGTGATCAGAAAGGCCTTCATATAAATTTTAATTTATTTCAATCTATTTATTCATTGTTCAGGTTTAGGCCAGCGACACCCTGCTGATTGGACGGGAGCACCTGTCCCTCCTGGCGGAGGAGGAGGAGCTCAGGAGGAAGGTGTGTCCACTCACAGGGACGCTACCAGCAGACTGCAGGGCCTGCAGAGGGAGAACGGGCGACTGCTGGAGCAGCTGAGGGGCAGCGAGGAGCTCAACACCACCCTGCGCAGCGAACTGGACCTGCATCGCTCAATTATGGCCCAGACTAGCTCCCACCATCAGGATCAGGATCACGGCCGCTACCAGGATGGATCAGGGCCTCAGATGGACACGCACAAATGTGACAGAGCTGCAGGCTCACAGAAGGATGCAGCCGAACAGCCTGGAGTGATGAATTCAGGTGAACATGGAGCACAGGCTGGTTGATTGTGATGTTGTTAGACTTTAGAATTTTTTTTTTTTTTAAATCAAACAATTTACTCAATCTTTGTTATTTGAATTGTAGTTTGCATATTCCCTCTTCTACTTTTTAGATTTTTTTGTTTGTCTTTTTTCTTTTTTTCTTTTTTTTTTTCTCTTTTTATCTTATGCTAGATATTTCTGTATGTGAATACAATACAAAATCCTTTAACGTGCCCCTTTAATTTGACTTTGTGTATGTAGACTTGCTGGCTGAGCATCTACAGGAGATCCGAGCTTTGCGGCAGCGCCTGGAGGAGAGCATCCGCACCAACGACCGTCTCAGGGAGCAGCTGGAGAGGAGACTAGCTGAGGTGGAGAAAGACCCAGGTACTCTCCTGTTACGTTTTCTCTCTCTGTGATTGTTGGAAAGTATTCATGTTTTTAGTGGCTTTATTATTCTGACAAGCATGCGTGCATGTGCGCCCGTGTTCAGCAGCGACCAACATCTTCATCCACGGCAACGAGGAGCAGGGTCAGCTGGCCAATGAGGTGCGATTCCTTTGGGGTCAAAACCAAGCACTGAAGGAGCAGCTCAACCTCGGATCCAGAGGTAAAGGCTCACTTTGACTCGCAGTTAGGAGCACACAAACATTTACCGGCCTTTCCTGCATGGTTCTGTTTCGCTTTCATCAAAACACTGACTTACAGACGTATTTATTTCCTCCAGACAAGCAGAAGGAGAACGAGAGGCTACGGGAGACGCTGGCCAGGCGGACGGCCAAACTGGAGCAGAGCCGGAAGGAGTGTGAAGCTCTAAGGCAAGAAAACGGCAGACTGCAAGAGAAGCTGGAGCACAGTGGCCACGAAAACTCCCAGCTGCAGGATTCACTGCGCCACAGCAAGGAGGAGCTGCACAGGTACACACACACACACACACACACACACACAATATTAGTGCATCATTACCACACAGTTCTAAATGTCTCCTGGCAGTACACATATTATCATTACTACTCTCCTTCATGCACCCTGAAACTACACACAGCTACTAATTACCATTCTAATGAGTCATTATTGTTACCATTGTTCTATACCCCGGATACAAGCGAAACATGATAGTTTGTTATTTGTGGGATCATCCGTGAACACACATAGACATGCACACACATACATTGCGGTGGTAATATGTGACCTCTTGCCCCGCGTCCTGCTGACACAGATGAGCGAGGACGACACCTGAAACCTGGAGTCTAGTTTACTGTCAGATCACGTCTCCTCTCCCTTTCCTTACTGAGTGTGTGTGATGCTAAACACACAAGGCTCATTGTCTTTGTTTTTTTTAGTGATTTTACTTTAAGTAGTGTGTTGTCATCTAAAAAAAGTAATAAATAATAAAGTCACTAATAAACACAACAGTCCAGTAATAAATCTGGTCTTTGTAAAGAAGTGTGTTTTGGTTTAAACATTTTTAGTCACTGAATTTGGTGTGTGTGTGTGTGTGTTTCCAGGCTGCAGAGTGAGGTGAAACTCCAGAGGCAGCAGCTGTCTGACTCCCAGCATCTCCTGCAGTCGCTGCGAGTGGAGCTGCAGGTTTACGAAAAGATCAAGACTGAAACGCACAAACACAACGGTACTGCAATTTTTTATTTATTTACTTGACTTTTTTTTGTTGAAGAGCTTGTTGTATATTTTGTTTTGTCAACTACAACAACTAACCATCTACTTTTACTGTGTTTTAGTCATCGTTTGTTCCAGCCTGTATCAGTCTTTGGAGCCAAATTCAGATTTTCTCTTCCATTTCTACATTTTTTTTTTAGCATTTCTGCTGTTCTGTTTTTACCACTTTCACCTCTGTGTGTAATATTACTGAAACTGGTTTTCTGACCTGCTCTCTTTGTTTAAAAATGATAAATAAACACTCATATTGTCAGTTTTGTTTTATATATTAATTACAGCTCAATACTGAAAATACCGATAACTTACATGAAGACTATATGAAGTGAATCTCCTCTGTGTTCACCTTTAACCTTTGACAAAGTGTTTTACCTCATGCTCTGTTTACATTTCTTTAACACCAATAAGAATATCTCTCCTTCACTGCTCCTCTCAGCAGAGTCCACTGAGGCGACCCAGGAGCCCGTTTCCGTGCCCTCCTCCGGCTCTCTGGATCTGAGCGAGCTGCTGCTGGAGATCAGACACCTGCGGCTGCAGCTGGAAAGGAGCATCCAGACCAACACGGCACTGCGGCAGAGACTGGAAGAGCAGCTGCTCAGGGGAACCAACCGCTCAGAGACCATCAACATCAACTACCTGCTGTCCTCTCCAGGTAAACGCGAGGCGCAGACTCACACATTAATGACCTCTGATGGTATTCAGAGGCTTGTTGAATGCACACAGGAATCCGCCAGGTCACATCAGCTTGGTTTTCTGTTCGTTATAGATGAAGGAGGCAGGTCACCTGGCCGGGAAGGCTGCGATCCTTCCCGCCACTCAGTCCAGAGTCACCACGAGCATACCAGTGTCCTCCATGGTAAGAAAACCTAATCAGAAGCGGCACAGTGTTTTAATTGTAGAAGTAAACACCTGAACATGCTTTAATGTTTTCAGATGAGAAACATCGCGCTCGTTTGGAGGTGGACGGCGGTTCAGTCAGCAGCAGCTCAGGCGACAGTGCCTCGGGCGCTCCCTCTCGCCTGGTGCCGGGTCACCGGATGTGGGCCAACCGCAACGGCCGCCATATTTTGGGTCTGATTGAGGACTACAACGCCCTCCGGAAGCAGATCTCAGAGGGCCGCAAGCTGTCGCGCAGCATGGACGCACAGCTGCAGGAGTGTCTGGACACACTCAGACAGCAGAGCTCGGACAACAAGGTACCAACAGACTACGTTTAAGTTGTGTTTACTTGCAGTTAGAATGTTTATTTTAAAAGAAAAATGGACCAATTTAACAGCTTTCATTAATTCAAGTCATCTCTGTGAATCATGTGCAGATGATGGGTCAGGAGCACCTGAAGAGTTTGTCTGGCAGCGTGAACAACATGCAGCATGTGTTGGAGGAGGCTGGTCGACTGCTCAAGCTGGTGTGGAGAGTCTCTCTGCCAGCTGGTAACACAGCAGGGGACAACCAGCAGGTAGACGTGCACAAACACACATATGCTCCACCTTCCCCGTCCAAATAAGTATCTACATAAACCAGATCTTAAATCTTTTTATCCTCCGTATCAGGATGAGCTGCTGAAAAATGAGATAGCCCGGCTGAAGAGCAGGCTGTCGCAGCAGGAGAGGATGCTGAGTGGAGCCGTCAAACGCCTCCGAACAACCAACCAGCTCAAAGAGGGGATGGAGAGAGTCATCATCGATCAGCGTACGGTCATCTTGTCTTACTTAAATGGTTTAAGCTGTGTACTAGAGCGGAAACAGGTCGTCTGTTGTGAGAGACTATTTTGATATTTAATTAATGTTTTACGTGATTTATTTTTTATCTAGTTTCTTTAATGAATTAGTTTTTACTTTATAGATTTTGATTTCTTACTCCCAACCAACAGTCCATTATTCATTTAAAAGATTCATCAATTAAAGTAATCATCAGTCTCAGCTCTTCTGAATACAGTATATAAATAAATGATGTCTAATTTTTTATACCATTTTTCTCCCTCTGTAGTGTGTCTCACCCATGGAGTGTTGAAGAAAGCGAGGGGGAATTTAGAGGTGAGTTTACTAAAAAAAAAAAAAAAACATGCCCCACTCAAAATGTCAAACTGGGTTTTTTTATTTGCTGTTATAATTTTCCTTCAGTGAATCACTCTTCTCTTTCCTCCATGTGAAATAATGATAGACAAATTACTGTACCCTGTTTGGCCTGAAAGGCCTGTCTGGAGGACCAGACGAAGGTTAGTGTGGTTGAGGTTCAGGCTGTGAGTGATCTGATGCATGAGAGTCATGATGCCCTGTTGACTTGGATTCATTGCATGAAGCAAAAACAAAGCTGTATGTATGAGGTGCTCAGAGTTGCCAGTTTATTGGGTTGATTTCTAGACATTGAACTGTAAATAAAAGGACTGCCTGTCCTTTTGATAATTTTGACAGCCTCTCATCTGACCAACTTCACACTTGACGCCGTGTTCCTGAAGACCAAAGGAAGTGCAGCGTCGAGTGTGAAGTTGTTTTGATGAGCTTTTCCCAAGAAAGCTGTCTACATAGACAATTATGTCTATTTTAGTCACAGTGTTAATTACATTAAAGAGTAGTTAGACATGCCTAATAAACTGGAAATGTATCATACTGTGTTCGTGTGACTGCGTGGGAAAATCAACATGTATGATGCATGATAGGCGTTTTCTACTTGAGGCATCTTTTAAAGGAATAGTTCAATATTCCTAGTAGAATAGTTCATTTTCTTTTTTATAGCTGTTAAAATGAAGCTACAACCAGGAGATCATTAGCTTAGCAAGACAATAAACAAGGGGAACGCTTAAAAATCCACCTACCAGCACGTCTGAAGATCACTAACGTGTTGCATCGTGTTTCTTTATCTGTAGAGAAAAGGTTTCGGTTTTACAGGGACTCTCCGCTGGTTGCCTGGCAAACTCAGTCATGAAGAGACTTGTTTTTTGTACAGATAAACAAACAAGACAGAAAGTGAGTAAGTGAGCTTTGAACAGTTCTTTCCCTTGTATTCAGTGACTGCTAAGCCGTCTCCTGGCTCACCTGCAGACATGAAAGTATCTAAAGTAAAGTATCTTAATTCCCCAAATAGAAGTGTTATTTCCAAAATGTGGAACTATTTCCTTTTTAAAGATGTCAGATGCATGTGTCTGCGGGCAGTTCTTAAATGTCACTGTTTCTGAGCCTTCAGCACCAACTGTTTTCACCCTGCATGTCTTAAGGTCAAACATGTAAAGTTTTCAGTGTTTGAAGGCTGATGTCAACCTGTTTTCTGTTTCAGGAGGTCCCAGTCAATGGCCTGTAGGGGACACTACAGACCCTCCACCTGAACAGATCCACGGCCCTGGACGGACTGCAGGTAGCAGACACTCTGAATCCTCAGAGGGTCACAATAGTGACGCCTCTTTACACTGCAGCTACTAAATCTGCTGGTCCAATGACCCGCACTGCTTCTGATAATGTTTCTACCTAATGTTCATCAGGCCTTATCCTGCCTTTCTGTCCTGCTGTAAAACTGTCACCTTACTCTAGATATCGAAGCCTTTTTATACTTAAATTGCACACGACCTGCCTATAATTTGGTTTATTTTAGGTACTGAAGTTGTAAAAGTTTAGTCTTTTAAAATGCCTATGTAAATAGTAATTCCTGCCATTTAAATATTTTTCCTTTATTCTTTTTATATATAATGGATATAAGATCATAAAATGTATTTTATTACTGACTTAATGTTTTTACCTTTTGTTTTCATCGGTCAGTTTATGTATAGGATGGTTCAAGGCTACTGTGTGTTCAAGGAATTATGTGCAAATGCAGTAAAGAAAAGTTGAATGATGAAACCCAATTGTGGTACAAAAGTCCCTTTATTAGCATATACATTTTTTTTAAAGTACAAATCTTGGCAACCCGTTCAAAATGTGTACATGGATAAGCAGAGATAAGAAAATAGCAAAAGTTCAGATCAAGATTAAGTGAAAATGAAGAATTAGAAAAAGTATAGCACAGCTTTACAGAGCTTTTCTACTACATTTAGTCATTATACATGAGATTATATTTGAAAGGTCTAATTTAAGTGGCACTTGAAACGTGTCTGGCCATTAGGTATTGTCAAAGTGACCTATAAAACTAGGCCTTGGAAAGTTGAACCACAGTCAGTGACTGATGTTTAGTAGCACCAAGATCTTTACAGGCTCGGATCTCTTCATAATACAATCAGGCAGCTTCTCATTGGCCTTTCTGAGGTTAACGCTTTGGTTGTGGTCCTGTCAAATTGAGTTATAACAGCAGTTTTGGCAAAATAAAATGGGAAAAAAAGTATGGCTCCAAACATTATATTAGAATAAACACACTCACTCCAGGTCACAACGTGGTGCTATTTGAACTACTGCGATATCCGTATACATAAAAATGAGGCATGACAAACTTCTTTTTTGTTTTTCTGGATGTACTACTGGAGGTATAAAAACAAAGTTTGCTTTGAGTTTGAGATCCAAGTCTTTTACATCAAACTTATCTCTGCACGAGTCTGATGAAGGCCTGGACAAGCTGGATGATCGGCTCCTGACCTTCATGGCTCGCTTTGGATCCCGGTGTGGGTGGTTTGGACTGGGTGGAGGGGAGGAGGCCGCTGGCTGGAGATGATGGAGAGCCCCTGCGGAAGTGGCGGGACAGACTCGAGAGAAGAGTGCTCTGGGGGACAAAAAAACAAAAACAAAGGCATATTCAGTCAGTATAGTATTAACAATAATGCTAATTTTATTATGTTCTCTTATTGTCAACAAATCCTATGAAAAGACAAAAAATCATCTGTGTTCTCTCAATAATTGCAGCTTAGATACACACTCTGGTATTTTCACAGGTTCTGTTAATGCTAAGAATAATACAGAATGTCACCAGATTTAAATTTTAAAAGCAGACGAGACTTGACAAAGATGTGATGCCTCACCAGTTCAGAGCTGAGCTCCTGTTTGAGCCTTTGTTTGTCTCGAGGGAGGATGGAGGGATCTTTGAGACAGCGAACAGCCTGAGAGATCAGCACGTAGAAACAGTTCTCCATCGTGAACATAAGCAACGACCTGAAGAACAAAGGAGAACAAGTTACAAGGGGAGGTAAGAGGAAACAGCTAGCCTGGTTCAGTCTGAAGATAAATACTGTTTTACATTTTAAAACAAACACGATATTTAATGTATTTATTGTTGGACTTAGATGTGGCGGCAGGCTGATTTTTTTCACCATTAGACTGGGCCAGGCTAGGTATTTCCTCTTGAGGACAGTCTTTATGCTAAGCTAAGATACCTAGCTGAAATTTTTAAGCTTCATGGCACAAAGACATCGTAATGGTATCAATCTTCTCATCAACAATATATGTATTTTCCAAAATGTTAAAATATTTCCTTAATTTTAATCAAAGTCCTGTGTCATTAAAGTCAGCAGCGAGAGGGAGATTTACTCACTTCAGAGCTTGGATCTCCTCTGATGAGGCCAGTGAGGCGATGCTCAAAGACACTGGCTCTTTCTTCTTCTCCATCTGTGAACAGATGCCACAGAAACAATCAGGACGACAATCATCAGGTTGACTGTCGGCTGATAATTATTCACCATCACACTGAACATGTACCTCGCTCAACATGCTGAGGGCCACGTTGATGGTGGCCAGCAGGGTCCCAAATGACGGAGCCACGTCGGGGTCAAACGCCGGAGTTGTGAAGCTGAGCACAAACAGGGTCCGATACTCTGCCAAGTCCATACTCTGTCGCACAGGCAGACACAAAACAGCATTTCAGAGTCTGGGTTCATATCTTTGCAGCTTCCTGTGATGCTAATAATCTGGATAAAAAAACAAATCGCTGTACTCATTTTGGACACAGAGGAATCATCAGAGCAGAATACGCAGGCTGACCTGGTCCAGGAGTATCTGGCAGCAGTCTGGAGTGAAGTGCTGCAGAGTCGCCAGGGTTTTGCTGAGGATCTTAAGAAGACTGCACTGCACAGCCAGCAGGGCCTTCTGCTCGGCCTCCGCTCTCTCCCCTCCACCTGCTGCCTCTTTAGACGGGGTCTGGGGGGGTCGCTGTGTCCTGGGAAGTGGACCAGGTGGTAACGCCTCACCGTTCTTAGCCTACAAAAATGCCAAAACAAATATTATTCAACTCATTAAATAAACAGTTTTACTGGAGGAAAAATAACAGTTACTTAAGTCATGTTACATGTTATGAGACAGAAGAGGACACAAATGATTGATGATTATGAAATCATATGAATTCTCCTGGTTTCTGACCTGGAGGTAGTGATGAAGCATCTTCTTGCTGTGCAGCAGGTACGTGCATGTCTGACACAGGTAACAAAGGTTTACCTGCCGACGAGACAGAAAGGAAAACACTTAATATCTGAAGGTGAGTGACCGCACCGGCCGAGCAGTCGTGTTATTGTTGCTGATGTGGAGCTTCCCTCTGGACTTGCCTGCACGTCTCTGAGCAGCTTGGGCAGGTGAAACTGCCACTCCTTACAGAAGCTCGAGAGCTGCAGCAGGAAGCCGACCGTGTGATCGGCCTCGTCCAAACAGGCCAGACTCTGCACTGTTCGCACTGCATTCAGACACTGAACAGGAGAGAAAGGTAAACCGTAGTTTAATAACCAAAAAATAATTCTTTTGATAAAAAATGTTTCACTACTGCCTGTCTTTTGCTTCACCTTCAGTGCTTTTTCTTTTTTTTTTTCCCCTAAAAATATTGTTCATGGAAATGCAAAGGTACAATTTATTTAAAGTTCATTATGTGCAACAATGTAAGATTCATTTTTAAACATCTTAATTTATGTACAAGGAGAAAAATATAATGTCAGATTTCAGTATATCGAAAAATGTAAAAGATATAAAAATGAAAGGCTGTGATGATTATTTGATCAACAGAAAATTAACCAACAACGGTTGAAAACGTAATTTTAAAAACTTTTCAGACTTTTCAAAGGTGAATATATTCTGGTCATCTTAGTATTTTTAAACAGTAACGAATCAACAAATTCATAAACTAACACTGTAACCTATTTCACACCCTCGCAGTGGTACCTGCAGTATGCGTTCTTGATGTACTCCAACAAAGTCCAAGGCTTCATTGATGAAGTTGTAACGCAGAGTTTTGAGCAGACTCTCCATCAAAGACATACAGAGGCGGTAGACTCCCGGCCAGCAGGCGGAGTCCTGGGACTTTCGGGAGAAACTCTGTTCAGAGAAAGGAGCGTACTTAGTTATTAGGTCATGTTAATGCCATGTGATGTGCAAGGTGGTCAAAATGTTTTTGTAATTCACTATAAATGAATTTTTGTTACCTGTGATGCTCCATTTGAAGACCCCTCATAGACGCTCAGAAGAGGAAGGCAGATGGTCTGAATGACTCCTGCTCCAGCAACAGCTGCTGCCCCCTGCAGGAAAAATGAAGACACCTTCAACATCTGACAAGGATTGATTTAAAAAAAAAAAAAAATAAATCAATGAGGCTGTTAAATTACTTATTTCTCCAATAATTCCATCACAAGAACAAGTAAAATGGAATAGAAACAGCTTCAAAAGTGTTTTGTTTTTTTACCTGTGGTGTGCGGGCCAGTGTGAGCAGCAGGTGAAGTGCGGCCTCGGTGAAGTAGAGGTTGTGTTTGGATCGCAGGCTGAGCTCAACAGCGCTGAGCACCGAGGGGAGGACTGGAACCTTCCTCATCACTGACACCCAGTGCTCTCCATCCTCATCGGTGCGGCACAGCTCCTTTGCTAAGTGCAGTGCCAGCACACAGACCTGATGAAAAAAAAAGGTATAAAATGAACTTACACTCACTGTTTGAAATGAAGAGAATCATCAGTTAGCTGATGATGGTGAAAGTGTGAGAAACACAAGCTTATTTTCTTTAGGTTGTTGCTCATACCACAAAAGTGAAAGTGGATTTTAAAAAGTGTTTTTCAACATTAAATGACCAAAACATTTTTTATCATTTCTATCAAGACTGAAGCTAAATGCTAAAAACTAAAATTATTAGTTTAACTACGAATCTGGATTTTACAGGAAGAAGCAACCACAATTTTAAATTATGAAAACAAAATCGTCTGTCCATCCTTGCTGCCTTGACTCACCCCATCTCTCTGGTCCTTCTGTGGGCCGCGGGGAGAGTCCGTCTCCATGCTGTCTTCATCCTCCGCCGTGTCTCCTGTCTGGCTCATGTGACGAGTATTGTCGATGAGCGCAAGGGCCTCATCTTTCACTGTCTCACACACTGACAGCAACAGCTGAGGCAGCTGCGAAATATCGCCACCTAGTGGACGGAGATATGAATTAAAGAAAACTAAACTACTGCGAAACACAGATCGCAGCAGGCACACACGCCTCTTACCGTTGAGTCCCTGAATTTGCAGCACAGAGATGAGTGCAGAGAAGATTTTAGCTTTGGTCCTCTCCATCATCTGCTGGTCAGCTTGCAGGACACTCTCCAGGATGAGGGAGAGGGGGGACAGGATGTCAGGGGCTGTTGCTACCACACTGTGAGAAAGAAAGCAAGCAGCAACAGAGTTCGTTACAGACGAATGAATTGTGCGGTGTTGACAACAACATTTAGGAAACAGCTCACTGTCAAAGGCATGAACACACACCTTCTCCACTGTTTGAGGAGGATGAGTAGTAGAGTGGCCATCATGGATCCAAGACGAAGACAAGGCACAGACATGGGTGTAGTAAGCTGAATCAGACAAAAAAAAAAAAAAAACAGTAAAACGTTAACAAAAGGCTGAGAAATAACACAAGAAATGAGAAGCAATGATCGTTACACAGTGATGACTTACAGCAGCTTTGGTCCCGTCCAGGACGTCCATGAAAAGTTTCAGCTTGGTTGAGTCGTCTGTTAGCTGCATCACATCAGACTGGAAAGATAAAAACAAACCAATCATATATTTAAGTGCTCCACCTGTAGAAGAGGTTATAACGGGTAAACAGTGGTGGATTTATCAGGATACTTCACATGCAGAAACTCAAACAAATCAGTCAGAAATAAAAATAAACAATTAGTTTGACATTTTGGGGAAAATGCTTATTGGTTTTCTTGATGATGACTGTTTGTTGTCACCTACATGTCCAGTGGAAAGTATTAGCAGCATCCGCCAGGCTGAGATCAACATCTGAGTCTCAGTGAAGTAACAGATGCCTTCCTCCTCCATCTCTGCCACATGGCACACGAGAGACTTGACATACTGGGACCAGTACTCATATCGTCGTGCATTGGAAAACTTCTGGAGGCCGTCCTTCAGAGACTGCTCCAAGGAACCACTGTGACGACAACACAAACACAACGAACATCAGTTATGTGAGATGAGAGCTATGATCTGTAAACTAAAGAGATAAACATGCACACTGAAACAGAAACGAGAGATTCTAAAATCACCTGACAACATAGTAGATCTCCAGGCCAATGATTTTCATGACAAGAGCGCACGTCTCCAGAACACACGGCTGAGGGTGAAATACAGTTCTTGAGTTCATATAGTTGACATCCAATTGCTCGCGTAATTGTTACTGCAGTGCAAAAACAGAACAACATACCTCTGTGGTATCTGAAGGTGGGGTGAGCGTTCCAAAGAGAGGCGTCGTCAGATTTTCCCAAAACCTCTCTCTGTGAAAAAGCAGCAATTTATCAGCATCGTACTATTATAGCAACTTATTATAGCATCATACTCCATTACTCAGTCTTGAAAAACACCCAGAAGCACATCTACCTCAAAGTGAGAATAATATATAAGATGGTGTGATCTTACTTTTTACGTAAGACAGAGATGGCACTATCTCTGCGATCCTGCCAGAGAGCCAAGAGGAAGGCCAGGGCGGCTCGGTGGAGCAGCGGAGGACACCAATACTTCCCTTGCTGTTTGGAGTCGATCAGGTCCAACACCACATGAAGACAGCTCCACTCGCCAAGGAGAAACTCCTACAGGTTAAAATATTACAAATACACAGATATTTTTAATCCAGCATTATTATCGGTAAAAAAAACAAAAAAAACAACACGCTACACACATTTCATGTTGCTCGTACCTTTGACCCCTCGCTTCCATCTTTAACTTCCAGGTTGAGGAAAAGCTCGATAAGGCCCGGTTGGGTTTCCACAGCAACTGTGAGGAACTCGAGGATCATGACCTTGATCCTCATGTCTTCAGTCTTACTCTGCAGCCGGGTGAGGAACGCGTCCCGGATGGCTGCTGCGTCGTTGCCGAGGCAAGCGTAGACGGACATGGGAGCCACCTGCAGATGAAACGCAAGTTAGACATCAAATATCTGCTGTTCCACAAAAAAACAAAGCCATCTTGTACTACTGCAAAGACTGTGCACATATACGGGAGGTCCTTACTGTGGCAAGCCTTTTCAGCAGCTGGATTGCCAGGCGAGGCAGCGCTGGGTCATGTTTGTGGTAAATATACTTGGCCAAGACAACTATGAGATTGTTGCCATGGCCACCGTGCTGGGTCAGGGCCTGCTCCAGAGGGGACACGACATCAGATTGAGGCTTCAGACGGATGACGTTGTTGGTGACGGAGAAGGCCAGTTTGACCGTCTGGATGAGGATCTGACCGGGACCCTCGGACCCACAGCTGCACAACATCAGAGAGAGGGAGGAAAATATTAAGAAAATATAAACTATTACATTTAAAAATAAATAAACAATTCATGTAAACAAATATCTGAGGTTTGGGTTAAATTATATAAAACATAGTAAGGCGTGAACAGTTGTCACCTGCTGGGTTGTGCAGCCAGGACCACGTCTATGGTGTCAACTCCAACTCCCATGATGTTGACGACGGCCTGTCCAGCCTCAGTGTTTGCCAGGCTGTAGATACACAGAGACTGCAGAGTGGGGGTGCTGCAACAAGAAGGAAAAGAGCACATCAACAACTTCTCGAACTTAACTATCAGACACCTGTTAATTAAGTAATCATGGTGGCAACAAATATAATTTCCATTACTGATCAATTCTTTAGTCAATAAAAGCTGACATAAATGTATTGTTTTGTATCACCACCAGCGCAAAAGCCAAAAAAAAAAACTGCCTTCAGATTATCATCAAATCAAAAGAAAAGCAGCAAATCCTCATACTTAAGAAGCCAAAACCAGTACATTGCCAAAACCAGTACAAGATCAATTCACAATATTTATTAGCAGAGCAATCACTAAAAAGAGAAACCCACATTGGAACATGTGGGTTTCCACCAGCCTGGTTGCATGACTTGAATTCAGGTCATGTTCATCTGGCTGAATTAACAGACAAATGTGAAGGCAACAGAT
>JBAJHX010000035.1:11724156-11752681 GCA_037176925.1 Amniataba percoides | reverse complement strand
AGAGCCATTTTTGGGCGCCCGTGCCCGGGACCCATAAAATACGTAATTTTACGCCCCACCTTGGGGGGGTACGCAAATTTTCAAGAGTTTTCGTGCACGTTCAGGCCGCGAAAAATGCAATTCATTTGGGAGAAGAACAAAAAGAAGAAGAAGAAGAAGAAGAAAAAAAAAAATAATAAACATTTGAAAAACAATAGGGCTTCGCACCGCCTTCGGTGCTCGGGCCCTAATAAACAGGCTTGAAAGAATTTCACTGGGGCTCACCTTTGTCGTCAAAAACCCCTTTCTCAAAGAAGAAGCGGATCTTATCTCCGCTGGTGATGAAATAGTCAGCATTTCCCTGCGGAGGGAGGTCAAAAGGTTAACATCAGTCACTCCATCTGGCAGGGAACGATTGCATTACAAAGGGCAGAGACGCTCTCCACTGACACTGACTAGACTGTTGACACAAGAGTTTGCCATTAGCGTGAAAGGAGGTGCGTTTAAGGTGGAAGTAAAAGCGTGAATCAGCGGAAGGGTAATGAGAGTAGAAACCTCACCTGCATCTGTAGTCGGAAAGCATGTGAAGGAAAGTAAGACACACGGAGGGGTGAAAACTTTGAGCTGCTGTTTGTAAAAGTCGCCTCACAGAGCTGTGCGCGTTTAGGTCACCTGTGTTTTGAGCTGCTCGTCGTGGTAGGTGGAGAAGGTGGTGCGGCAGTGGTCCAGGACGTCCATCTGTTCCACGATCTCCGCCATCCTTTGCCTCAGCTCATCGCACTCCTGGTGCGTCAGGAGGTCATCCAGAACCACATATCCATCCTTCATGTACTGTCAGTTTCCAACAAAACAACAGATATATTCAATTTACTGTCACATATAAAACAAACAAGTATTTTGTGACATGTGAAATGTGTTTTATGAGTAAACTTTGTGTCTCTGTCTCAGTACAAGAGTGCTTATATTCACTCTTACAGGGGAAATTAAACTGAAAGAATTAACAGATGCGAAACGACAAATGTACTTTTACAGGCAGATCTGGTATGTGGTGAGAAGAAATGGACATTTTGTTCATGTAACACCACCTTTAATAGGACACTTGTTGCTGCTGCTGCATGTTATGTAATGAGCACAATCACTGTCATGCAAACTGCACAAACAGCAAAATTATGCAGAAATATGACACAGAAGCAGAAGAAAAGTCTCTTCACACTTACTGAAGTGCAACAGACCTCGTTAAATAGATTTTAATTAACGATCATAGTATTTTACCTTTTGCACTCACAGTTAAAACATGCAGTGCAGGATGTTAGTTGTCTGCAGCTCGCTGTATCTTGTTTTAATCTGAGTTTTATGCTCACCTTCTGCACATCCTGATCTGTCATAAAGTCCATGTTGTTCTGCTCGGAGGGGTCCAGCAGCTCACGGGGAAGATCCGATGTGTATCATCCGGGTAACGGGCAGCCTGCGGACCACGTGACGTGTCGAAATCAATTAAAGCGTAACTACGCAGAGGTCCCGTAATAGGATTTTGAACTTTAACTCTTTCGTTGCAACGCGGGAGCAGCTGTAGTAACACGGGGCGGCCGCTAGATGTCGCGGCTGTCACTTTCAATATACGTGAGCTACAGCGCCATCTCCTGGTCACTCCGGTTTCTTGACTGCTGGATTCATCACTCCACTACAGTACAGGCAGAAATACTGTACTTCATTTATTTATAGCTGCTTAAGGGAGAGAAAGACCCAGAGAGGGAGAAGTCAGATATTATCTTAAACATTTGACAATAAGAACAATAATGCTTCTACACTTTCTTCAATATCATTGCCAATAATATTATCATTCAGTACAATGAGCATTAGTTTAGTTTTTTTTTTTTGTTTGGTTTTTTTTTTTTGCAAATTTATTCTACTCTTTTGTTATACTGTTTTATTCCAGCACTTACTTTTTTTTACATACTTTACTTACTTTCATATTTTTTGTTTATATGATTTATGATTTTCCTTTGGGATTAACACCTTTGTCACAAACATGAGTGTAATCCCAAACTGAGGCACAGGTCAGTGGTCCGCCAACCAGTCAGGACCCCATGCAAGATAACTTAAATGTGTCATAAAATGATAAATGGAACACTAAAATAGAGACAAAAAATATTCAGGAAAAATAATGTTTATTTTCTGAGGGCCTAACCTTGTTTTTTGTGTGAATTACTTTGAATGTAATCTTTTTAGTGTATTTAAAATAAAATTTAAAAATGTGACGGCGATAAAAAAAAATCACTGTTCGGCTGACCAGATCAAACCCTGCAGACACTGATAACCTGACATACGTTAGCAAATAAGTGTCAGCTCTTTAATATTACATAAAGACTAGAAATGAAGTACAAGGCAGAGGGCGAGGATGTTCATCCTACAAACTCATGTAATAAGTTGTCATCCTCTCAGTTAATGAGGGCATTCACCGTGCTGATGATAGACAATAACTTACCATCATTTCACACCCTGACCTGCTGAGGAGGAGCAGTGTGATCAATATCTGCTGTGAGAAAGAAATAATGGTTAATAAAGAGCAGAAGTGTAATTCAAAACACAACAAAGGCCACATTCAACACAGGTACACCAGCTCCACTGTCCTTGCATTGATCTAAATAAGAGTAATAAACATTAGTAGTTACACCAAGACAAAATGTCAACTTCTTCTAAATGCTTCAAAACACATTTGTCAGCAAAGTGCTCAGGACTTTCCCCTGAAAGAAGAATCACCCATCAAATGGAGAATCAACACTCTTTGCAACAGGATTTAGTGTTAAGTGTTTATTTTATTATCATGTGTCAGAATGGTACAAAAGTAGGGTCTGAATATTAGGAAATCAAAGTTCAGTTGTCCACTGTTACAGACGTCCTGCTTAAAAAGCCAGTGTTCAGTCCACTTGGCAATAAGTCATTAGTAAAGGCCTTTTCACGCAGGTGTGATACAGACAGTGCTGATTAAAACAAGTCCGTCCATCCAGCTTACAGTTTATGTTCAACACTGACTGTCACTAAGGGGGTTGAGCGGGCGGCTTTCAGTATGGCTATAACACGCACAAGTTCAGCATCGACAAACTCATGCTGCCAGATGTCATGGACGTGAACCCCGAAACAAAAGTGTTTTCTTACATCCCTGATCTACAGGCATCAGAATACAGAGATGAGTCCATCACACACAGTAAATACAATCATGTTTAAAAAACAAACAAACAAAAAATACACAGGTAGAGATTAATACAATGTAATCATGGCAGTTTTCTTAATAATGCTATTGTTATGTTCAAGTGAAATGGTATGTGACTGTCTCAGAAATGTACACACTTCAGAAATATTACAGCGTACTCCGTGTACCGTTACACACACTGGAGGCTGAGCTCGCCTCCACTGTACAGTAGGTTAGATTGTCAAGAGTTGTTTCTGTCCTGTTGTGAAATCCTGTTTAATTTTCAGAGGGGACAGGGGGCAGGAGCTGTGTTCAAAGAAATAAAAAAACCCAACACTGCCTTACACAAACTACATGACGTAAGGCATAACATAAAAACAGATGCTGATGTTTGATATTTTGCACTTTAAAAACATTCATGAGACAAAAGTTCAAAGCAAAATGACAAAAAAATTAAAGCTATGTATTGATTGAGGATATTTAATGAGTGTAGATAAGACACCATTTGATCATGTTGATTCAAATTAAAATGCTAGCATGAGCGTTTTCACATAACCACAGGGCATTTTATTACTCACTGAAATTTCCCCTTCGGCTGACTGACCTCATCGCAGACATCCAGCCGAGTCAGTGACGCTGACGTGCAGGAAAGGGAGTGTGGCTGTAGGTTAAATGTGCTCATCTTGTGACTCAGGGGGAAGTGACTGCTGTGGCCCTTACGGCCACAGTCACAGGTTCAGAAGTCAGGAAAAATGGCTGAGGCCCAAGTCTTTTTTAGACATAAATCTGCACGTTAGCAGGAGAAAGTGAGACACAGAAATATTTGGCTGACTACAGATGTGTCGTGATGCTGACATAGCCTGACCATGATAAAGCTGAAATGGTGAATTCCAGATATAATTTTAGAAAATCTAAAGTGTGAATGACTTCCCAGTGATGCCCTAAAGAACATTACTGCAGCCGACTTGGACTGAACAAATAATATCATCGTTAACTGTTGTGCCAAGAAAGAATGAATTTAGATTTAGCTAAAAAGGTCTTCGGCATTAAATAAAGTCTTACGCTTTCTTATATCACTGACTATCCAACCTCCAAAGGGTCCACACAAGATCACAAAATTAAGGCCAAAACACGCTTTTTCTTCATTGAATAACTGACAGTCACTGTTTGAACGTCCTAATTTGACACCGTGGTGCACTGCAGGAGGGAGATTTTTAGTGTCAGCAGCACTGGCAGCTGCACTGCACCACTACAATGGGCCATGTTATTGTATCAAACTTACTTCTGCACTAGAACACACATATATATATATATATATAGATGTATTGCAGTTTAATGTGCTAGTAATAAAGTAATAATACTTGCTAATTGCATTCAGTTTTTGGCATCCAACAGGTCAACGGTCACGATCCACAAAATGTAGTGAAAAACATGTTCCTGTTCTTACTTGGCACAACAAAAAATAAAAACAGAGCAGACATATGAAGGTGGACATGCCCATTAAAACAATGTTTATGTTTAGAAATGTCACACATCCTGGACATGCTGACATTTACCACCTTTCTCTGGTGTCATCTGTTCTTTTTTCCCCACTCTCATCTTCGCCTGTGACCTTTGTTTCCACCTTTAAAACTGGTTGCTAGTCAACACATTCAACACCGAGGCTCTTCTTTCAGAGCAGGACTGCGTAGGGAGCATTTTACTAATGACCCCTAGAAGGGCATTTGGATTTAGCCAAGGCTCAGTGAAGCACAACTCACTGTGAACAAACGTGCAATTGTATTATTACAGTAAAAGTTCCCTTAAATTTCTTTTTTATATATATATTTAAAAAAAGCTAAAATAAAAAAGAAACAGCTGGCAACAATAAAACCACATACCATATGACTGATATGTATGAAACAAAGATGTTACACATTTCAGCTTTACATTTTACAACACATGGGGGGAAAAAAACATAACACAAAGTCGTGAACGGGATGTTTGTGATCATTAACGGGGCACACAGCTTGTAAAAGATAAGGCCATATTAGCAAAAAGATGCCTGGCTGGAGTGAACACAGCAGAGTTACTCCAAATGATGCTATTAAATCCAAGGTCTTAACGAGAAAAGTGTTTCAAGAAGACAAAGCACGTTGCACTAATTTGGACCGTGGATGTGGAAATCACATATTCCGCATACTCTTTCTGTGAGTAAATACATCCCTTGTGTGGGTCGTTCAGCTTCCCTTGCTCTGTGATTTCCTGTTTGTCCTCATTCCATTCTCAGATGAATAAACAGAGCTCTGACAAATGTCCACTTTTCCCTGGGGTGGACTCAGCACGATAAATAGAGGGGTTAGCACACAAACAGCTGGGCACTTAAGTCACCAGCACCTCCAAACACTCTCAGTGTGGAGACTGGCCGTACCTGGCAACTAGTTAAGACTCTCCTGTGTAGAGTTCATCCAACTGGAGGTGCCACCGAGGTAACGATCATCTAAAAGGTCTCATAATTAAAAACCATACATAAAAAAAGTACCCTCATTCTTTTTTATTTTATTAGTCTACAACCTCTTCTGGTTGTATGATTAGCACTGTGCAAGCTTGCATATGTTTTAATTCAATAGGAAATCAACTGTGAAAGGTAATGTTTGTGACCCTGTAACTTAAATACAGGGACAGCAAGGGGCATGCTGTGTGTTATTATAATCTAGTCTGTGAAGCAACATATTTTCAACATTCAATCAAACAAATGTCACTTAAGATCTCTGACAATAGCCAGGTATACGTTTCATAACAGAAGCTTAAAATAAATTCTCAAACAAAACAACAAATCAATGGCTGTGTAGGATGTGTGGCATTCAGTCACTCACTGAATTTTGTATTCATTGTAATGTATTTCTGTGTCTGTTTCAAACATGAAACCAATGTGTGGTAGCATTTTGAAAGTACTAAATTACGTAAAATAAATCATTGACCTTGTTTCAAAAGGCCCAGTCATAATGATTCTCACATACCTTTATAAGACACACCACAAACGTGTAATGTTTAGTCATGCAAATTAAGGCAGAAGCCTTTTTCACGTTCCCAAATTTGACATGATGTTAAGTGACGCAAAATAAAGAGTCCAAGAGGAACTGTGTATTTCTTCACCACAGCTCCCACATGGCTAAGAAATCGCCTGTCACACAGGTTGACGTTATAAATTAACAACTGCAGGGTATTTAGACATTGTACTGTAGGAGTTTGTTCCCATTCGTTTCTGCTGAATATCTGACAGCTCCTCTCTGATGTGCTTTCATTAGTCTTCTGAGTTAAGGCCTCAGCTGTGGGATGATCATCTTCATCACCGAGACATTTTGTTCACATAAAAAGATGCCACCAAGCGGGCCGAGCTTACGGAGAGCCTGAAGGAAACCACAACAGGACCGAACCTTCATGCCTTAACAAATTGGCTGTCAGTTGCGCTATGATTTATTTACTAACATTTACCAGTGTTCTGAGTCACACTGAGCTGCAAAGGGTAGCTGTAAAAATTTCAAAAAGTAAAATCAGGGAGTCTCAAGGCCAGAGGAAGGACAGGCAATCGCTGCTTTGCGCATGTTAAATTTGTGCGTTTCCCATGATCAGCAGGGAAGTGATAATGAGCATTTTTAGCTCACTGGCAAGGCTGAATCGTGCAAAGATTTAGTTTCGTTTCATTTTTTGACTCTTAATAATAAACAGGTTTGCTTTTGGAAGGTCCTGCTGTGGCATGCATATTCAACATTGCCTGCTTGCATCCTTGCAGCTTTATATTCAGGATGATACAAAAAGAAAAGCCACATTATTAAACCTTTTATGATCGAACTTGGCTATTGGATTTTTCCTTGGCGACCACGAAATTTGTGATCCAGGTCTTGAAATTCTACATCCGTGTTGTGATGGGTCCTGCCAGGGGAAACCCCGAGCACTGACCAAACGATAAGCCATGGCTTTACTGAGCACACATGGCCGTAACTGTGGCACACTTCTCAAGTTGCCTGCCTTTATAAACAAAATCTCATTTATGTCTCCAATCAAACTTCTCTCCTCTGCACGTCTCCACCGAGGTTTGGCTCAAGCTTGCTCCTTATCAGCCCTCCAGAGCTGCTCTTTGACCTCTGATGGCAGCGTGTTGAACAGGTCCTCCTCAACCACCAGGCCGCTCCTCTTCAGCAGCCGGCACTCACCCAGCTCCACAGGGAGACACTCCAGACGGTTCCCTCTCAGCTCCAGCTGGGTCAAGCCGGTGAGTTCCCCGAAGCGTGATGGCAGCGTCTGCAGGCAGTTGTTTCCCAGATTCAAAGTGCGCAGCTTCTTACACTTGAACAACTCTGGGGGCAAAGTCTCGATCTGAAGTGGAGAGGATAAGAGGCAGAATAATGAGGGATGTGAGATGACAGTGAACAGAGAGGCTGAGTTGTTAAATTTTTAATCCATATGCTTTGGCTGGATGAGGCAGGGATCTGAGAAGTGAGCAAAGGGCGTTAAGAAAATGAGGCAGATGTTTCCACTGCAGTGACGGGTTTCTGTTCTAGCGTTTATTTAAAAAAAATAATTAAAAAGGATATAAAACACTAAGATCTCAGCACAGGAAAAGGCACTTAAAATTTAATTTGCTGCCAGACTTTAGATATAAACAATACATTTAGGATACTGGAAAAAGAAATTGCAAAAAACAATGGCTTCATAGGTGTCAACAAATAAAAATGTTTTAAAAAGTCAACTAGTTTTTATGTGTGTTTCAGGGACTGATGTCTTATTTGTAATTCCTGTTTGTCAAAAAACAACTGTTCATTGGTATCCACAGTAATCCTATTAAAAAACACCTACATGGTCACAATATTCACACTTACACAACTCATTAGAATTGATAATGTGCCAATGGCGTAACAAGGATTTAGGCAAGAGAGGCCTTAAAAACACAAGAGATACCAGAAGGGTCCCATTTAATGGAGCTATTTTTGGCTGCACACAAACCTGCTGGAACCTATTTTCAGTGTGCAACACAGTAAAACAGCAGTAATAGTAGCGTTTACTGAAAACACATGACGGCGTACGCATCTGAGCAAAAAAGAAAAAAAAACAAGTGCTTCAGGAGAATGCTGTTTTTGTAAATTTAACAAAGAGAAGAGAATGAAATTCCCAAATAAACATTATTATGTTAAAACTAAAATAATCTACTTCAGCCAAAGCCAAATGGACTAACCCAGCCATGACTGTAAAGGGGATCTGGCACGGCCAGATAAGTATTTATGGTAATTATCTTTGCAACTGAAATAAACAACATCCTCCACACATCCCATTCATGGGGGGTTTACTTGAGATAAAATAGTTTACTTGTCCGTAAGTCTGCAGGAGATGGGAACCATTTATCAGCCATTTTGTCTTCTAGAAGAACGAGGCTGGATTAGACTGTGAAAAGGGCAACGAGTACATTCATGCTCAAAGAATCACAATGCAGTCTCAAAAATTGTGTAATTATACCATAAATGTGACTAAGCTTTGAAATCCCTCATTGTTTCTATTTAGTGTGCTGATGGAAGAAAAGAAAATGGACTTGGCAGTAAAAACCTGTGCTTCATTCCAGTCAGAAGGACCTTTATGTAACATGTGTGACAGCGGTAAGTATAAACTGACTGCTGTGTGCGGCTGAATCACCTCCTCTCTCATTTCAGTTATTGGAAAGAGGATAAACAGACCCAGATTATATCAGTGTTTTTGACCTATAACACATAACATGCAGCTAAAATTTGTGTTGATAGTGCACACCTGTAAAACTACCAGTCTTTAGTCATGCGGTTATCTTTAAAGCCATAATTCCCAATCTATCTAAGAACATGTCAGCTGCAATAAGCACTGACCTTTGTAAAAACCTTATCTGGCCTTTGAGTTACTCTTGAGGTGGCAGACAGAAAGATAAAGAGGTAGAGACAGATTTCCTTTATAAAAACAGATAATGAGACTAATGAAAAGAGAAACTGTGCCTCTCACCCTGTTTGCTGTCACAGCAAAGTACTGCAGGTTCTGGAGGAAGCCTACATCGGCATGTATGCTGGTCAGGTTGTTGTGACTCAGGTCTAAGAAGCGCAGCTTGCGACAGAAGAAGAGCTGGCTGGGGATCTTCTCAATCTTGTTCCTATTCAGATACAGCCTCTCCATGTTGGTGAGTGTCCCGATCTGAATGGGGATGTAGGCGATCTGGTTGTACCACAGCTTCAGGCACACAAGCCGGTGCAGATGCTGGAAGCTGATGATCTCCTCTATCGTCTTCAGGTTATTGTCCTTCAGGTCGATCTCCTGCAGGTTGTGCAAACTAAAGATGGAGTGTGGAATGCGCTCGAGATCGCAGCGAACAAGCTCGAGCTCCGTCAGATTGACCATTTTCTTCAGGCTGTTGAGCACCATCAGCTTGGTGCCCTCGTTATTGATGGAGAGCTTCTGCAGGTGTACGCCCACATCTGTCACCACCTGCGGCAGCTTGGTCAGGTTGCTTTTTAGGCGTAGCACTTTGAGCCTTTTGAGCTCCCGGAGTCCGTCGATGACAATGTAACGATTGTTCTCAGCACTCAGGTTCCCAGTCAGGTGGAGCTCACTGAGGTTCTTCAGGCTGTAGATCCACAGGGGGATCTCCTTGATGTCTGTGAACTTGATGTGAAGAGACTTCAGGTTCTCTCTCAGGAAGGCAAGAGCTGGGGCCTCGATTTTAGCTGGTGTGTGATAGAGCCACATCTCTCTCAGGTTGGAGAGCTGAGCAATGATTGGGGGGATAGTTACATCAGGGATAAGCTCCAGCTTGAGCACCTCTAGCTCAATCAGATCAAATACTGTGTCTGGGATCCCGCTGAGCATGAAGAGATGCAGTTCCAGCTTATCCTGGGAGTTCTTGGTTATGCGCTGCCTCAGCTTCTCCAGCGTCCACTCGTTGTTCAGGTTCAGCTGCCTCAGCTTGTTCTCGCTCACCTCTGACAGAAACACAGCAAAGCGCTTGGAGTACAGAGGGTCATACTGATCAATCATGTGCAGCATGAAGGCAAAGTCGTTCTTCAAGTCAGGGATGTCACTGTAGCTGCTTTCCTCACGGATTGATTCGAAAGAATATCGTTTGAGGGAGCGCCTGAGCATCCAACAAAGAGTGTACATGCAGATTAGACCGTAAACAACCACCAAGCTGATGTAGAAACAGGCCAAAATCTTGAAAAGTGTTGCTAATGGGTGAGCACAATAGAAAGTGCTATACCCTGTTAGCTTCTGAATGTTAACCGAGCACACTACACTGAACCTGATGCAGCCTACATAATAGACTGTGTAGCTAATTATCAGTATAAACTTGATTACTTTGATGATGGTCTGACGTATGTAAAGGCGATAAACAATATCACCCTCCTCTACGTGGATCCTAAACTTCTTCACCTTCTCAAAAAGAGCCTTGGCCTGCTCTCCTTCCTTTTTATCTAAAACCCCCGTTTCAGAGCGATCTACTATTCCTTGCTCAATCCTGGACTTTGTTCTTTGCAGCATGGGCACGCTGGCCTCAACATCCTCACTCACACACGAAGCTTTCTTGTCCATCGAACCATTCATTTTTCCCAGAGGTTTGGGGTCGCTCTCCTCGACCACAGTCTCGGACAAAGCCCTTGTTGTCCATGGGGAGTCAAAGCACTTGAGGAGGATGGAGACAAAGTGCTCCAGTTTGGAGCTTGTGCGGGGGAACTTGAACCAGAAGTTGCTGCAGGCCAGGAAGATAAGGGTGTGGAGTAGCACCAAATAGGGGAAATATTTGGCAAACCAGTGCAGTTCATTCTCATAGCAGACAGCATCGACGTAGTTATACTGATGACGGTCGAGGTCGTACTGAATGCCTTTGGGTTCCGGCAAGAAGACGGCGCTCACATTTGGGACGGGCATGGTCTCGCACGACTTGTTGACCACCCACTTGCAAGGCAAGCAGATCATCTTGTCCTGCGTGACCTGCAGTGTACCACCGAACACCGCGATCATCAGCATGACGATCGAGATGTAGTCGGTGAAAACGTCCCACCATGGCTTCAGGATACGGTACGCTGGCTGGGTGTCAGCAAAGTACCGGAGCTCTGTGATGGGAATCATGATGGTTTATCTAAAGAGAGAAAAATAGGGAATTAGTTGTTGACATAAAATTTAAACTGGAGGTTACTCAGTAACTATTTTGATAATTGCATAATTGTTTAAGTAGTTTTTCGTCCGTGTGACAGAAAACTGAATCGCTTTGGATTATTGATCAAACCAAACATGACATTTAAAGACTTATGGAGGTACTTCAGTCACAAATCTTAAGATGCAACTAATGATCATTTTCATCACCAATTAAAGTAATTTTCCTCTCAATTTACTGGTTCATTGTCAGTATTGTCAGAATATAGTGAAATATGTCAACAAAATATCCCAAAGCTCAAGGTAACATCTTCAAACGACTTGTTTTGCCTGACCAACACCTGAAGATATTTATTTTACAGTTTGACAAAATAAAGAAAAACAAAAAAAAAAACAAATCATCACATCTGAGGAGCAAAAACTAACTAAGCAAAAACTACTGATTGATTATCAAAATAGTTGCCGATTACTTTTTTGATGACGATAAAGCTTTGACAAGCCTCTTGAAGGATAGAGCAATGACATGAGGCTATATTTCTACATAATATTGCCTCTATGTCAAATACAGCACCACAAGTCACACAAAATTATGACTAACTGCAAATAGATACCATATTAATATCACATTTCCTGCCCAAGTGGAAAGGTCATTGTTGTTGACTCTTGTTTTTGATCTATTGTGGGAAGTTGAGTGTCGATAAACAGTTTGCAGAACAATGCCATTTTAAAATCATGCTGACAACATAAACATATCCTTTCGAGCTCTGGTTTATGAAAATCAATAAACCCTACATGCAATTAAGGGCTGAAGTCCAATTCAGTTATCTTCATCCTCATACATGCAGCCCAGTCAGCAAGTTTAAAGCCCAATGTAGAGGTAACCAGACGCAGTGGTGGTAGCGTCTGCTGTGCATCTGTATTATCCTGGGCATCCGGCATGTGAAAACACTACAGTTCAGAGACTGCAGAGCAAGCCAGAAGCAAAAAGGACCACAAGCACCACAGCATGCATGTTCTTACAAGTTATTATTTCTCCATCTTATCTGGTATGTGGAGATTTCTCTGCACTAACACGCTCATGGCAATATAAACTTTTAACTACATCTTTCTTAAGGTTAGAAGTTTAATCTTTAGAAGCTGGCTGGGGATACTGAAATCAAATGAAAAGTTGAACTTGGATTGTAAAATGGAAGTGATACCAAGTGATATCATGCTGTTGATCACGTAATAAATAGAAACCAAAATGTATCTCCCAGGCGACCATTAATTTATGCTTGAGTGCCTCGGTCAAACCACAGCTGGTCTATACTTCCTCACACAGTAAATGTGTTAGTAATGCAAAAAATACAGCAGTCTAAGCTGTTTTTTGTCTTGTTAAAGCTGTTTCAAGACTAAAAAGGAATAAACTGTGATGTGGACAAACCACATCTTGTTGTATAGTGAAGAGACATATTCTGATCTTATCACTCCCTTTTGTAAGAAGTCGGGAGGAGTTGATTAAAAAACTGAACCAAAAAACCCTCTCCCTGTCTGCCTGACTTATCCCTTACTTACAGGAAAAGGATGAAAGAGGATAGCTGGTCAAGCGGTCACAACAAAAAGCCTTGTTATATCCAGTTCAAACCAGAATGGCAGTACAGTTGCTGTGGGCCTCCTCTTTTACTTCAGATAGTAGACACAGTGAACCCAACAGCTGCCAAAACAACCCTGAATGTGCAATTCCCATAAAATAATACCCCGACAAGCTTACTTTCATGTCAGATTAATTACATATAAGAAACCAGATAGTATATCAAATATGTTTAGGTTGAAAGCATGACATTTGGAAATTATGACTTTACAACACATACACACAAAAAAGAAAATCTGCTCGCTTTCAATGTTTTCTCGGACAAACACAGTTGGCAAAGAAAGCTAAGAGCTGTGGGTTGAGTAGATAACGGTCTGTCACATGACTACACTGATAAAGTCAATTAGTCTAACAACAAAGTTTCACTCAGCACGTCTCTAAACAAAAGGCCCAAGCTTTTGAAGAGTTTCTATCTTGCATGCAGTGTGACATAATATGATATTTTTAGTTAAAACACACATTATCCTGACACAGAAAAACAGTTTGTAGGAAGCTTATCTTGTCTATGAATCACAATGCCCGTCTTCCTAAAGCAGACTTCAACCAAGGACTTCTCCCACCAGGATTTAAAGCTATCTGATCATTCCAACCACCATAAACAGGAGAGGGACATGATGTCCTAATCCTAAAATTCAAGCTTGATTAAAAAGAGAGAAAAGTTCAGGTCTGGATTATATAGCAACACTGCTCTTGGCTTCCTGTTTGCAGAGTGACCAGAGTACATTTCTCCTGAATTTGTTTCAGAACAGAGCCGCTTTTGTGTCTGCAGTCTTTGTCGACGAGGTCTGACACACAGGCGGAGAGAGGTGCAGGTGAACCCGGCTGCTAAGAGAGCCAACTGTAATTTCTCTCAAGGACACTGGTGTCTCTACACTGAAGCCACAGTCAAACAGAAAAATAGAGAAAACTGTCTCCGCTCTGCAGTTTCAGCCCAGTGCGTCCATCTGAAACGACTGTAAAGGATTATTAATTAGTCATTATTGACAGCCGATGTTAACAAAATTTATGCCTCACAGGAAGTAAGTTCTCTCTCTAGCTCAGTCTTTCATTCTTGACACGATAGCTTCGGTCACTTTTAATGCAAACAACTGGGTACATCACTTTGACTTTTTCCTCCATATATTCCCATATTTAACCCTATAATCCCCTCTATATTTGCCTTTCAAGTGTAACTGTGCACCCTCTCTTGCTCAATCCATGCTGGGTTTGGCTCCAGGCTCCCATGCGGCCCTTTCGAGATGATAAGTGGTTTAGGAAATAGATGGATGGAAACATGAATAAATGCCAGCACTGCCATCGCTAGTAGTTGGCTTGAACTTTTATTACATTCCATTAGACTGATATGTGCTTTTGTTGTTTGGTGTATCTCTTAATTTTCTCCCTGGAACAACTTTCCATCTAAAGGCCAAGAAAACACTCAAAGGGCTTTCAAAGTCTCACACATCTACCAATGTCCTCTCCATCTTGATGGTGAGCATCACCTTAGTGTACAAAGCATGCAGTTCATGGTTGTGATTAAACAAATACTGGACTAGATGTAAAGGATAAATTCATCCAAGCCTTAGCCTACTTCACAGCAGGATCACAAGAGCCTCAGATGTCTTGTCACACAACAGAACTGACACAATTAGCTGGTTAACATAAAAATTCATGTCCATCTGTTTCACCACATAAATCGCCAAACATTTCCAGATTCCAGCTTTTCTGATCTGATCTTTTCTGTTGTTTTCTAGCATAACTGATAAACCAAAATCAACAGACTAATTATCAATGAAAACAATTGTTAGTTGTAGCATTAGTGCACAGCATTATGCTTTGAAGTGAGTTTATAGTGGTACTGATGAAGAAACTAGATTCATTAATTAATTTAACTTATCAACTATGTCCAATGAATAAGATAAGTATCAGCCTAAATATCAATTTGGAGAATCAAAGCTTACTGAAAAAGAAAACCTTTGACGATAATATTTTTGTCTCCTCTGCATAAAAAACCTTAACACATCCGAGAGATGAACATGTCATTCTGCTCATTATTCGTGTGCCTGTTGCTGGGTTTAGCTGAAGCCCGCTCTGATTGGTCGTAATTTCTGATGTGAGGATGTTAAAAACGTACTGTAGGTAAAAAAAAGGTCCCAGATCACGTTCTTGGCAGCTGATAAGGGGATAGAAGACACCTACAAGTCCCACCGAAACATGAGGATCTTTCTTTTCTTTTCCTGCGCTTCCCGAAAAAACAAAATCCCTATTGTGTGACCACCGGTTGGAGTTATCACAGCTTCTGATCTCAACCCATCTGCCCACCCTGGCAGTGTGGCAGCAGAGACAGGGCAGCATTTTCAGTCTTAGCCAGGTCTAACTGGTTTTGGCCCCCACACACACATTTTTTCCTTTTCATGACAGAACTGGTGACGTCACATTCACGCATACAAATGCTCACAATAAACAGGCCCATTCAAAACCCCTTTGAAAAAGCATATGTTTATAATATAATTTGACTGATGGGACTAGTTATTTAGACTAGACTGCACTTGCCAAATGTCTCACTTGGCAGAAAGAGCTAGAAAAAGGCTATAAGAAGATTTTCCGCGGAAAACACACAACAAAAAAAGCATATAAGACCTTACATACACATTACATATGATACAGGATCACTAAAATATTCGTGACAGAATAAACTTAACAACATACCACAAAAAAACATTGTAAAGGAAATACTGCAGATAAACAACAGAGCTTTACAGCCTTTCCAGGGCTAACAAAGAAGCAAAAACAATAAATAAACCCCCTTGTTGACAGTGTTTTATGGAGAATATTGTTTATTCTAACAGCGGATTAAACCTTGATGGCGTTCAGATGATGGAAATTATTTCATTACCTATGCGTTAGGGATTACGAGCGTGTTTAAGGAGATGTGATAAAAGAAAACTAGCATGTAATACAACCATTTCATTAGCCGACCGGCGGCGGGTAAACACGTCTCTCTCGCCGATGCCTGGTTAGCCCGCTGCGGCAGAGAAACCTCCGCCGAGCTGCGCGGCTAGCTTGTTCGCTACGCCAGAAAATGTGGAGAGGACCCACCTGTTTTATTAAAGACGGTGTGTCTCGCCACCTCCACACGCAGGTGACTCATTTCTCAGGTGTTTCTCAGCTGCTGCGGCAGGTCGGACGCCGAGCCGGAGCCCCAACGCGGCGGTGACGGAGGGCGAAAACCACCGGGAGGCGCGAGCACGACCGTTAAGTCCGCGCTGTCAAGGAGTCAACCGCTGCCGCACGAGACTGGCGGAAGTACTGACCGCTGCTGTCAAGATAAAAGCACGGCGGTGGGTCATGCGTGCAAAACCAGATCTACATTCACTTGTTATGAAGAAGTACTCAGGGCTTTGTATTTAAGCAGAAATACTACAGTGTAAAAAAAAACCTCAAGTCCTGCATTCAACATTTAATATGAGTACAAGTACAAAGTTAATATCAATAAAATACACTTAAATTGTACCATACATACACAAATCAAAGGTGGACATTCAAAAAATTTAATCTATTTATTTAAAGCCCCAAATCACAAACATCGTTTGCCTTGAAGGGCTTTACAGTCTGTACATTTGTGACACACTCTGTCCTTAGACCCTCGAACCAGGTCAGGAAAAACTTTTAAAAAAATAACCCTTTATGGGAAAAAGAAGAAACCTGAGGAAGAGCCTCCCCCTGATGCCACATGTACAGAGATCATCAATCATATAGGAAAATATACCTGCATAGTTCATGAGTTTAGTCCATGCATAAGGTATCACAGGTAATGGAAATTAATTCATGAGCCACTCGTCCTTCTCTCCACAACAGATCATGTCCCCACCAGGGCAGTGACCCTCAGACAGGTGGACCACAGCTGGAATCAGTGAAGAACCTGCAAGCCTGGAGTTCAGTGGAGCTATGTCTCTGCATCAGCCTGGCTAAAGTGCTGAAAAGAAACTGAGGCCAGTTCTTATTTTCTTCTGTTAATGCTGAATAGTAGGCTGTTCTGGCATTACACACACCTTTCATATATGTTTTGAGACTCTCTTTCCAGTCCTCCACTTTAGTGCAGCGCCATATCCTCTGTCTGAAAGGGACCCTTATCAACCTGTTATGCAGAGATGGAAGAAGTGCTGCATTCAGAATTTTTCTTAAGTGAACATACACAAGTATTAGCAATAAAATATAGCTACTTGAAGTACAAAAGAGAAAAAAGGCCTCATCGTGGGCAGAATGGCTCATTTCACAATAATATATAAAAGAACCCTCATTCACCTGTGGAGGTGGAAGTATTCTGATATTTGATGGAAGTAAAAGTAGCAATACCAGTGTGTAAAAATACACAATATAGTTACTTTCCATCAGTGCCCACGCGTTATGTTACTATGATATAAAATTAGGAGAGAATTGGAGCTTCAAATGTAGCCAGCATTTGCTTAAATTAAAGGCAAACTATATATTCACACAACACACAAAAACTTTGGTGTCATTTAAGTAAATGTTTTGAATAAGTCTTTCACCACTACAGGAATTACTGTAATCACTGAAGTACTGTAATTATTTCATTGAAAGCTTAACAACAACATTGGCAAAATATGTGTCTCTACCAAATACCAGCAAATAGGAAGTATTATAGTTTACCTTAGTACACAGTTTAAAAGATAATTCTCCCACACTGCAAACGAACTCCCCATACTAGCTACTGAAGTAACCAGTCTGCTGAAGTACCTTCAGTAAAAGCACAAATGAAAACATATGCAACAAAATAATGAGGCGATAAGTTGTGGCTTTGGAAAAAAAGAACATTAACAAATGCTGTGGAAATATGAAAATTAACGTTTTTCATTTGATATTGCAGCTCAACTGTATGCAATGTTTGCTTTGTTACACCTGCTCAAAGGTTCTATTACAAAAGCTGTACAGTAAAGGTCTGTAAAAAGTGCATTTTATGAGTCATTGTATTGCTTCATAGTGTCCATAAAACTACTTGACATATGTAAATCGTTTACTATGAGTCAAATTGAATTTGATGTACTGGTATAACCATAACTAAGTGCAGTTTTGCCTAAGCATGACGTCCAAATTTTATAATGAAAGTAATTGGAACGTAAGAAAGGAAAACAAATCAGTGAAAAAGTGATTTAACTATCCATCAAACTGATAGTGTCCTATACCGTCATTCTAGATCATAGTCTGAAATAATACATGTCATGGAGAAAACTATGCCACTGAAAAGCTGAAATGGCATGAAATTAAATAAAATGTACCCAAACCCACGTTAAAATATTGTCATCCTCACGATCAAAGGTATCTTGACAAATGCACTTGACATTATTTCACACATCATATACCCACCTCTGAAAAGCTTGCAATCAAATTCTGAGAGGACTATTTCCATTAAATAATAAATGCTGGCCTAAAGTATGGTCTTATGAATAAGGAATGAAAGCTTCCTGTAAAAATTAATAGTGGAGAATATCAGATAGACCAGAGAGTAGTGTGATATTAAATCTGCAACACTTGGAGATCATGGGTTTTATGGAGTCAGTCACAGCCAGTTTGCAAATTTGTCATCTGAGCTGCAGACTCCTGCAGCAGCATTTAGCCACGTAGAAGAATGTTGGTTTTGTTATACATGCGAAATTGACCCCTACTTTTCCTTTTTCCCTTTAAATCATTGACAAACAATATGATATTGATTACTGTTTGTGCACAACTCAGTATATTAATGATAGTAATATAATACAGGATGCCGGTCTGACCCTGATTTGGACCACACCATCCACTGCAGAGATATTTCTAAGTTTAAGGAAAATCTCAATCTGAGCAATCATATCAGAGTCTTTCTGTCTCCCTCTGGTGGTTGTTTCATATGTTCAATAACTCAACTTCTCCAAACTACAGCAGGCACAGTGGATCTTTACTTATTAAAATATTGCCATGCAATCTTAACTCCGAGCAAAAACAGTATTTTTCTTTTGCAAGATTGCCTCCACATACACAGACCAGTGAACGTCTTTGAAGAAAATTACACTGACCAATGAGCATGATGAACAAGACTCACACGCTCTTATAGCTAAAATTCATGTGTATTATTTGCCTGACGCTGAAGACTAAACAAAAGTTATTTCTCTTTGTGGAAATTGATATAGGGTTAGCCGTGTCCTTTTCTTTCCTTTGAATTGCCTTCAAAATCATCCCTGGGAGTGATGAGTGATGTAGGTTTGTGCTGTGTAACATTTGGCTTTGGTGGGTTTCATATCTCCGATGGAGCTTGTGCGATTATTTAAGTACTAACATAAACTGAGAGTATTAAATGTAAAACACCCGCAGACGGTTTTAATATTATAGTATATTACAGAATTATATATTTTTACTTTAATACTTAATATATGTAAACAGTAACTTAAATACTATTTTTACTAAAAAAGAATACATGTATCATGAGATAAGATACAAATACAAAGTGTAAATATGCAGCAATAACAATAATAAATTATCTTATTATTGTAGTTTAAAGTATAATGATATAACAATGATGAAAACGGTACAAAAGTAATAGTGGCATGCTAATAAATTAACAGTGAGATGCAAATCTCAAGATACAAATACAATACAGTTTTTATTGACTTGTTTAGAATGAAACTATCTACTGAAATGTAACGTCGGTAGTCGTGACTTTTATTTTGTTGTAAGACCACTTTGTTAATGGAGTTTATTTTGAAAATACCGATACACCTGACGTCACAATATCGCGACCGAAAGAGCAGCCCATGATGAAATCTCCAGTAACAATGATGTTTTTGAAGAGCCAAATATCCACCAATATGTTTATCTTAAAGCAATGCTTTTCTGTTTTTCGTTCACCGGATTGTTGGAGGTCGATGTTGACTGTTGGCCGGATGTCAGCGCCGTCCAGACTGTTTCACTGTCCTCCTCCACCGACGACCAGGACCAGGACCGGGACCGGGCACAGCACGGGGCTTCTCCCCTCTCTCGGCCGGTGTACAGTTCACCTCCTGCCGCCTGCTGACAGGAGGGAGGCTCGGCTCAGATTCTCCACCTCACCGAGAGTCACAAGCGACGCTATCGGAAAGATCCAGTCATCACATTATCAGCTGGTTTACACCTGCAAGGTACCACCATTATAAAGATATACTTGCTGCCTTATCTAATCAAATATCACTTCATTTCTGCTTGAAAAGTTCTGCCTAATATAGTATTTTATTAGTGAAAAGTAAAAATACTCATCATGTAGAATGACACATTTCAAAATATTGTATAATAAACAACTGGAAGATAATTATTGGTACATTAATGTGTTTATCACCTTGATGCTGCAAGGTGGAGCTCATTTCAACGAATTTATCTGCTGTGTAGTCTGTGAATTTGTCCCCCAGAAATCAATAAAGCTTTACTTTCATGTGTAATAACACATCATATCTTATTGGTTGATTATATTTTTCATTATTAATCTGAATCTGCAAAGTAACTCAAATTATCATATAATATAGTGAAGAAAAAGTAGAATAGTATCAACAGCAAAATTACTCAGAATGCGGAGGATACATGCTTATGTTTTGTATGTAAAGTAATTTGCAAAATAACTAGTGGAGAAAAAGTATAAAGTTGCATTGAAATATTTTGTATTTGTATTTGAGTAAATGTACTTAGTCACATTGCAGCACTGGTTTTAAAGTCACAAATCTGACATGGTAGTTATATCATCATTACCATCTTTTCTGCAGGTTTGCTCTACCAGGTCCATGAAGAAGATTTCCAAACTGGCTTATCACAAAGGTGTCGTCATAGTGACGTGTCCGGGATGTAAGAATCACCACATCATCGCTGACAACCTCAAGTGGTTCTCTGACTTGGAGGGGAAGAGGTTGGTGGTGCTCTGGAACTTCTGAAAATGAATCAGAATATGTCAGTAATTCATAATAACAAATGTCCAAACCATAACCAAATTAAATGGTGTGGTTGCAGTATTTCTGTGACTGGTGGTTAGAGGCCTACACATACTGGATTTTTGACACTGATGTTGATATAATTATTGAGATTTTATTGATATGTTACCATATAAGTGGACTTATAACAATATTGTTCTTTATGTTTCATCTTTAGGTAGCAATATCCATGTAAAAAAAAATTTTTGAGTTGAGACAGAAGTACTTAATTTAGTTTTAGTAGTTAAGAAAGATCCCAAATTTTGGCTTGAGCAAAGGATATGAGTGTCAAGATTAATCTAATTTGATCACAAAACACAGAAGTGACCGAACAACACCTCTGCAATCCTTTAAATATGTCTAAGGAGCGCAATCTCTTCAAACTGCACTAAAGAAACTGATGTATTCTGATTTACCAATAACTGTGCATGTTATATTTCTAACCTGTGTGCTCTGTTTACTTCCACTCCAGAAACATTGAGGAGATCCTTGCTGCAAAAGGGGAGACTGTGAAGAGGGCTGAAGGAAGCGAAGCTCTGGAGATAGTGTTGGACGAATCCAGGAAAAACAAATCACAGTGTGGGGAAGAAACAGAGAAATCAGACAGTGACAAAGAAAAACAATAACGCTGTGCTTATACTGTGTATGTATATTTTATATGTATAAGATGTTTATATCTAATTTAATAATAAACTCGCATTTCTGTAATTACTACTGTATATGGTGTCATGAGTAAGGAATAGAAAAATAACAGCTTTTGATTGAAAATGAAACAACCAAAGGTAATCAGAGACATTGGATTGTATTCATAATGTAAACGCGGAGTATTATATCACATTTGCAGGTGTGTACAGGTGTCGATTAATCTTATTATATGTTAATAAATTAAGTTTCGCTCCTGTTTTGATACTGTCGGTCTATGTTGATACTTTCGGTGTGATCGCGTTGGATCTCGCGAGAACAGCGCGTTGTTTTCGTTAATGATAGCATCGTTAGCACTCAGCAGCGATATCCCGCATTTCTGCTGTCCTTTCGTAATTCCTGGGCCGCCATGGATGCTCTGGGAGCCCCGGAGGAGGCGGAGAGGCCACGGCATCATCCTTTCCTGATAGGAGTCAGCGGAGGAACAGCCAGCGGCAAGGTCAGTGCCTTATTTATTAACCGACTAGAGGACGGAAATTAGCCTCTCGAGTAGCTTAGCTTAGCAGCGCCAATATCACGCACGCCCCTTCCTCGCCTGCTCTGTTAATATTCTCAGCCTTACGTTTGCTCTCTTCTGTAGATTCACACAGCTACATGAACTAGCCGCTGTCACGAATTAGTCTCCTGAGAGTCAGCTGATCAACACACCTCATGTCTCACTTTAAGACTCTGACTCAAGTGTTAGTATTGGCGGAAAATGACAGGTCATGAGATATGATTTTTTTTTTTAACCACAGTCTACAGTTTGCGCCAAAATCATGGAGCTCCTGGGTCAGCACAAGGTGGACCACCGCCAGAGGAAGGTGGCCATCATCAGTCAGGATAGTTTCTACAGAGTCCTGACCCCCGAGCAGAAAGCCAAAGCACTCAAGGGCCAGTACAACTTTGACCACCCAGGTAGGTCCTAAAGACACAGGTCTCTGTCTCTTCACCTCTATTCAAAGGTCAGGCCCAGGCCCTTATCATCTTCAGTCAACCCCAGACCTGATCTGGATTTATTTGTGTTTTTGTTTCTGTTTATTTAGATTAAAACCTTTTATTAAATCTCACACTTGAAATAACTGATCACAACAGCTGAAATAACAATAAAATAACAATTACTGCTGGTGGACTGGATTATCTGGCTGAGAGAAACCGATACTGGCCAACACAGATGTGTTACTCAAGACCAGCCTGCGATGTGGTGCCAAGTGAATGTTCTGTACACGAGATTACTGTGACCTTGAGCTTGTTTGACATTAATAAATGATTTCCAGAGCTGACACTAACGAATATTTCCGCGATTACACATTTGGTTGTTTTGGTCCAGAAAATTGTGAAAAATGTTGATTGCTGATGAGGCAAAGATGACATCCTCAATTTGTCTCATTTTGCCTATAATCAAAAGATTTTCAAAGTTCAAAAACTATTCACATTAAGAGAAGCAAAAATCTGAGAATTTGGACTCTTATACATATGACTTAAAATGATTATCAGAATGGTCAGTAATTAAGTTAATGGTTCACGACTAACCAATTAATCAACAAGCTCTGCATATGTCTGATCATATTAAGGGTCAGTGATACTTTTTATTTTTGTATGTGTAAACACTCAGTTGCCAGTTTAGGTACATTTACTTAAAAACTGTTTTACAAAGATGTTGATTCAGGTTTATAAACACTTTGAAGCTGCAGTTTGTGGTTCTTTTTACAGAAAGGTGTTTCTGTTATTTAGTCGAGCCTGCCCTCATTGACAGAAATGGGGAGAATAAAATAATGGCAACAGCTGTCAGTAGACAGTTCAACAGAACCACAAACCGCTGTTTCTATTTTAACTCTCCATGACGGTGAGATGTATTGTAGGGCTTTTGCATTAGATTGAATTTGTTTTAAATAAATATACCTACTAAAATAAAAGAAGAAAAACAAAATGTATATGAAGTTTTATGTGCTGTTTGGGATATTTAGTCAAAGTGTCACATATATGTGGAAAGGAACCTTGAATTTTGGTTGCCAAATTATTGTGAAAAGGTATTTTGCAACAAGGAATTCTGTCAATAAAAATATCTTTTTAACTGTGAAATGCTGCCAACACACATGCTAGAAGTTATTTTTAACATCCAGTCAGCGTGCTGGAACTGAACCTTGTGATAATATTCCTCTAAGTTTACTTTAGTTTAGAGTTTGTTTTTCTGCCATGTTGTACTGGCTGATTGTATTGCCTTCTTATGTAGTATGTTTATGTGCTGCATGCTGATGTTTAAAGTTTGTTTCTGTAATGTCTTGCAGAGGCATTTGACAATGAGTTAATGTACAAGACCTTGAAGGACATTGTGGAGGGACGGGTGGTCGAAGTGCCAACGTATGACTTTGTCACCCATTCCAGGTATGAGGGGAAATTTTCAGCTTGATTCAAGCTTTAATGAGAAGTTTTTTTGATTGTTTTTGACTCTTGTACGAAAATTGTGTGCATGTTTCCAGGTTGGAAGACAGGATCACAGTTTACCCAGCAGATGTGGTCCTCTTTGAGGGGATCCTGGTCTTCTACCCCCAGAAAGTGCGGGATATGTTTCACATGAAGCTCTTTGTGGACACAGATTCAGATGTCAGACTGTCTCGCAGAGGTATTGACGTCTCGCTCACACGCATACATTATATTTCATACGTTGCCGCAGTGTACTAACAGTTTGACCTTGTTATCTCCTAGTTCTGCGAGACATGAACAGAGGCAGAGACCTGGAGCAGATTCTCACTCAGTATACAACATTTGTCAAGCCAGCTTTTGAAGAGTTTTGTTTGCCTGTAAGTACGATGCTTATCGCTCATTCTGTTTTCGTTTTCTCAGCGTCTTGTGTTTCTAAAGACATTTGTGTCTCTCTCAGACAAAGAAGTATGTAGATGTCATCATTCCACGAGGAGTTGACAATATGGGTAAGTGTTTTTTTTCAGCGGTCCCAACAAAAATGCTTTTCTATTCGTTTCTGTCGCATGGATGCTTGACAAATCACCCGTCTCTTGCCAGTGGCCATCAACCTCATCGTACAGCACATCCAGGACATACTGAATGGTGACATCTGCAAATGGCAACGTGGGACCATCAACGGCCACGGGCGAGGCTTCAAACGGGCCATTTCTGAGCAGGGTGACCTGCAGAACGGAGCTGGAGCAAATCCTTCGGGGAAGAGGGTCCTGCTGGAGCCCAGTTGTCGGCCTCACTGAGACTGTACACGGACGCGTCCAGACTGAATGAGCTTTTGAGTCGCTGCTACTCATTTGTGCTGGATGGGTCAGCAACTGTGGTGCCAGTCTTGTCCTCTGCAGCCTTTTTTTTAAAAAAAACAAAACAAAACAAAAAATCCTAAATATCCACAGTTTAAACATTCAGTGCTGCAGACTCTTCAGAAATTGACAGCAATTATTGGTGTGTAACCAATATGATTTTTTCACATGTAAGTCTTCCATGATGAATGTTTGATGTTTCAGTGCTGACTGCTGTCAGATGACCTGTTACTGAAATGGCGACTGAGGGTAGGAAGCGTTTATTGAAATGTCTATTTTTTGTCACGCTTTTGCACTTTCTTCTTGAGGTTATTCTATTTAAGTTATCAATACTTATAATGTAGCTGTGTTGTTGCTTGCCTTGTTGGTTTTTAACTTATTTAAATTAGATTAATCTAGGTAGCTGTGTGGTTTAGTAGCGTCACACCTGCATTGGTAACGAATGCTTCCTTTTGATTATTTACAGCTCAGTCATGCCTTCATTTTTTTTTTTAAAAAAAAGCTAATTTTCCGCTGACCATTCTGTAAAACAATAAATGGAAATTCTATTATGTTTTTAAAGTGTAAAAGTCTTGATTTTTGACTATGAAAATGAAGCCTCCGAGCAACAAGTGTGTATAGAAACAGAGCTGTTTTTGTTTTATTGGAGTTTTGATAGCACAGTGTGATGTGTTGGTTCTGACCATTATCCCGAAAAAGGAATCAAAATGATTTACTACAGCACATTTTGGAATGACGGACACACGAGTCGCCGAGACTTCAGTCACACACACTCTTTCACGCACTGACATGATGGGGACATGATTGTGATTGCCTGATGGTTCTCTACACCTGAACACAGCACACAATGATTTCAGTATGACATACATAGATCACAGCATCTTTAGTAATTTATCTTTTTGTGTGTTTTTGCTTTGCTTTTTTTAGTGCACATATGCATGGCACTTGGGAGAAGCCAAGCTCTTCTCATAAGCATAAACATCCTTTTTGAGAACAAAAGGAGCACTGTATATAATACATTTCATAACCATACATGATTCTTACACAAAAATGTTTCAAAACAAACCCAGTCTCTAATGGTCATCCTCTCTTCAAGTTCAAATCCTCTCAGGCCTCCCCTCCCACATCGGCAGGCTCTCAGGTCTGCGGTCTGACGTCACAGTTCGGGGCAGGTCGCTCTCGAGGTTCTGCTGTGCGAGGGGAGCTTGTGAGTCGAGAGGGTTGCAGAAGATGACCGGGAAATGGCACATACATAAAGGAAGAGGAAGGAGCGACTTGGAGAGTAATGGACCATTCAGCTCAATCTCACACACACGCAACAGCTCCACTCTAAAACAGAGAGCCCAGGGAGCAGACTTTGGTTATTTTTCCGTAGCGTCTCCCTGTCCGCTCTGTGTGATTCTTCGCTCCTCCTTGGCACCAGGCTTCCTCCCGTGTTTCACCACAGTCACTGAATCTCTCCCCTTCTAAAACGCCAGAGCCACAATAATCCCAAATATAATCTCCCAGAGCGCCAGGGCTCTTTGTAAACCTCGGCCACGCCTCAGCTGTCTGTAGTTTGTTCTGCATTCCCCACAATGAGTCTTCCATTCGCTCCAGCGAGTAGCTTCCATTCGTCTTTCTCTCAGTCTGTAGTAAAGTGGAGTTAGTGTCATGAAGCACAGTTGGAGGTCAGTCTCGTAGGGCGCCACGGGCCCTAGGTCTTCTCCTCGCGGTCAGTCTTGCGCCGGGTTATGTTCCTGGGCTTGATCTTCAGCGACAGCTCCCACAGGGCCTCTTCTGCCAGGTGGTCGCTGAAATCGTTGAAGAAGGAGACGATGTCCTCGTTGCGCTTCAGCTCGTAATGCCTGAGATGGGAAGATGCAGAGGTTTGATTAATGCAGTCACTCATTAGCTAGAAAACAAATAGCCCATGTGGAGATGGCCGCAATGGTTTATGACATTAATGAAAAACAAAGTCGGCATACATTGTATTTCCTGCCAGTGGCAAACAAATGATGACATTTATTGCTGTGATTGATGATTACAAAGCTTTAGAATAATACCTCAACATTACATCTGTTCATCATACTGTAAATTCAGCTGGGTGGACTTACACTTGCTGGAAGCGCCGCATGCTGTCCAGGATGTTGAACTGCTGCCAGCGTTTGGAGAAGTTGACCTTCCCGTCAATGAGGTCAGGGTTCCCCAGGTGGACAAAGGTCAAGTCCTGGAGAATGAGACCCCTGAAAGGAGGAGGACTGAAGTCAAGTTCTGGCTCTAAAAAAAAGAAAGTGCAAGACTTCAAACATGGATGCATAGCATTTGTTCACTTACAGGTACGGGATGCACGGAGGCTCCACTTCAGCCAGAGCAGCTCTGTATGCTCTGAAGGATGAGGAGCTGTCAATCAACGTGCAATATTCCTCCAGTCCCTGAGAGAAGAATAATGAGGAGATGATGAACGCAATCATGATACTTATATGTGATAGAGAACGGTAGATCTCAATGAGTACATTATCTTTGAGGACAACTCCTCTCACCTCTGAGGTCTGTTTCTGCCACTCCAATCTCCTGATGGGGGCAGAGTCCAGCGCGGACAGTATTGCCAGGTAGGAGTTGAAATTATTCAACTTTCTTAAGTGCTGCCATAAGAAATATGTACAAATGTTACAGCTTTAAAACAAGAAGTATGTTATGTGACAGTATGTTTAAGTCGAAGCCAACTGACCTTCATTATCTTGATGAACTTGAGAAGCAGCTTCTCTCGGTCTTGGGCTTTCTCTTGCTGGATTATCAAAGAGCGGACCCTTGAAGATAAAAGAGAGACAAAACGTGTCGTGACAGTATTAATGAGGGAAAGATGGTGAAACAGGGAAGAATAGAATCCCATCAACAAGGCAGCGAGATATAGGCAGTGTGGCAGTTTATGGTTTTCAGCCTCACCAATAGCTCATGTTGTTAAAGTGCTCTGTGAATTGTGTCAGGTTCGGACTCTTTTCCTCATTCTGTTCCTTGGCCCAAAGCAGCACCTCGGGAATCTGGAGGAAAACAGGAGTAGATGTTGAGGTTGACTGACCCTCAATCGTCAATCAGTGTCAACAAGTGCCAGGAGTGTTGACCCAGAGACACTATCTTACCTCAATTTTATAGAAGAGCTCAGCATCAAGGAGAGTAAGCTGATCAGCAATCTCATGACTGCGGAAGTCGTGGAGGGTTCCAGGCCTGTTGGGAGACACAAACTTTTATTGTTATGGGATGTCTTAAACTTACATTTTTACACTGCAGATTGGCTGCAGCCACAGGACTGAAGCAGATACGGTACAGTAAGTTAAGGGTGCTGCTAAATTGCTTTACAGCACGTGTGGTCATGTGGTGAAAAGAACATGAATCTCAAGTTTAATTCTCATTTTGTTATGGAATATTAACACATTTAAATTATTTCTAAACTAAATTAGATATCCATAATTATCAGGAGATAGTAGAGATTTGAGAATACAGTGTTTTGAGTTTGGAGGAAATTGGAGATTTGGCTATTTAAATTGATCTATCATGTAAGATTATTGCATGTCACACTGCAAGATGGGCCTGATAAAATCTTGGTTGCTCCTGCATCACACAGTATGATATCAGTTTGAGGCATATCAGATTGTAAGAAGAACAGAGGCACATCATCAGCTCACATCATCCATCA
>JBAJHX010000035.1:11707143-11724056 GCA_037176925.1 Amniataba percoides | reverse complement strand
CACAGTATGATATCAGTTTGAGGCATATCAGATTGTAAGAAGAACAGAGGCACATCATCAGCTCACATCATCCATCAGTGTTCAAACTTTATATCCTTTATCTCTATACTTAAGTATTTCCAAAATGTATTGCCAGTTAGTGTACTCTGTGTCATTTAATGCTGTATTTTCCTTGGTTGGTGTGTAGGCAGCAACAGTCACATTGTGAGTAATTGGTGCTAAAGTTCTAAAGCTATGTAAATTTAGCTTCAGACTGTCTTTGGGTGCCAAAACTCTAAAATTAAATCTGCAGTCAGTGGAAGTGTCTCACGATTCCTTTCAGTGTAAAAGTAATCTAATCCACCATTAGGCTTAAGATAAAAGAAAGAAAAATTGGTTCTAACATTGTACATGTCATACTCAAGGTCATTTATAAATTACCCTATAAATGCTATTTCGTTAATTGCAATGTCAAATGAGTAATGAATGTAGTGTTACACTTTCACTCCATATACACCATACAAGTGCCCCCCAACATTACCTTGCAGAGACCCCTCGGGCAGCGAGCGGCTTCAGGGAGTTAGTGTAACGCAGCAGCTTCTTCTGTTCCACCTTATCTAGGATGTTCTTGCGGAGCACGCGGGCGAGGCTGAGCTCGCCGTTGCACACCAGTGTGAACACCAGGTCCATCAGCTGCTTCAGGATGTCCTCCGTTAGCTCCACCAAGCTGGAGGACAGAGGAAGAGAGAGGGGGAATGATTCAATGATTCAAATTTGTGGTGGGGAGAGTGGAGGAGCCGAAGAAAGGAGGTAATTCATCGGTTGCTGTTGTTGATGAAGTGTAAATTAAAGGCAGATTTGGAACAAAGGGAGAGCTCTCCGGGTGCTCTTGCAGAAATGGCGACATATTTTCTGGTTACAGCTGTCAGCAGGACAATAAAGTAAAGCTCTTAGGATGACTGAGCTCAAATAAACATTACACAGGCTACAATTCATTGTTAGTTGAGTAATACGACTGAAGAATGACTTGTATTGTTGTATCCCAGCATTAAATCAATCATTCATTGATGCACACGATGCAGTTTGAGTCTATAAATAGCCTTTAAAGTGAAGCAATATCGACTTGTGACCCCCTGTGAGGTGACTTATGTCTGTGAGGAATAGTGGTTTGACTGGAGTTTTCCATTTGAATGATCTTTATGGACCTGGTGGAAATGCTTCAAGTATTCTTTCTTCGTCTCCATTATCTTGTTACCCTTTGTGGGACCCCCCCACCACCCCTGTTGTTAAGCTTGGTCTTAGTAGATACTAGTATGTCAAACAACAGACTCAGAGTCCTACTCACCACAGCTCATCCACCACTCGGACCAGCACAAAGAATGTGTTCTTGCTGACCCGCTTCTTGAAGGTGTCCGGGCTGTGGCAGAACCTGGTGTATGTGCTCCGTGGTCAAGGACAATGAAAACAATACTGGAGTTGAAGTTTACAGTCATTTTGCGGTTCCGACATTTAATTCAGTAATTATTTAGCTTTTATCCCACAGCTCGAGTTTGCTTCCATTAACAGGACTTAAATTCTAAAATAGTATTTTATTTGAAGCAATGTATTCTCTTTCACCTTCACTGCGTACAAACACATAAATACATAGCAATAAAAAAACTCTAGATATGGACGTCAGTATCCATTAGGAGAGATTTACGGTTGTTCTGGAGGTCTCCATCTATGAATGTTTGTAATTGAAAAAGCTGAATGAAAGCACACAAGATAAAGCAGTCTTTTCTCTGTAAATAAAGATTTTTTAAATCACTAGGCAAGAAAAACAGCCCTCTGCCAACAAAATTGTGATTAAGCACAGAGTGACACATTGAGTGATTTGAAAAGGATATCTGTAGTGTAGCTTCTTAATGAGGTCCTCGGGGGTTATAAAAGTCCTATATGTAGTCAGAAAGGCTTCACAGTACAAAACAAGATCTGTCGAGAGAGAGAAAAAAATGAAGAAAATAAGCAGCATATTTCAGTTGAAGTGCAGACAGAGTTTCCAATTAAATAACTAAAGCTGAAAACACATCATCAAACGTGAATGCTACACACACCCAGACTGACACATGGCAAGTAACTGAACCAGAGAGAGACTGGGGCTGTTTAAAATGCTCCTCAGACGAGGAGATTATAGAATTAACAACCCATCAGTCAAGCTAAATTTTTTTTTTTAAATCACACTTTATGAATAAAATAAAATAAAAATCAGTTTTTCAATATAACATGACTGCAGGTCTGTCAAGCAAGCAAAACAAAGCTGTACCAGTGACCCAGAAGCCCAGTAACATACTGCACTGCACATAACAGATACACGGGGTGAACACGAGTCTTACTGTGGTCTGTACTGTACCTTTGCGGTCTGTTTCTGTAGCGTGGACTAATAGAATATCTCCCGATCCAGCACGAACGTCTGGGCCATCGTCGTTCTGGAAAAATTAAGGAGAGCAAGTGAGGCGTAAAGGATTGGAGAAAATGAAACGGAAGATAGAAAGAGGTGGATGAGATTGAAGGGAGGAGAGGAAGAGAAGGGTTAGAGTTGATGTGGAGTGATGCAGTCTAGCACAAAATGTAGCTTGCACCTTTCCTTCTCCTGCCTGTTTTTTCTTTCTTTTTTTTTTTTTGCTTCCACCCCTCTGAAGGTCCCCCCCTCCTCTCCCTGTCCTGCACCAGCTCCTCTGATGACGAAGAAAAAGTCAGACTTGTGTATGATAAAAGCCCCGCCACTGCAATATGTCTCCTGCAACAGCCCTAAATGTCATCACAGGCTGTGAATCTTCCCTCCTTCCATCTCTGATCTCTCTCTCTGTCCCGCTCTGTAAATCACCGCTGTCACGTTGGCCCTAACCTTGCAGAGTGGCGAGCAGAATTTTCACACATCTGTCTATCAGACCGCACCACACAGGACAAAGGAGGAGGAGGCGTGGGAGGAGGGCGGTTTGTCAGTTTCAGCCCTGCAACTTCAAAGAGTTGACTCCAGAGGGCAGCAGCAGCTATCACAGATGGATCTGAGGATCTGATTTCACATCCGAGTGACCTTTAGCCTCGTGCTCAACAAATGGGTGGTGCTGCTCACTCCTGTCGCAGCAGATTCCTCAAAAAAAAAAAAAAAAAAGGCATGCAGCAGTGGTTGCCTCACCTCTTGTTTTAGTGTTATCCTGCTCATAATCTCCTTGTGATCTATGAGGGAGAGCTCGTCCACGTCTTCCTCGTCGCTTCCGGCTGACTCTGTTGACTTCTGCCTCCTAAAACAAACACATGCATGCTTGTCATGAATCATCACTCACAATCCTCTGATACACCAGCGACTGCAGCTACGTCCCACAGCCGTACTACATACTAAACCTCCTAACGATTATCTGACCAACAGATAATTCATTGGAAGCTTTATTGATAAAAGATCATGCATTTCAGTCATACCTCAAGCAAAATATGAATTTCTACTGTAGATTTATCAGTAATATAACTGCTAGTTGTAGCACTACTGCATACAAACTCTAAGCAGGTTTTAAGTCTGCGTTTACACTGGAAAAGTGGCTATATAAAAATATATATGTATGTTTTACAGAAGTGTGCATCACTTACAGGAGGTTAACAGTATGACCCTTACCTCTCCTTGTCCAAAGCTTCTTTGCTGTTGGAGGTTGGCATCTGAGGGGTGGGGTCTTGAAGTACATCGTCTGTTGTGATTGTTTCCTAATCAGTTAAGGGAAAAGCAATAATCAACATCTGTACCAAAGGTTACGTGGACTGTCGCTGGTGAATGGCTCATGCAGTGACAGGAGACTGGCTGCTGATGAGATCGTATGAACCACCGGTGCATGCAACACTTTTGGTGGAGGGGAGGATGGATGCTTAACACAAAATGTTCATACCACTGTGTTTACAAAAGGATGTTATCCCTATTAGAGTTGACTTTGGTTAAAGCTGATGGATATGATGCAGCTTTTCCTCGGTATGGACAGAGAAAAACCCGACAGAAAGACACCACAGGGTAGAACTCATACACACGGCACCAGATGTGAAACTACAAATCCATTCATCGTCTCTTCTGCTGTCACTCTTACTTATATTTAAACACACCACGACCCAACCACGGCTAAAATACACCCAGAATGCGCATACTGGCCCAAAGGAATACAACCACACACGCATACATGTACGCTGCCACACATGCACAAGTGGACATAAGCTGTTATGGGGAATGTTATTGGAAAATTGAAAACCGGTGAACCATCGAGAATCCCTTTTGGAGCAGCCACATGGCAGGTGTTAGATTGGAACAAGGTTAAAATGCTCGTTACAGTTGAAGCGCAGCCAGAGACGCAGCAATCATCAGCCAGGTAGTCGCCACAACACATCTGAGGCACACACACAGACATCCTGCTCCACAGACACCAACCACAGCACAGAAGTTGTTGCCCGGCAAACCCGTGAACCTGAAGTCATGCTCAGCTGGGTTTGGCCACATTCACGTTCCATTTCAAGCGCCACCAGATCAAGAGATGAATCAACGAGAGACGCCCGGTGCGACAGATGAGCGGTGCGAGCGATATCTGCCAGTCAGAGCCGGCCTCCTTTCTTTCAGATTCCTCTCTTGAGTTTCAAATTGATTCATATCCTGAAGTGATGGCACGTGCGAATGGAATCGGCCTTTCACCCGTGGCGGTCAGCTACTTACTCTGAGGGAGAGAGGCAGCTCCCCATTGGCCTGGCTGGACGAGTACAAGTTGACATACTCCCCCTCCCCGCCCTCGTCATTTGCGCTCTCGCTCTACGGGAAGAGAGGGGGGACACAAACCCAGGCGTGAGGGAGCGGAGAGGGGCACAGAGCGCTTGCTAACAGGTGAGAGTGTGTGGCTCAGGAGGAGAGGCAGCAGATAGCCGAGGTTTTGGTGTTGCACGGCGAGCGGTGGGTTTCCCCAGCTCGGCGCCATCATGACCACCAGGTGTCACTGGAGTGCATCATTTTGTAAAGGTAACAGTATTTACTGGCAAAAAAAAACATGCAGTGCAACGTGCTCTACTGGGATCCTTTTAAGACCGATAATCAGACAGCAGACAGTTTGTGGGCAGTGGTAATGACAACAAGATGCCACTGAGTGAATGAGTCACTGTATTATCATCTGAGTAACAATACTGAACACCAAACTGCCGTCATCTAACACCAATCTGCCGAGGGACGGGGACCAGTGTCACATTTTATTATCTGTCTTCTGGTATATTTAAGCATCCTGTTTGTTCTTCTGACATCTATTCTTTGTAAGCTCACCGCTGAGGTGTGAAGAGAGTCAGTGAGAGAAGACTCAGAAGGAAGACAGACAGCCACAGAGCCCATTGAGCCAGCGAGGGAACCGTTGGGCCCGCCCCCGCTGCCATCCAGAATGGTGGCATTGGTCAAGGCAACCTGGTCCAAGCTCTGTGATTGGGGGAAAGAAGGAAAGCAGGAAAGAGGAAAAAGAAGAAGAAAATAACAAATAAAAAGAGAGGACCAGAGAAGTGAGGACAGAGCAGATTGAAAAAAGGAGCTGAACAATAGGAAGCAGAAGGAGTGAAAATAAGGGTATCCCTTCATTCTCTAACACCTCCATTAATCCTGGGTTATGAGAGTGATGTGCCTGCCAATGAAATGCAAAACGCACTGCACACACAGACACGCACAAACACATGCAATCATAACAACCCCCCCCCCCAAACTGGAACCAGTGGTAAAAGAAACATCTTCAATAAGATAACATTAACAATGACAAGACAAAACTGTTAAAAAACAAAACCATGTAGATAACCTTGCATCAAATCTCAGTATATATATGGGTTCAGAGATGCCCCAACTGTGTGCTTCAATATGTGTTTGCTTGAATGTGTGTGTGGCTATCTGAGAAGATGCTTGTCTGCAGGGAAGTAGTGGAAACCTGTTTTGACTTGTTGCACATATCAGCCCTGTTTCAGCATACCAGCGTGGAGCAGTACATACACAGATTGCTGATAAACACCGCACAAACACTTAGGCTGACGCACACACACAAATGCATGCAAGCCTTCATGCATAGACACGCGGGTTCAGCTGGAAATCACGGCCCCTCACTCTGCCCTTTTCGTCTTATTAGCCGTCTTAAAGAATTAAGAAGGAAATCCTGCCTGTAATAACAGCAGCAGCACCCAAAGGGGGAGAGACACTTCCACATTAAAGTGAACTACTGAATATTTCTTGCTCTTTTCACTGAATATATGTAAAGCAGCTTTCCTTGCAGCCCCCCCCCCCCCCCACCCCCTCCACCCCCCTTTAAAAAAAAAAAATCATGCCCTGATATGCTGAGGAATGCAAACCTTCCACAGAAACAGACAAACGGGAGGTGTGGAGGTGTGTGTGCGTTTGAAGGGGAGGGCCCCTCAGGGGGAGGTTAGAGCGTGGAAATAGGTGAAGAGGAGACAGATATGAGAAAGAAGAGAGGAGAGTGGGCCTATGGCTGAAAGGACTAAGAGAAGGAAGGAAGAGGAGCAGAAACAGGGAGGAATGTGTTTTCCATCAGGTCCATCTGGTGCTGCATTCCACTGGAGATACCCTGAGGGAGATCCACACTGTGTCTAAGGGTGCATTGCACACCACGGGGTCATCGCAGGTCAAATCCCCCCATCCCACCCACCCCTCAAAATAATGACAAACCACTATAACTCACAGGCAGGTCCACTATGGCATAAAGCATTGATTAACCACAAGCTGATTCATTAACAAGAAACTGTTGATGGCCGAAATGTTCCAGTTACACCAACAAAGGGCTATTTAGTTATTTATAATTCCCAACCAAAGGTCTGAAAAGTCTCTCGTGACATTTGGATGAGCTGTTCCAGGCACACAACTCACTCACTGTACCTCAGAGACAAACTGGAAAGAGGGAAAGGGTCAAATAATTACCTGTCATGTGGAGGAATGCTTCAGTGCGACACACTAACACACAAAACTTGGCTAGCCAGAGGCTGCACAACAAACCACAACAAAAAGAACTGCGCACACTCACGGCCACACAAAGCGCATATTAATATCACCACATCTAATGCTTCAGCTAAGAAAAAAAAAAAGGAAACACACACAACAAAACAACAAATTCACACTGTCAAAACAAAGGCACACATGGATGGGCGGATGAACAAAATTAAGGACCACACAGCAACCAAACCAGAGACCCCTTGAGGGAAGGCCCCATCTGAAACCTCGGAGGGCGAGGGGGGGGGCAGATAAACAGACTATATCACATATGGAGCACACACACGGGTCAAGCCGACCCCGGACCAGTCCGGGGCCACGCAGCACGCACACCGGAGTGGAGAAATGAAGGTGGAGAGATGGGGTATAAGAGTGAGGTGAAGAGGGGGAGGGCGGGAGGAGAGGTAGGGTGAACACACTCACCGTGGGTGTGGTCAAGGATGCTTGACCAATCAGGTAGGAGTTAGAAACTGACATGCTGAGGCCAAGCCCAGAGCCCGCCTCCTCCATGGCCGCTACAGACGGCTGGAGGTGGCAGGAGAGAGAAGAGGAGGAGGAGGAAGAAGGGGAGGAAGAGTGGGAGGCCTGAGATAGAAACAAAGAATAAGAAAGAAAGGTAGAAAAAGAAAGAAAAGAAAGAAGAAGAAGAAGAAGAAGGGGAGTTTAGTAAGAGGGGAAAACAGGGTGTTAGAGGAGAAAAGAGAAGAGAAAAGGGGACAGTTGATTACACTAGTAAGCAAGACTGAATTAGAGCAGATTTAATCATAGTTCAGCAGCAGAATAGTAAAGTTGAAATGGTGAAAGCTGAGGAGGATTCTGGTAATTGAGCTGAGTAACAAATACTGAAGAGACAACCTCGGCTGAAGTGTCTCCGAGTATGGGTCTACTGTTTAAGTTAAGAGCTGATCCTAGAAAGCCCTAATTACTAGAGGGTCATGTGACGTGTACAGGTTACCCACATTTCTGTCCACTGTGACAGTCCAATACAGTTTCTTTTAATATGAGCTTACAGGACTTTACATAAACCAGGCCAACCACAACACGCCCTAAACAGGGCCAATATTATCCGCTCTCTTTTTTTTCCACCCATTTCCTTATCCACACGGCAGCTGAATTGACTTTTTTTTTTTTTTTGCAAAGCTGTGTAAAGTCGCCAAAGCGCGTAAGCCTGGAACATGGGTTTATGGAGGAGGCAAACAGGCTTATTCCACTGGGCCACGAGCTCATCAAGTCCAAAACATGCGGCCAGATTAGGCCTTGCGGCGGGAGTGGAGATGAGCACAGTTCGACTGTACGCTCAGACAAAAGAATGATAAAAATAAAATCTGGGCACAGGGCTCCAAATACACAGTTGTGGTGGCACAGAGAGGACAATGGATAAAGAGAGAGAAGAAAGACTCTGTGAGGTGGCCTGGCCATTCAGCCACACAGTCTATTTTCTTTACTGGGCCACGATACTGTACATGCTGTGGAGTGTCATCTGTTTACTTTCCACATATGTACTATATTTATTTAAAAGCCAGCTGCAGATCAATTTGTCACTATCAAACGTGTGGCAGGCATTAGTAAGGGAACATGTTTCTTTGTGAGAACAAAATGTCTCACACGTGACAACCAAGGACCATCTACCGAACATGCAATGTTTTGCTGTTTTTTTTTTTTTTTTTTTACACGTGGGATCATTAAAGGGACATTACGCTCTGTGTGTACTTTGCCAGACTCGTAGACAGAATTTGAAATTTAAAATGAAGCTGCAGGAGGCAACTTGCCCCAATATATGTTGTTTTGAGCAAAGTCTCATTTCCGCAAATCTCTACAATTAGGCTGGCATGTTTAAAGTCATATATATATATATGTACATCAGGCTGAAATAGACCAGAATTTCCCATTAAAGTGACATTAAAGTCCCTCAAACTTGGCTAAGAAACTATTATTTCTCCATTCATTCATATTCATGGTTATTCATCCAACAATGAAGGTCAAAAAACAAGTGTCATTTTAATTAAGAAGGTGAGTGTGTATAGTTTGAACAGATTTGATTGACACTGATCAAAACAACCCACAAAGTGCCACCCGATTCCCATTCGAATATTGTAAAACTGCTTTGTGCACTGAGGTAGTGGCATCACCTTTTTCAAAATAACAACCTAAAACTGTTCTTACTTTGGTAATTGTTTGTTTCAACCCGGCACTGTTTTAAGAATACAAACTTTTCACGATTTTTAAAGGTTTCATTTCAAACCCACATGGCGCAACACAGTGCTCCTTCCCCCATCATGACCCGTCTTCTTGTGCCTCTTCCTCCTTCTCTTCACCAACACTCTGTGAGACAGTTGTCTCAATTAACCCAGATGCCGTCCCAGATTAAGATAAGTGGACTGGATCTGATGCGGGGCTGATAATGGGCAGCCTTATCTCCTGCTAACAACCGAACACCTCCATGTACACACAGACCGTCTGCTTTGGTTACAAAAACAGCCAGGAGGGGTGATAGAGAGAGTAAGGAGGAGGGGCTGAATGGGTGAGAGATAACAAGATAGGAGGAGGCCCCAGACAAAATTGACGAGGATTATCACTGGAATGTACTTCAACCCCAGAATGCAATCTGCATCCTTTCCCACTCTGTCCTTCCAAGCCAGCATTAAGCGGGAAGATGCTGGGACTAGCACCAAGCTCTACCACAGAGGCTTGTTTATACTGTGCATTAACCCTGTCCTCACAATGCTCTTTGTCATGTAATTGTAGGAGTAACCTCATAGATTTATTGTGTATCAATAAGGAAGGCTACATAGCTCGAAGGTTGTGATGTAAATCCAATGAAGATGAACCGAACAGTTTCAGGAATTTAAATTACAGCTTTGCTCACACGGTCCAAATTAGTCAACCCAGCTATTTATTTCTACTCACTGACAAAGGAACCCTTTAACCCTGGCAGTGTATGTGAAATGGCACATTATTGGAGCGACGGGCTTTGATCCTTCAAAAGGGTCACTTTCATCTTGCTCACCCACAGGGAGAAGTTTCTTACCAGTTGCCTTTGTTTCGGGGGCAACGCCGGAGGCTGCAGCGGCTCGTGGACCGAGTCAGTGCTGCTGAAGGAGTCGTTGAAGCCATAGACCTCCTGGAAGCGCTTGTTGCGCTGCTCGTAGATGCTCTCGCTCTGAGGCATCTGGTAGAAGACAGAGGGCTGCGGCTCAGAATAGTCCTCCACGAACTGCATGTACTGGAGGACTGGAGGAAGGAGAGGGATTAGACCACATAAACATTTATTCTTTACTTTGCTTAGGGATGCGACTTAAACTCAATCAAGCAGTATAATTTGATGTGTAAAACCTTTGTATATTCCATTTTGGATTAAATTACTCCACACATTTAGTACTGCACACGTTTGGGAGCCTCACTTATATTATAGACTTATTTAAAACAAAACAGTTAAAAAGAAATAAAAGCAGCAAAGACAGCGATATCTTGGCTTTTCATCCCTATTATGGGTTATGTTATTTCCTACATTCCATATAATGCAGCTAAAAAGCGGCATTCATTAGACCCTCATACATTCCTATAGTCATACATTAGTGTTTCAACAGGAAGGCCAGACTGTATGGAATGACATAATACAGTAGCTTGAGAGGAAGTGATGTAGCAGGTGTGTCAGGAAATGACCAAACGTTGCCCTCTCTGCCCCTGGAGCCGGACCCATTGTAGCACATCCTGGTGTTCCCTTCCTGCCTCTCCTCACAGCGAAATATTTCCTTAACATAAGCTATGCTTCAATGAACTGATGACAAAATGCAGCCAATGTCCCCGCTGTCCCTTCCTAAATCCACCTCATCTCTTCCTTTATTCTTCCCTACATTACACTCTTTGTCCCTTCCTTTGCTCCGTGCCCTCTATTCAGTCTTCTCATTTAAAGGCCTTTCTTCTTCCTCGCTCTCTCATTACATCCCCATCCCGCCCTTGCCCCTCACTTACTGTGTCTGCTCTTCTTTTCTGGCAGCGGAGGAGGGCTGGCGGGGACGTCTGCATTCTCGCTAGCAAGGTACTGGGCGACGAACACGCCCCCGTTTGTCTGGGGCATCGGCGAGATGGGTGTGAAAATGGGGAAGGGTGGCGTGGGGTGCAGCTCCTCTTCTGACAAGTTGTCATATTGGGAGGGGTAGCGTTCATACAGCACCCTGGACCCTACATCAGGAAAGGGCGATGTCTGGGTGCTGCGTCGCTTCTTCTGGGGAAGGGCGGGGGGCGCGCTGATGCGGGAGGACTGTAAGGGATTTGGCTGATTGGGCTGCGGGGTCCAGTATTCTGGGGGCTGTTGGGGAGGCGGGGCACTGAAGCGGGGATGTGAGGGATGCTGTCCGGGGACCGGGGATGAGGACTCACTATGAGACTCAGGCAGGGGGCTCAGACACCCTCCCACCGGTATTGGGGGCAGGTTTTCCCCAGCTGATAAGTCTTGGTGGAGGAAGTCATAGTCCGGGTCATAATTCTCTGTGTTGTCTGAAAAGGTAAAAGAAAATAAATATTACATTTTGATCATTATACATCTAGACTGAAATATAAACTGTACCGCTGAAGCATCTTCTACAACCAGTGAGATGAAAACGATTTATGATCCATCACACATCAACAAAGGTTTAAGGTTTAATTGAGATTTGGGTCTCATACTTTGTTTTGGCTCCCTTTTCCACCCTTTTTTTCACCACTTTTAAAACATTTAGATACCGTAAGTGAGATTCTCATTCATAACCAGTATGGAATACTGCGATTAAAATAACACCAACAGTAGATTATATTAACTGGAGCTAAAACGACATGATTCTGTTGCGGTTACGGTGTGCGGAAACTATTGGATGTTGTCTGGTCAGTGTGCTCTCAGCAGGCCGGTATCTGTGTGTGGTTTCTGAGTGAAAAGAAAAATCACTCTGTGATGCCACTCTATGACCGCAAATGGACTGCGTGTTTTTGTAGTTCAACAAGATCAAAAGAGTATTGACTCTTCTCCAGAGGAATTATCAGCTGACTGTGAAACGCCTCTTAGTTAAACTTTAATGTGTATCTTAACAATATTTTAAACTTAAATAGCTACACATACAGTGCCTCCTGAACAATTAAGTGTAAAAGTAAGCAGGTGCAGCTTTTATTTCAGTGTAATGTAGTTTTTCCAGCTGCAGTTTGATACTGTGAACATTATTAATCAGGCTGATAATAAAACATGTAGTTTTAGCCAATAAAAGCTGATTCCAGATCTTTTGACATTAGCCATTTATAAGGATAATTAAGTGTATTTGATATTATATTCAGAGCTGATAAAATGCCATTGATCCCCCAACCCTTGATTTGCTTGCTTTACTTACCGAGCGTCTCGCAGCTGGTGTTGCGAGAACACTGACCACTGTCCTGCTCCATGGATGAGAGCTGTTCGTCAGACTTGCTAAGTTTGCCCATGCTGCTGCAGGGAGACAGGCGTGGAGAGTCACCTCCATAGGACTGGCTCCCGCCGGAGAAACGCCTCTGAAGGAACTCCTGTTCATAGTCCTGCTGCTGCAAAGACAAAGAAAGACCTTTTGTTTCTCTCTTTTTTAAATCATTAGTTTCCTGTATATTATGTTGATATGGTCTGAAACTGAACCTGAAGGTACCCCATAATGGGCCATAATCCCTCACCTGTCTGTGGACGCTGCAGGGCAGACTGGAGCCACGGCTCATTGGGGCAACCACTGCAACCCGTGTTGGCGAAGGGGCTGACTGGCGTTTCTTAGGGGGGAGAGCTGGTGGTGGGCTAATGACAGAAAAACAGAAAGAACACAATGAAACAGCAGTAATGTTGGATGCTTTTGGTCCCAAGGGCAAAGTCAATGCGGACAATCAGGCAAGCACGCAAAACACCACTTTTTTCAGACATGTATGCACACACAAATCAATGTATGAATACATGAACACGCACATTATCATCCCTCCTGTAGAATAGTGAGATGAGAGTGAGGGTGTTTCATGTTAGCCTCTCTCAGCTATGACATGAAGCTGTCCTGCTCAATCCTAAATTCTCTCAGTGAGTTAATACCAGGTCATAATGGGGCGAAGGGCGGGAACATGAGGCACCATGATATGGAGGCCAGCAAAAAGGCACTGCAGAGGTCAGTCACGCACTCTCATGCACTGGACGGTCTTCTGATTGGATGAACAATTCTTCAGGGAATGCCCAGGATCACACAGACACTGGGGTAATGCAACCATGCAAGTCAAAAACATCCAATCCAGAAGCTTGATATGGGGTGGGAGGGGGGGGTCTAGGGTGGGATGCTATAATGGAGACAGATGATCCTGTGGGCTAACATACTTCTCCTTCTGAGAGGGTCTCCTTTGGCCAGCGTCAGCACTCAACTGTGCTCTGTTCCCAGAATCCAAAGGGAAACCAAGGATGAGACAAAGTGAGAGAGACAGCAGAAAGAGTAAGAGAGGAAGAGGCAGAGCAACAAACAAACAAACCTGTGCCATATTTAAAGCCGAAAGTGTGAGAAGTAATGAAAGCCTTATGGACTAAGGATTTTGGATCGGTGGATCTGCTGCTGAATCACACAGGAAAATACTAATAAAGACTTCCGATTTTCAAACTCAAAAAAAGCTCTGAATCAGTCAAAGTGAAAGAAATACATGGAAATCCCCTTTACACACCCACATCCTAAAAGCTATCTTTATTCCTCATTTGACATTTGGGAGTTTAAAAATAAGTTAAAGGAGCACTTCTGCTTTTTCACTGAAGTGCAAAAGGTCACAACATTTCTGCGGCCGCCTAACCACAATCAAACCTTGTCTTCTCATTGACAGAAAACGGGGGAATAAAGAAACTTTGAACTGAGAAAGAATCTCATACTCAGTCTTGCAAAGATCCAAGGAAACATGAGTGAACCTTTATAAACTCTAAGCTGACATTACCTATATGAAGTGGCACCACCTGGTTGAAGTGGAAATGGAAGTGGAAATGGAAGTGTAAGCGGGAAGTGTTGGCTGAGAAATTCCTCAAGAATAATATTTCAGCCCTTAATTGACTTTCATTTTGACCAAACAAATGTATGAATGTCAGGTGGATCCGTTACCTCTACACGGAGGGGATGCAGAACATTGAAACTGCAGCGTGTCATCCTCACCTGAGCTCTGCCATTTTGGCTTCAGGAAGGGGGGGTTTGGGAGGGGCTACGTCCTCATCTGGTACGTCAGAGGCAGCCTGTGCGGGAGCAGCTGCCGGAGCCATCTTATTCGAGACCTTCGGCTCCCGATCTATCGAGGGCATCTCAGATGGCACGCTGCTGCACAGATAAAGGCAAGTGTGAGTGAATGAGCTGCTCTGAGGGTCTGAATGAGTAGGTTTGTGTTCTGGGGAGCACACTTCACACTCACCTCTCTGCTGTGGTAGCAGGTGGTGCCGGTTTGTTAGGAGTGGTGGGTGATGGCTGTTCCTGCTTCTCTATGGTCAGCTTCACCAACTCCTGTTGTGAGAAAGACATCACAGCCGGCTTCAGCAGCTCTTCCTGTCACAACACTTACAGCGAGGACGTGGAAAACGCTACCTGCAACATTTCCTCCAACGGCGGAGTGCCTACCTTTACTCCATCCAGCACCGCTTTGATGACGCTGGTGACAGACGCCACATTTTCCTTGTCCTCTAGGTCGATGCCATCCAGCATCACCTGGTCTGCCCAACGGATCAGGTTGGCCAGACTCTGGTACACGCGATTATGGCAGGAAGACAGCGCTGAACTGTTGAAAGGGTGTGAGAGAGAAATCAGTATGAGAATGTTTCACAGCACAACGGAGGGGTGAGAAAAAAAATCAATCGGACAAGCATATGTTAGAGTGGAGGCGAGAAAATGACATAGAATCGACAAGATACACAAGATACACATCTATCCACCATTTATTAAACTAAAATATTTTTGTGTGGGGGAGGTCGAGGAAGTGCAGGTATGTCTGACTGCAAGCTTGGAGGCCAGGATAAGCCAGCAAGTGCTGACAGAAGAAATCTAACCACACGGTGGGTTGTTGTTTCTGCCTGCAGTGGATGGTGCGCTCAGGCCCAACACTAAGGTGTGGCACAGGCCTGTACTGACACGTCGCAGCTGATTCACAGCACTGGAATATCCATCCACTGTTCCTCTGTAAGTCAGTCACATGGTGACTAGGACAGGATTGTAGCTACAGGGGTTAGATTAAGGATTTCAGGAACAGTCAAGCAGCTGGAAGGGTGGAGAGGTTTGTCCTGGAAAGACTACGTGAGCCATGGGCTGTAGGTTACGCTGGATCTAAATAGAAATAGTGCAATTACACTTGAGTCTGTAGCTATGAGTGGCCAGCCAGTATGAACAGAGTTTGCAGATATGAGCCTTACACCTCGCCTTTCGGCAGTAAACACTTTAATCAAGTTAACACTCCGCGCCAAGACAGAAGGAAGGAGTTACACCCATTGCTGACCTAGTTTTCTGACCAATATCGATTTAAATCACTGCAGATAAACACACTGTGCATGGTTAGCAGATGGCAAAACTTTTTAATTTTTTAGCATTATCAACACGAGGGGAGAACTCTGTTCACATGAGAGTAACTTGATGTACCGTAGTTTATTTGCCAAAAAAAACACCCAAACTTGTACTGTTATCTTTTGGGGCTTGACTCCATTAGGCTGAGGTCAAATCCCCAGAGACGGCTGCTTCTCAGTGCTGCAGCGGCCATCCATCAAATGCTTCTAAACACTCGGTTGTGAGGTACAAAATGTGCCACCTCTGACCTCCATACCTTCATCTGTACTGACGGATGGGGAAAGGCACAAAAGACAAAGACAGAGATGTTCTAACATGTCTCGACAGTCCAAACAAACCTGCAGCTAAGGTTACTTCCACAGAGAGGGTTTACTTTACCCGGGGAGGAAGTAAGACAGACAGACTCATTGTATTGGTTAATACATCTCAAAGGTGAAATTAATTTTTCTTCCTGGGAGGTAACATTTCCGATAATGCACCGCATCAACAGCGACCTACACACGAGCGTAATTTTAAAGGCTGCAGGCATCAAGTGCAGGAAGCCTTGAGGTGAAAGATGTCGTGTGTCCCGACATATCATCAGTCTTCACAAGCTGCTCGGTGACTGGTAGTCTACATCATGCTAGTTCCGACATGTCCTGCATAGTTATAAGTTACGTCAAGAGGTAAGAATGGTGAGAATGAATCAACAAATGGTACACTGTGAATTACTACACCAATAGTGGGGAAAACTAGGGTGGGAGGAGTTTTATTCTAATGATCTTTTCTTAAAAGTCCATTTTTTGAAAGTAAAAGTTTGAAGGTCCCAGTTTCTGCAAAAGATGCTATTATCAAAGAAAGGATTTTTCATTTCTAATGCACTAAAACAGATATATCTTGTAGTAAATATTATGAGCAAAACTGTTAAAGCACTTCTATGAGCATAATAATGTGACTTACCTGTGCTGTATCCGGGCCTCTACCTGAACTAGAGGCAGGATGGCTTCAAGCACTTTGCTGGCTGAGCCTGGAAGCATCTCTAGCACCTTCTTCTCCACAACCATTTTGTCCACGATTGTCTTGAAGTACCGCAGGGCGCTTACCACCTCCTTCTCGTGCTCCTCCAGCCGGCTAACCTTCTAGAAAAAAACACCACAGAAAAAAACCCTCAACATTGTACCAGAAAATTTCTATTTTTCAAGATGATGAATATTTTTCAAGCTTTTTAACACTTTCAACTTTGAAATACCGATCACTATATAACCTATTTATCGTCTGAACCGTAACAACAGTTACTCTACTGTGGTTGTACTATTCCCATGATTTGCTCCATCTATCAAGCGATGTGGCTTGTAGCCATCTTGGTACTACAGCAACAGGCTTTCAGCTTCTGTAGTCTTTCACAG
>JBAJHX010000035.1:11695058-11707043 GCA_037176925.1 Amniataba percoides | reverse complement strand
AAATCTGCAGCACAGATGCAATCACGGAGCCTCTTCCAGCAGTCCATTATGTGCACAGATGTGTGCACACACATGTGAGTGCACACAAAGAGTGGACAGAGCAGACGAGTGTGGTTATAATACTCTGGTTAGTGCTGAGATGAAAATTGCTTTACGGCACATAATGGAGAGAGGCTTCATAATAGCGGAGTAATTTAGCAGAATTCCACTTGTTAAATGTAGAGAGTGCCGATTGTATCTGGGGAGAGAAGAGTCCCCCCACTCTGTTAATCCCAGGAGAATTGACTGCTCACACACCGTCTCCCTTCACCTATCTGCCCCCTCCCTCTATCCTGACATCAGACTGAATCAGGAGATAAATACTAATAACAGTGGCGGGAGGCAGCAGGAAGCGTGGGTTTTATCAGCGACAAAATTACACCTCTATCTGTCGTAATCTCCCCTCAGCTCGGTGACAGTGGGATCTGACATTCCACGGCCATCAGCGTAAAAACACTGAATGCCGAATAGCAACCACCAGCAGGAACGCACTACAAAACTAGACCCCTGGCCGGGGCAGCGCTTTCATCTGCACCATCAATCCACATGCCACGCACATATCCACCCTACTGTTCTTTCTCCCCGGCCCTAATCCTCCTCATCCCTCACTACGGGCAAAAGCCAAAGTTTGCTGAGGCAGCCAAGGACGGCTGTGTGTCTCATTAAAAATGTTGATGAGAACGCTTCCAGTGGAGTCCCCCCCCCCCCGCCCAGTGATACAAATGCGTGTGGTAAGGCCTGCATGACCCCTCAGGCTCTGGTTTTGTACTGCATTTTTAAAAACACCCTTATCTCAGTGTTGTGCAAAAACAACAACAACAGCGGCTGTTCTGCAGGCATAAGTAAGTTACTAAAAGTGCACAGTTGATTCAAACTGAGTTACTGGAAATGTATCTCATGACCGTTGTGTCAACTTTAATCTACATGTGACCTGGTTCCTAACATCCAAACAGAACAAATCACTCACATGTACAGACAGGCAAATTTATCTTCCAACATAAATGCATCCTCTTTGTTAAAATACAACAAAACTTGGACGTGGGAAGACATGCAACACAGAGTTCAACTTCATCAGCAGTCCAGTTATATCACTACAGAAGCACAAAGTATCACGTGGTGCGACAAATAACAATATATCTTCACTTTTATTCACATGATGCATAATCAGTGAATGATGTGTTTTTCTTTAAATGCTACATCCTGAAAGCAACTGTCTTTTCTGTGTCAAATTTCTGCCTATAACTTACTATTTAAAAGCCTTGAGGGTTTTAAAGGTTTTTTAATGAATACATATATTGATTTGAGGTGTAGGGCAGACATGCGGGTGTAAATTTGAACTAAATCAAAGCAATAAGAGAAAAATTACATGGGATAAAGTAGACACCCTCAACATCCCACCATCAGACAGAAGTATTTTGTGTTGTATCGTGTTGTACCGTATTACACTATAACTTTTATCACAGGCAAAGTATTGTGACTGTATTGTATCGTTAGTATGTCTCCGACTCCCAGTCCTCGCAGAGACATCAGCCTCTTCGTGGGAGCATCATAAATTGCACGCGTGCGCTGCGTCTTCGATTTGCCGGAGTAAAGATATAAAACATCTTCTAGTCAGCCAGGCAGGATTTGAGGGAGAGCGAGGAGCAAGACAAAGTGTTTATCAGAGGGCCGGCCGTTCGACTAGACACAGTGAGGCGACAACATGCTCATCTCAACGGCTGTCTGGATCGATACTGTGTAGCTCGGCCACGGGGGATGCTGTGCGGCTTCAGTTCACCTAAATAGACTGAACAGCAAAGCCAGGGCTGAAAGAGTGTGAGGACTTTTTTTTTTGCACCCTGAGGCTGTACATACCTGTGTTAGCCAATTTAGCCGCAAGCCAAGGTGCTATCCTGGCAAGGTTTCACTACATGGCAGTGTGTAAAAAAAGACTGTATGCTTTCAATTGCACAGCAGCCTCTGTATGAATTTAGTCTCACGTCATATGTTTGAACTTGTTTCCCCCCCCCCCACGCCGCCCATATTCCTGGCACAAGTGCAGGGACTGTGGCCAGACTCCCCTCGCCTCAATCCCAGCTCGAACAAGCCCAGAAGGACTATGTGCGAGTTTACAGCTGCAGCCCAGAGTTGGGAGGCGGTGACATCAGCACGGTGAGTCACCACCATGATCGATACAGCCGGTCCCTCAGACACCATCGCGGCCCCCGTGGCTCAGCTGTTTATCATGCGCGAAGGGCTGGCTCGCCGTCTCTTCTGCTCCCTATTCACTTCTCCAACGCCTCCGTCTCTCCTCGATTCTCAGAACAGAAAGCCACCCCCACCCTCCGCCTCCGCCTCCTTCGCTGGAAGTCTGGCTCAGCATGGAAATGACATCATCAACAGAAAGAAATGAACAGGGTGAAAGAGAGAAAGCCAGCGAGCGGGAGAGAGAGAAAGAATACAGTGAATACAGTGAAGTGCTCTGTTATAGTCATGTACGCCTCTTAGCGCCCACCCTCTCGCTCTCCCCAGCTGCCCGCCTGCTGCTGTCCACAGTTATGAGGTGGTGATGTCATTGGTTGTAACGTCTCTTACACTGAATCTGACTCGCAATGGACTCGCTAAGAAAGAAACCTCATGGTGAAAACATCTCTTCCCCTCATTTATTTATTTTTTTCAGCTGCACATACCGCAACATGCCTTTAAACTCAGCGTACTCTAGTGCACCTGCAAAACGTTTACAAGTCTTTCTTTTAAGCATTAAGTTCTGGAAACTGGTGCTTCAATGTTCACAGGATAGACCAAAACATTCAGAACAATTTTTCCTTGTTAATTCCTGCTGTGGCTTCAAACTTTATTCCCTTCTCCTTTTAAAATACAGCAGCAGAACCAGCCTGATAAACAGTAAAGAGTGATTGCGCTTCCATAAAGGGTGAGATTTGTCTCCTCTGCTGTAAACTGCAACAGTCCCACACAGAACCGAGCACACACACGACTCCCCTGAGCTCTGTCTCGATCGAATCATTTTTTCTGCGACGCTGTGAAGGATATATGAAACGATATGAAAAGTCATATGAAACTAAACCAGGGAGTCACTGAAATGTGATTGTTGAGAATAAACAGAGAAGGATTTAGAAAGTAAACATCTTTTGGAGGCGTTTATATTGCTTAAACACTTTGCTGCATTGAGAGGCCTTGGGGACATTTAAAAACAAACACTCCGGTCTGAACGACTCTCAAACAAAGCCTGGGAGAGTTCTCACACACACTTTGTGGTACAGTCGAGTCCCCGGGAACCGCAGAGCTTAATTACACAACAAGCAAATACAAACATACACATACACCGGGGGTGCAAATTTATGGGCCCTTCTGGTAAAAGCACACCGGCAAGTGGATGCAATACACCTTAAATTAGATTATATTTGTGTGTATGTGCATTCTTCTCACGTAAATTATCATGTGCAGAGTAACTGTGGGCCCTGATAGAGCCCCACGTTTAATTCTGTTGCTCCAACAGTGTGTAGAGTTATCGGTCATCCTGGCACATTGAGTGTCTTCTGTGGAAATATGACAGCGCTGGGTTTCCCCAACCACATGACAGACACTTCAGCGCAAATGCAATCCTTCCAGACTGTCTTCTTGAAAGTCAGTCTATCACCTTAAAATAAAAGAGAGGTAAAGAGATAAACCTAATTTGTTTCTTAACACAAACAAGCATTTCCCAACCTATCTGTTTTTTAAGAGCACCCCCAAAGAAAATTTGGTTACTGAAGTATAACAGTCCGGGCTAAAAAAATATGATTACTATTAAGTATTCATAAGTTGATTTCTCTGTTAATACAAATGATAGTTTTATGATCAACACAGGCCAGGATAGACAGACACATTTGCATATCCAGTTGATATCAAAACCTCGAATAACTGCACCAGCTGGTGGATTTACTTTAAATGATTTGTTTTGGAGAGCACGAAAATTGTGCAATGAACCACAAATTTAAATGAATACAGTATGTACTTTTTTTGGATCTTGCTTGAGATGGTATACATCTAAATATCTCAGCAGGAAAGGATCCAAGTTTCCTGCTGGTGGAAGTCGCAGCAACATGACTGACAGGCGGTGACATCTGAGCTTGTCCAGATCTGACGGACAGGCTGGCAGATTGATCTGGTCTTTGTCCAGTACAGGTGTGATCTGTACATGACAGCTGGTCGGCCCCTCGCTGGCCCCCTCAACTCAAAGAACAGGATGAAAACCTTGTGGAGGGATACAGGGGAGGCTGCGCTTAAGGTTACATTCACAGCTGTCACCTCCTGCTGAACTCCCTCAGTGAGGACTCCTCATTGAAAGTGTGTGAGCCCCACGAATCTGGGCTTGTAGAGCCCGAAACAGGAGTCAGAAAGGTCACTTTGCCAGCTGTTGAAAAAAAGGCAATAGGGCCGGAGGGGAGACAAGTCAAAGTGTGTGTACAGGAGATAGTTAAAATCATATCTGAGAGAATATTCTCAGTAAAACAGGATGTTTAGTATTAGCTAACAGGAAGTGTGGAAAATGGATGGACTACCTAAAATTTTGCAATTTGCTTTCCACTGACCAATGGGAATGCCCACAGTTTTTTTTCTTCAGCTGACAATGCCAACATGCTAATGAAGGTATAATATTTACCACAGTTACCATCTTAGTTTAATGCGTTGGCATATTTGTTAATATGCATATCAGCAGTAAACACAAAATACAGCTGAGATTAAAATTGAAAGGGTAATTGAAAGTAACTGAGAACATCTGAGGGAATATCTGCACCAAATGTTGCCCAAATTCATCTAGTAAATGTTAAGATATTTCACTTGATAAAGGAAATGTTTGATATGGTAGTGGTGCTGGATAAAAAGTCACAGCAATCCATCCAGACACTTCACAAAAAAACAAAAATGTCAATCCCCTGGTGGCACTTAAATAAAAGCTGGGGATATAACCACAGCAAGTAAGATTTATCATCTAGGGTTAATGACTGTCTGTACCACATTTCATGCTAATCTGTCCAATAGCTGAAGAGATATTTCAGTCTATACCAAAGTGGTAGACCACTTCACTCACATATGGTAGATGTGAAAAAATGAGTGTGCTTGACACTAATATCTGTCATAAATAGAGAAAGACAATTCTACCGCTCTTTACCTCTTTAAAGCATCAGCTTTAACTGCTGTAACACATCATATATGGTACTATGAAAACACAGAATTCATCAATTCTCGACACGCTTCTGTAGAACTTGTGAAAATGAGAGAAACGCTGCCCCGGGACACGTGTAAACAGACAGCCCATTGTTTCTACTCAACTTTGCCTGCAATTAGGGCCTCATTGTCTGTATAAAAAAAATAACTACAACACAGTGAGTGAATTACTGTCTGCTACACTGTAAAACAAAAACCGCGGAGTATCATATCTCCACAGGCAGGAGTGAGGAATGCAAGCCCGAGGCACGTGAGATGAACAGCGGGGAGAGAAAATGGAGAGGAAAGAGGAAAAATTCAACAGGAAATAGTTAAGTGCTGGGTGAATTATTTATTCTCTCCATTGTAGTGGTTGGCTTCCTGCTAGTTGTGTTCAGTTTTCAATATGAATCCTCTTTATGTCCTCGGCTATCAACAAGCAGCACTGTACGATACAGGTTGTCTGGAAGTGTGTGTGTATTGCAAGCTACAGTCAAAGGATGGCAGGGAAGGGAGGAGGTCCTCGTGTGGAACGTGGCCCCGGTTAATGGCTGATTTGAGAGGTAATGGAGGAAGAAGTCCAGTGGCGGGTTTTACAGTTTTCCAGCTGTGCTGTTTGAGTATGCCGTTCAACAATGAGCCACAGGAAGACCGAGAGCATCCTGTCCTCTTGCAGAGTAAAGCAAATGAGATACAGTGGATGTTAAGTGCTCAATCCACTTACCATCTATTGTATTTCACTTAACAAATGAGTAAATGAGACAGAGAAGATGGTTTCCATGTGGACAATCAAATTATCAATGCAAACGGACACATCTAAATACTGGATTTCTTCAGCCACTCACTTCCCAATGTCTTCTGAAGTAAAACACATATAATGGGCAAATTATTTTTCATTGGAATCTGAACTATTACGTCAGGGATCACAATGAACTAAAAGCTGATTTAACAAATTGATAATTACTCAGATCTCAGAAAATAGCTCTCTCAGTTAATTCTAATAATACACAATTGCTTTTTGAAATGAGAAACCCTTAGATTTGTTTTTTCACATCTTTTTACAATTTCACAATCTCCGCTTCAATAAAATCCACTTCCGCCAATATTTTACGCTATTAATAACTCACACAAACATGCCCTCTCAGTATGTCAATGACTAGCAAAGCAGTCCCACCAACCACGAGTCAATGGCCAGGAGCAGATATCAATATGGTGCCGGGTTGCGTGGGAACAGACGGCACAGCTGACCGTGGCTAACAGAGCGAGGCAACACAGCACAGGGCGATCTATAATGCAGATCCATGTTACAAAACAGCAAACCTGATCCATAACTAAGCATAGTGAGATTGTGCTTGGTCACCCGTGTGCAGCCAGTGCGCGACGTGAAGACAGAGAAAGTGAATGAGAGTCGGCGAAGAGCAGTCTCTTTAGTCTGCTGCCATCTGCTCTCAGGTCTTAACCACAGAGGTGACACAGAAGACCGAGTGGCTGCTGATTGAGAAGACATCTGAACTGGGAAACTCCTGCTCCGCGAACGAGTCGGTGTCACTAACCATATGAGTCACGAGATCTCACTCTGAGATAAACAGAACATCAAAAGCTCCCCCATTCACTTTCTCACCGTTCTGTCACTTCTGATGGGTTATTTTGGTTTGGAAAAATTAGAAAAAGGGGAGAGAATAACCTTCAACATGCAAAGAAGCGCTGGCTCCCAGTTGAAAAACCTTGTAAAAGAAAGTAAACTCTACTCTGCAAGGTGAACTGAAACTACAATAATCAGCGGGGATGAAAATATGTTGCATTAAGCCATAATAGGCAACAGGCCGCGTGTAGGGGCACATAACAGCAAAATCTAGACTAATCTCTCTGTGACACACCTTACATTCTTGAGTATGTTTATTCGTGTGGTTTTGTGTTCTTAATACTCAGGATAAATGTCTCAGACAATCATATCCAAATATTTCCATCACATCTACAGCAGAGTTTAACTGTGAGGGGCACCATTCATCTACACCAAAACAAACATTTTATTCGTGCTAGTATGGGTGATTCAGCTTCAAAACCCTGCGTTTCTGAACTGATGTATGCTTGCAACATTTTTTGTTCTGCGCAAGAGGTGGGTGAGCAAAATCTCCCAATGAAATGTGCGGTTATTTCCATGGTGCTTTGAAATGCACACAGCAATCTGACAACACACAATCTGCGATCTGCAACTTCTTGTCATGTACGGCGAGAAACGCTGTCTTAAAGCTGCGTTTTACCACAGTACGATGCGCATGCTGCTGTAGCGCCACGGCAGAAAAATAGGGTTCGAGGCAGAGCAGTGAAAGGAAACAAACATAATTGTTGTTGATTGTCTTACAGTCATAACACAGCTTAAAATAAACTACTACGCGAACTCAAGGCCGCTGAGGTTAGAGCAGACTACGCTGGGTTTTGTAATTACACAGCTTTGCAGACGAGATGTGCCGGATGATATGCAGATATTGGGGGTAGTGGGTCAGCATGAGGCCCCCAAGTTGCCTCCGAAAGTGAAGCAGTCTGAATGACAGGAGTTTCACTCACATTTAAACAAAACAAGTCTGAGAAAATGTTACACTTTCATGTCTGAAAAAAACATAATAATAATAATACAGACTTCAACTCAGAGCCCTTAAATGTTAAATTCATTCTCAGTAACATGAGACATTAATTACTGGTTTTTGTGCTTAATATTACAAATACCTTATGGTGAGCTGTGCGAATGTTAAATGTTGCAAAGTAAGGGGGAGTTTTCAAGCAAACAGCAGACAGGTAAACTACTGACGCACAGGCAACAGAAATAAACTCCTGGCAGGGACTTTTCTGCCGTCCTAGACAAGAGAAGCTGACTTTACCAGCAGTGGTTGTCCGCAAAAGCTTTACGGATGAGAAATTTCTTGAGGAGTAATTTTCTCAGGAAAAAAGGACCACCCGCTCCAATTGGTACATTTTCAAAGGGACACTGACGCAGACCTCTATACTGTGTCAAATGTGGCCTGAAAGGTGGTGTTTTGGAAGAGGGTGGGACTATTAGGCCTGTGTATTGTGTGGTGGCATAAACATTTACAAGCCTGTGTGCTGAATGCCTCCTCTGTTTAACCGAGAAGCCAACAAAACTCCTTCATCCAAAGCTCTCTCTGACCAGCGTTAACAGCATCTTTTCTCACATCTGTTTTATTTTTTTTCTGTGCCTTCCCCACCGATGCCACTGCCGCTCCTCTGACTGGTAGCTGCTTCTTGCTGGTACCATTCGCTGGTAGTTAGCCCACACATTTCCTCCTTTCTTGTGTGTGATGACGGTGAAGACCACATTGTTTACCCACATTTCGCACATCGCAGTGTCGGTTTGAGAAGGAAAAAAAAAAGAGAAAAGTTAATCCAAGTGTACTGTTGGGACTGCTGGTGGCTCAGTTTCCATATTAACCCCACACCCCCTGAGCTACTTTTATTATTATTACTCATCCATTCCTCCGCTCCGCTGCTTTTGATGGCCTCTCTTTCACACCCCCTCTTTTATGTTAGTATGTATGTGTGTAATTGCAAATAAATGAAACGCAAATTTATTAGCGATCCTGCACGTGGCAGCTCGAGTGTTCAATGAACACATTACGCCACGCTGCACTGACTGCGGGCTGTGACTGACCTTTAAGTTATTATGACTATTTAAATAATCCTCGCTCAATCTGGCAGTAGTTGTAACTCTGTTTGTGCAGTTCCAATGTGGGTTGAGGTCTCACAGTGGGCGCAGGACGAGCTAATGGAACTAGTTAATGGGAGCAGTTGGCACAGCAGTTTAGCGGGCTTGTATTGAAAGCTGTGGAGGGAGCCCTGAGGTCTAGGTCGCTCGATTGTCCTACGTACAACGGACACGCACGTACGCACAATGCGCATCTACAACCCCGGACAGAAACAAATGAGCACACAAAGAGTCCATCTAAACTATTCAACCACAAGCAAAAAAAAAAGGTTGCAGAGGGGATGCCACAGGGCCTGGTTTTCAACAGCATTGACAACAAATACAGCATGCTCTACAGCACATGAGCAGGAAGCTTTCTGTGCCCCAATTGTAAAATAAAAAAAAAACTCAAGCTGCATACACTGTCTGGCACAGCGACAAAGGGATTAAGTAAACAACAAAGGGAAATAGAGAGGGTTCAGAGGTGAACTTGCATCATGGTAAGCTATAAAGTCTGGTGGACTCACTGCAGGAAGAGAAGAAAAAACACGCAGCAGTATTTGAAATTATCAAATACTGCTGCGTGTTCAAATGAGCTAATTTATAAATTAATTTACCTAAAGACTTAGTACCCTTGCCACTGAGGTGGTAAAATGTTAGTATATTACATGAAAGTAAATAAACTGCAAAGACTAGAGCAGATCAGCATGTTATACAAGCGAATGGAGAGCAGAGAGAGTCAGAGAACAGGGGTTAATTATTTCCACTGAATTATCATCATTTTCCTGTTGCTGGGTTAAACAGATTAATGTAAACAAGTCAGTGTGATAAGAGGTGAAAACAATCTATTATGTGCGAGGAAAATAACTTTTCACGCCTGATTATTGGGATAATTTGTTGCTTTCTTTGTTATGTGACCTTAATCTGCATCACTTTAGAGTGTTCACTGGACAAAACATGTTGTGTGGGAACTTCACCAAGGCCTTTTTCAGCAGCATTTGTAGACATTTTGAAGACCAGGCTATGATCAATATAATAATCAACTGAGGAAATAATCAACAGCTGAATCAATCGCGCTAGTCAGTAAGTGTTAGCCCTAAATCTGAAACGGATTGTTGGTTTTCCTCAGATTTACTGGCAATCCAGAGAGGTGGCATCTCATGGCTCCACATGACAAATGAATGAACATTTCCACTGTTATACTGAAAGGGCAGGGCGAGCACATGTGAGGGATGAAGGCGGGAAATCACACACACATACACGCCATCCTGGGTACCCCTCCTGTTCCTCCCCCCCACCCCTTGACGCCGAGGCCACTGGCACCATTTCCTGTCCCTTGTCTCCCTCCCCGAGAGCCGCTCCCTCTTTCCTGGACTAACTTCACAATTCACAGAGCACCCCCCCCCCACCCTCCAGGTCCAACCCCACCCCCCAGGTCCAACTCCACCCCCCTGTATAACATACATCACCTAACAGCACAGTGCAAACACACACACACACACACCCAGACAGAAACTCACACAAGACTGCGACACAACCACCCGGCAGAAACGCGTTCAGAGCAGCCTGATCCTTCAAGTGACCTTCTGGCTACGGCGCTTTGCTGCATTTTCAAGCGTTCCATTTAAAGCTTTCTGCACCGAGTGTTTTGGCAGAGTGAGACTGGCAGGCAGCAGGTTCACCTTGGGTGAAACCAATAGACTAAAAGAACCACAAAGTGCTATAAATACCCAGCTTGTCAGTATCTGTAACATCAAGCAGCACCAGAACAGAGACGCTGCGACAGCTAAAAACCCTGTGATCTACTGAGATGAATTCTCAGTGAACGGCAGCTGTTTGGCGAGAGAGTGCGAGGAGAACAGGCACTGTAAAGCACTCGAGATAGGAGACTGATCCTACACGCAGACAAACAGCCACAAGAGAACCAATCACTTCAGTGCTTGAGTACAAGACAGAGGCAGATACAGAGAGACAGAGAAGCATAAGCAATGGCGTTCTTGTGAGTAAATGGCCTCAAGCAGCGAGGAGTGGTACCGCTCTCCCCGCATCGAGAGCGCCGTACAAAGCTGATCTTGTCTGCGCAGTGGGCCTACTTGTCATCCTCTTGACACTTTGCACACGCACACACATACACACACACACGCTGCACTGGACTTACAGACGGATGCCAAACGATACGTCGCTGGGTGCAGCTCAATGGTGCTGCTGCACACCAAAACTCTCTGCGTTTGGATTGTTTCACAGCTTCTTAAAAATAGGTTTGGATGACAGATGTGTCCGCCACAAAAGAACAAGACTTGCCCTCGCACAGCCACTTATAATTAGGCAGCGGTTGTTTAAACTATGTCAGTGACGAATAATTCAACACACACTAAAATAACTTGACTGTTTCTTTTTAGATTTTTGTTTTTATTAGAGCGCACGCGAAGACTGTTTCATGCTCTCTGCACTATCATCAAGCTCATACATTCGTACTTTTCATTCGAATACTCCAAAGTTCTTTCCTCTTCCCCATTTTTAAAACTCTGTTGTAAATTTCTTTAATTAAAAATGTGTCTTTGTGTTACTGTATTAATATCTTTATATTTATAGTAGTTGTGAAAAGTCATTGATCTACCACTTCTGAGCCGAGTCTATTGCGGTGTCAAATATATTTGACATTGTGAGTTTCTTTTGTGGTTCGACATCTTTCCACATGAAACAGCGTGTTGGGGCGGGACAAAGCTGGGAGGAACTTGAGTTTAAAACAAGGCGGGACAAAGACGGCAACGGCTCTATTGTTGAGGATCACTTGGGATAAGATCTTGATAAACATATGAAAAAACACAGTCCATTATTAAACTATTAACTATTAATAAATTAATTCCAACCAATGGCAACAGATTTCTGTTTGATTTCATATTTAAAAAGGATGAACAAATTGCATTATGCGGCATATGTCTTATGCCCCTTTTCCACTAGTACCTACTCGGCTCGACTCGACTTGACTCGGCACGGTTTGCGTGTTTCCACTACGCTTTAGTACCTGGTACCAGGTACTATCGTAGTACCTGCTCGGCCGG
>JBAJHX010000035.1:11667903-11694958 GCA_037176925.1 Amniataba percoides | reverse complement strand
ACTTTTTTGTAATGGAAACACAATCGAGCCGAGGCGAGCCGAGTAGGTACTATCAGGTACTAGTGGAAAAGCGGCATTACTGTAAAGACAAACGAAAAAAGTCACGGCGACATAACTGCGTATCGTCTTCCAGAAATGTATTGATCCACTGATGTTTTGTCCTCTGGTCTTCCTCCGAATGCAGACATACTGCAGGCACACTGAACAAAACACATGGACCCTGAAAAATTGGATTTTTTTCCACAGCTGCACAAAGTCTACATTAAAACACAAGATGTGGGTGTTTTTGTACATCTGTACTCAAACAGATCCAAAGAAAATGATGAAGTGGGCCCTTTCAAACACATCTGTTTCTTTACAATCAATGTTTATGTTTTGTATGTTTTGATGAAGATTGTGCTCAGTGTGATAAAAAGTGAAATGCCGTTCACTGCCACAGGTGGAATCATTAAGGAAAAGTCTATAAAGAAAAGCACTTAGCAGATGAGGTAATTGCATCTTTTACTCCAGCTGCAAGCGAACAGCAACTTCAACAAAAGTTGATCTCTTATGGATTAACTGCAGCTAAAAACAGACTGCGGAAACAAGCTGGGGAAATGATCAATACAGTAAATCTGGGGAAATAATGAAATAAATAAATGGGCCACCGTGAAATATAAAGATGAGGACTTTTCTAATGATTCCCTCCTTACTTATTTGGAAAGTGTTCATACGTAATCCTAACAGTTTTTAGTCCTGGCACATTCACAAAGTACCTCGGTTTTAGTGGGTGGCTACAGAAGGTTTGACGTTTGTCTCTTTAAAATATGCTGTCATGCTTTTTGGAGCAGCTGTGCTTTTGCAAACTAGATGTGCCATATGCAACTCACAAGCGCAATAGCAGAAATATTGAGGAGATAATGAAGGAAAACAGAAAAACACAAGGATCTATTTACATCAAGAGATCGGATGATCAAATGTTTGGTCTTGTTTAAAACCAGCTTGATCTTAAGAAGTCCCATTTGGTGGCATCACTTCAAGATTTAAGGTCAAAATTATTTGAAAGATCAGTTTCAACAAGAGTAGAAGATATTTATATTTGGATTACAAAGTTAAAATGTGTGCTGAATGAAATTGTGAGAGATTTCTTTTTTTTTTTCCTATTTGACCTCCTCAGACTGCAGGAGCAAACTTAATCCGCTCAAGCAGCACGTATTCCTCGGAAGCTCATAAATCCACAGCGTTGCATGTTTTATTGCCGTTTTAAAAACATATTCTCCCATTCAGGTTGGATGAGGAGGAGCATCCAAGAAGAAGTGGGTCAGTGCAGGCAGAAACACTCAAACAGAGAGCCCACACTCTGCCCACGGGGCTACCTACAGGCTCGGTTAAAGCCACAGACGGAATAAACACATGTGTCTGCTTTAAAAAGTATGACGTACACTGTTTGGGTATGATAAAAAAAGATATCAAACCATCCATCCATTTTCTAACCCGCTTATCCTGAGCACACACAGGGTCGCGGGGGATATCAAACCAGTGATTCAGAATTAGTTTCGGACCCAGACGAGCACACAAGCGCGTGCACACAAACACACGCCCACATCTGCCACGACAACAACAGTGACTTGTTTGCAAGCAACGTCAACTTCTCTCTCTCCATTCCTGATTTAGACTGGCGTCGGAAACTGGCAGCAACTGCGGGACATCCCCTTCATTGTCTGCCAGCTCCCTGACCCAGCCATGCCACCCTGGGGTCTGAATGATTTGACACACTCAACTCAAGAACACACACACACACACACACACACACACACACAGGCATGACTTTGAAATGAAACTCTTTTTCATGATGTCTACATTTTCCCTCAGCCATTGAGACTGTTGCTCTCAGTCACATCAAGGCCACTGACTATTTCTGACTCTCTCCCTGCTGCTCGCTTTATGTGGCTGCTCAGAAAAAAAGCAAGCAGGTATTTCTTTTCTTCGTGCTTGGCAGTGGCCATTATTCTATCTTTAATGTATGAATGGCAGTCGGCAAGATGTTAACTGAGTTTATTCGTTCAAACAGAAATGCTATTGGAGGGGGTTTATAATGACAAGATCAAAATAACACATTATTTATAATGAATTTATAACATGGAAACGAAACGTAGGGGAACACGCAAATCTCAGCAACCTGAAGCCTGAACTCCATTAACTTCTCTCTGCAAAAAAAGAAGTGAAAGGAAATGTTATTGGACACATTAGGAGTTTCAGAAGTTGTTCTCATTCCTGATAGTTTTAGTTCCAGCATCGAAATGAAGGATTACTTTACAGCCTGTGCCACCATAAGCCTTCATTTGATGGAGCTATCCTGCTGCAGGATTTAAAAAATAAAAAAGAGGCGAGTTATGCCAGGTTCAGACTGCACAACATCGGCCTGATTTGACAAGCAGAGGGTGTGAAGATTGATCGTTTCATCCCGTGTCATGTATCCCAGCATTCCTAGACGTCGGCCTCCAGCACTTCCTTCCCAATAGCATTACAAACAGCGTGAAAGATGACAAGCTATGATTGGACCGTGACCAAAGTGTAGTGTGCCGTGTCTCTTGGCCAGAATTCATGACTAAAAATTGCCTCATCTGACACAGTGACCGTTGGAATTACAGTATTCATCCCTTTACACTGTGTCAGAATTAATAAATACTGCAGAGACTTTGGGGTTGGTAAAGCGAGTCTTCAATCTTGATATTTTAGCAGTGTGTATAAGGATTAAAAGACACTGGAGAAGTTGTCAACACAGCAGCATCCTTTGTCAATCTCATCTGCTTTGTACTCTTGAAGATGTTAGTGTGGGCCTTCACTTTGTTAAGGCAAACTGTGATATAGGAATATTTAAAAAAGCTCAACTCTGGTAGGAACTCTGCTGTTGCTGAACTGAGAGACTCTCATGTGTGCCACAATGCAGTTCATCTCTCAGAGCAGATATACGCACCCATATAGAAGCAGACTTTTACTGCCCGCTGGGCTGAAATGCACAGATTTATTAGGCAGAGCGCACCACAGACTGTGTGTTTTCAAAACAAGGTATTATGGCACGGTGTAATTACACAATGATGGACTCAGCTACCTTATTATTGGAGCCTCTATGTGTTACCGGCTCACCGGGGTGGATCTGTCCATACAGCTTAACACGAGAAGGACAAACATTAATAAATCAAACCATGTTAACCTCAACAACGTGTGGGTCAACAAACAGGCTAAGCTTCCATGGTGAAGCAAGATTACAGCCCCACAGTGTAACTAAACCCAATTTTTTTATATTGTGTAACTGGATTAAGACCACAGCACCTCGGCACGTTTGCAGATGATGAGCAAAGATTAGAGGAGCTACGGCTTCTGTCTACACACTGTGGAGGCGATAAGGCCGCCTGTGATGGGAGGCAGTGGCCCAGCGCAGCAGCCTCCTCGGGCTGGGTCCACCCAAAGACTTCAGCAGAGCAAATGAGCACCTTCAATAAAGCCACACGACACAAAAAGCACAGCGAAGAATGTCCCCAGCATTTCATTCTGCCAGCAAGTCTATTTTACATTAAAGCTCCAAAACTGGCAACACCTTGCAAAAGCAGCCTTAAACAAAGAGGACAGAGGAAAAAAAACAGTGCAAGCATGCATTTATTTCACAAAAAAAAAAAACTGTTGAATAAATGCATAGTGTGCATGAGATTTCTGTAACCAGCAACTCCAGTAGCTGCGCCAGTCGAACAGAACCTTGAACTATGCTTGAGAATCATTTTTTGGCAGAAAACAGAGTCTGTCTTGGCCTCAACATTTACGTGTGACTTGTTTATGCTCTGTGTTGGTTGAGTTGCGGAGCAAATACAGAACACCAAAAAACTATATCCACTTATTTCATAGTTCTAAATAGAATTAAAATGCAAAACATTTAACCATTTTGGGAGAAACTGTAGTCCAGTTTCTCCAAACAGCAGCAGTAGTAAGAAAACATCAAGTGTAGCACTGATCTTACAACCCAGAGAAGAGGAGTAAATATCAATGTGTCTTTACCTGTGTCCTCATCTAGATCCCCCTGCAGAGAGGAGTCTGTGTCCTCTGAGGAGGCCTGGCTCCTCCAGCTTATGTTGCCCATCCAACAGGCCTCAAGTCCACACGGCTATTGCTCCAGAAGGGCTGTTGAAGGTTAGACTTTTGTGTGTATACTAATGGCTTGTTGGTCAGCGTGACATCTTTCACAGCTATCACTCAATAGCACTGCTGAGAGTTAGTCATGAACTGACTGGTCCGCATGATCATTCTCTCTTGAGTCAGCCACGCTACGCAGCACTTCAGAGGAAAGATCCACAAATAGCGCTGATGGTAGGCGAGAAGAATGGAAAGAAGTATCTGATTTTCCGCCAACTTGATTGTTTATTAAATACTTATTCTTGTAAATACAGCTAAAGTCACATAATCCTGCAAAGAGCGTCTGGGTGAAGCTGTCTAAGCTGTCATCAGTGGTCCTGGAGAGGGTCAGACCTACAGTTATCTGGAGTGGGGACACACTGCGGAGACACAAGGGACTGAGCAGGCCACCTGCAGGAACGAACGACCTGCTCTGTGGCATGTAGGCCAACACACAGCAGAGAGATCAAGCGAAGCATCGTCCTATAAGACGAATCCCCTCTGAGTGCTGAGTCTCGAGAGCTGAGAAACGAATGCGACCCGCGACTGGAAGTCTTGAATTACACAAGATCTCCGAAAACAATCCTTACTCCTCCGCGGACGATGCTGATGGCAGAACGGCCTTTGAAATCTTCATGTTATAAAGACCTTCGCAGACAAGGCCTTCCATTGCTCATCGACAGCCTCTGTCCGATCATTACCCAACATGTAATCCATCCATTTCTCTCCCCGATTCTTTCTCTGTGCAGGGACTCTATTCCCATCAATGCTCTACCTTTCTCCACCCTCTTTCTTTCTCCCCCTAAGCTCTTTCCCCTCCCTCTTTCTGCTTTCCCATACACAAGACATACGCAAAAAAAAACTAATTACAACACAGCTAAACCTATATGGGAACAGCAAGCCTCTCATTCTGTGGGAGAGGGAGGCTGAAATGCTTTCTGCCATCAAACCTCAAAATTGCAGCATGTCAAACCAAGAGCACATAGCTCGCCCTGTGCAACAGCGGGATCACTCATCAGCAATGTGCGTAAACCTAATCGTCTAGGGAACCCTTTTGTAATCACGACTGCTTTAGCTGTTGCTCAGAGTTTTGGTGACTAAGGCATGTGGGGCTTGCTATTTCTGCACACCAGACAAGGAGATATTTCTGTCTGAAGTGGTGCAGTAACCACTTAGCAAACACAAAGCCATCAGAGTGGCTTACACCTCAGCGTTAACTCCAGGAATGCTTGAGAGTAAACTCTTTGCATTGCAGCTAAACCGTTTCAAAGGCAGACACACAATCCCATACGATACACAGGAGCAGGGGTGGCGGGGAGCCTAAAATAAGGAACTGATGGATCAGTTCCGCTGTGGCTGGCTACTACCATTGACTGTCCAGTGAGAGAGAAGCGTATGGGCTAATTTTAAAACACTGCGCTAACTTTGTTACTGCCACTGACATGACAAAACTGTGTTTCACAATCAGAGCATCTGCTGGGAAAATAAACACAGATTGTGCAACTGCAAAAACTGAAGTCACACAGATACAATTTCAATTGAGGTTTGTTTTTTTGTTGTTTTTTTTTTTCCTTATTCATCTGATGAAAAACTGTTAATAGAAAGTCAAGCATCCTATGAAGTGGCAAATGTTTGCAAAACGTCCATGCATAAAACACCAGATATTTGATCTTTAACAACTTCTAATTCTCTTCAGAGGAAAACTTATTTTCTAGTCTGTAAAAATGAACACTGTGCACATATTGTGAAGCAGCTATAATTAAGTTGTAGTGAAGTCTTAAGAATTACTTGCGTGAATGAAGACTTTATGCACACGGTGACACCCTTTTTTCAACACCAGATGTGCATCTCTTCTGTATTAATAGGCAGGAATGTTTTTTTTCTGAGAAGTGGATGTACGTTTTTAGTCAGCGATGTAAAGCTGAAGGTGTTCACTTACATCCAGTGTCACTTTTTCCAAACATCTGTCAATACTGAAATGATACAGCCTGTTTCAAAAGTGTTGCATTAAGTGTATCGCCACTGTGGAATTGATCCAGGCTGCTAATTAGGTCATTAAAAGCATTATAATGAGCAAGTATACAAACTAAACAGTCAATGGGCAATTTTAGTCATTTCAGAAAGCATTCACAAACCGCTTCACTGCTGAAGTACTGAGTACTGATGATTTTCTGAGTGCATTTAAACAACACAACATACCAAGTCTACAAATAAAAACACACAGTCCCCATATTTCCTTCCCTCTTCTCCACCCAGCTCATTTTCTCTGAGGTAAGAACGGAGATGAGCTTGGCTGTCTGCTGCTGTAAGCTTTCGGGCGACACCATCACAAATACTCAATCTGTTTATGGATTACAGTTCGGGCTGCCTGAGTGATGAAGTCATGTGGGTGCGTATACAGAGGATGGGGCTGAAGCAGACAACACCCGTCTGACTCCCCGGGGAGGTGACACCCTGACTGAGCTGGGGAACACCAAACAGGTAACAGTGTGTGAGCGTTTACACACACACACACACACACACACACACACACACACACACACACACACACACACACACACACACACACACACACAACCCCAAGAGAGAGGTGACAGCAGGACGCAGTATCCCTGGTGACTGGAGAGTATACTGATGCAGCCAGTGGAAGAAATGCGGGCCGTAAGTCTCCTGCCGGCCCTACTTGGTGTGTGCGCCATGGTAACCATTTTACACCTTGGCTGCATGATATCACTATTAAAACTCTAACCTGAAACTATATCTGTGTGCAGGAATCCCTACTTAAAAGAGACAGGAACTTTATTTTTCTCCAAATCTTTTTCCCTTTTTAATTTGCTCCTTGAGGCACCAGTGAATTAATCTCCCTCTGTCAAGGTCTAAACGGGTCCCCTTTCTGCAGTCTCTACAGTGTAAGACAACAGTCTCCTTTTAGCACCAGATTTTTCCCCCCACCCTACAATCCTCACACATATTCTCCCTCTTTCTCCTCTCTCTCTCTCTCTCTCAGAGGAAAAGGCTTAACGGGCTGCAGCTATGCCTGCTGCACAGTTCTTTCAGCGCGAATCCCCCCAGCTTTTTTCCCCTTTCCCTTCTTTCCATTTCACTGGCATCCCGCTGCTTCGTGTGTCCTCTGGGTGCCTATTTGAGATCGATGGGTGCGCGTGGATGAGAGCAGCAAACAACTGACCCGGCAAACACAACCGGGGGAAACAGGTCCATATGAACGACTGGATGCGAGGGAGAAGAAGGGACGGAGCGGGGGGGCTTGTCCCGAATATTGTGCAAAACTTCTCGCTGAGGCAGTTTAAAGAGACTGAGAGACACTGCCTCTGAGTTTTCATTCAGCCGTGTGACCATATGTAGTCATCTGTCTGCAAGACACGAAAGGAATCGGAAACTTTTACGCCTAGAAGAATGACTGAGCCGCTGGTGGATGACAACTCCCTCTCTCCCTGCCTGCCTTGTTACTGGGAGTTGCAAATGTGTGTGTGTCCATTTACTGCAGGCATCACCGGGCAGGACTGAGAAGCAGGGAGACAGCTGGTGGAGTGGGATGCAAGTGTAGCTGGAGGGTATAAAGTTTCCATCCAAAAAGGCAAACCCCAGACCACCCTGTTTCCACCCCCCTCTCCCTCCTCAAGTGGTCTGCAACTCTGCTGGGCTTGATCTGGGCTGCGTGCAAAAAAAATGAATAGCTTGCACATACACAAAGAGAGTCAAAGCAACAAAAAAATGCCACGTGCACAATGCTGAAATCAACACAAAAAACACACACATGTATGCACCCACACACACACACCAATCTTGGGCGTGAACAAGTACACTGACTGGGCAACAACGCAGCTAGCAGCTAGCTAGTGAGGAGGGAAGCTAAGAGCTAGCAACCGTTACAAACCCATATTAAATTATTAGCCAACGGAGCCGTGAGGCAAAAGATAAGGGGTCAGTCACTTAAAACATAAATACACAGTCGAGTTTAAGTATTTTTTTGCGGGTGTTTTGTCCGCTGAATGTGAGCTTTTTAACCACCAAACCGAGGTTGTATTCAGGACCGCTCGGTGAATGCCGGCTGGTTTAAATGGCATTACTCTCCATGCTAAGCTAAACCCAACACATCTGTGTTAAAAAAAAAAAAAGAGGGGAGGGAGGTCCAGGTTGTGGAAAACACAATGTACCAGATAATTATACACATAAGTAAAACATATAAAAATTACACTAAAAAAATCTCAACATTTAGCTAACCCAAGCTAGCTAATACGGCTTTATTTTTCACAGGACAGCCGAGAAAAGAACAACCCATAAGGCCCAATTAAACCAGGATTTATCCTGTATGTGTATTTTCATTATCTAAAGGGTGTATAAGCGCACACACGCCGTATTTGATGGCAGATGTCCCGGTTGTGATTGATCCCGTTATATACAGAGGAGCAGTGTGTTTGAGTCGAGCCGGGCAGGACTTACCTTGCTTGCTCTCTATTTTTCCCGACATTTTCGTGGCCAGCAGCTGTGATCCCTCTCGCTTTTTTTTCTCTTCTTCTTCTTCTTCTTCCCCCAACAAAAGCTGCAGACGAGCCTCGCCTCCCGGATTTTATTCCCTCGTTTTCATTTTCCACACGCCGTCGAGCCCGTATACAGATGAATCCGCCGGGGTTAGGGGACTATATTTACGGGCTACACACATTGGTACGGTCAGAAACTGTCTCAGTCTGTCTCCGGGTGATTTTCACTGGATACGCTCACACACACGCACACACAAACACACACACACGCAGTAGTGTCTTGACTCGGGCAATGGGAGCTCGTCGTCCAGGGTAACAGCGCCCCCGCGTGTTAGGAATTAGCCACATCAATCTGTCAACAAGAGGATGGGCGTGTTTCGATTTGGATTCAAAGAGTTGGAGCAAAGCAGCAGTGGTGGTGTGGGTCTGTGTTTTTTTTTTCCAGGGTTAGACCATGGCAAGTGTTGCACATGGAGTTTTTTTTTTTGCATGCATCTGATCACACAGCACTGAGTAGTTTTTGCCATTTTTTTTTCCATTGATCACACTTTAAGTTATGTTATGTGTATTTTCTCAGTTACGTAATGTTATGGTTATGTTATGTTAGCTTTTTTATGTTATGTAAGTTATGTTTATTTATTTATTTTTCTATTTGCTAAGTATGAGAGGGTACTGAAAAGAAATTCCTTGTATGTGCACACATACTTGGCCAATGAAGGTGATTCTGATTCGCTCAGGATCACAAATCACAGTTTGCCTCACAAATCACAGTTTGCCTCAAGGGGTTTTGCAATACACACCTTTTGTCCTTTGACCCTCCACTTGGGATGAGGCAAAACTCATGAACAGACATGCAAGTGATGTCCAGTGCGCCGAATAAATCAACAATAACCTCACAATGTGACTGTTTGATTACAAAGATAGAAACTGTAGTTTCAGACTTTTTAGTCCTGACATAGATGGTGTAAAAGTATCATCATTATCGGATCATTCACTGAGGTAAAAGCTTTAAAATTTCCTTTTTATTTCCTTTTTATGCTACTTTACACTTCTACCTCACTATGTTTATTCAATACCTCTGGTTACTTGTTAACTTGTGGACACAACAAACAAATAAATGATGGCGTAATATAATAGATGGGAGAAAACTTTATTGATCCTTGGGGGAGATTTCTACCTACCACCCAGCACATATAGTTGTTGACATTAGATCCAGCTGCAGCGTTAATGTGATGAACACATTAATGATTCAGTAATTATCATCCAAATAATATACATGTTTCTGAAATGGGCCACTCTGATTTATAAGTACTGTTGCTTATTTTATTTTTATTTTTTGTAAGTATACATTAGTTTAATACTTTTACTTGATTAAAATCTTGAATGCACAGCTTTTACCAGTAACAGTAACATTTTTGCACTGTAGTTTTGCTTGTTTTGCTTTAGAACATAAAAATCAGTTCTTGTTCTATCTCTGATGGAATATTTATTTAAAAAAAGGTTGCAGTACAAATATTAACATCAAAATACAGGCTACTTAAGGTACTGAAAGTAAAATTCCTCATAATGCAAAATGTTGCCACTGGTGGAGATGTAGGCAACTTTAATTACCTTCTATCCTGCTAGTTGGTAATAAAGTCATTTTAATTAAAGATCGTAACTTAAATGGACTTCATCTTCATCTCATGTACAAAATAGAGTCTACTTCTTATCACCTCAGTGTTATGGTTTCAAAGCTTTAGTAATATGTGTTTTGCCCCCATGTTTTTAGAACATGTGACTGAACTGAACTTATCAGCGTTTTTTTTTTCTCTTGTCTTGAAAAAAATCTAAAACTGATTAAATGAGGACTATTTCGAAAAGACAGCCGAGTGTTTGACCCCAACATCAGGTCGAGAATCAGGCTGGATGGAGACTGAGAGCTTACCATCAATTTCTCTTCTCTTGTTCTAACATGATTTCTTTCTGCACATGTGAGACTGCCTTTCTTCAGAAAATGCCTTGGCACACTTTGTAGGGTTTTTCTGGTGATGTAATTGCCCTGCTACATCTTCTCTCTAAGGATATTGTTTTGTCTTCTAGTTTTGCTTGAGGTAGATCTAGGTTAGCATCAAGGCTGCTCTGTTAGGTCAGGGTGAGGTATTTCCTCACTCAGTGCTGACGCTCATAAGACAGCATGAGACTTTCAGCCATTTGCCCCACATGTCAGCTCATCATTTTGTATGTCTTAATCTTCAGCATGTGCAGATTTCCCCTAGGAGATAATTTAGCTGAGATGGTAAGCCACCCAGATGTGTTGTGTTGAGTGTTGTGCAACATTATGGGCCATTTTAGCAAGGGCATCAGCCACGACAATTTCATTTAAAAGCAGAGTTAATGAGTTTGCTTCTGTGCGAAAAATAATTACATACATTTACAATCTGGTGGGGTCTGCACAATGAGCTCAGGTGTGACTAATGGATATCTTGAACATTGTGATGGAAAAATTCACTTGCAAATATTGGTATCTAATGAAAAATGGCTGCACCTGTAAATATAATGGTCAATGTATACATTTAGTTTGACTTTGACACGTATTTACAAAGTATTTCAAGCCATCAAGAGCTTAAATGGAAGCAGAGAGCCCTCTGTTGGGCATACAGGGACCTTGACTTGATGCAGTTTTTCTCCTATTTGCCACTCCCCTCCTACAACTTGTTCTTATGACAGGGAAATTAAAGGAGAGAAGCCTAAGAGAGTGATTCAACCTCGATTTCAGGAAAACTGCTGACTACGGCTTTTGACCATTTAGTTCCTGCATTATCCCAGCCATTAAGGAGCAACCATCTAGATTACGTCTCCGGCATGTCAAGATGAGGAAAGCGCACCCTGTCATCTTTATATGAATAATTGATCTGACTGGAATGATCCACATTCTCTGAGTGATCTGGGTCGGCTTGTGCGCTCGCGACTGCACCCGCGAAAAGCAGAGGCGTGTGTTAAAACACAGGCCCGAGGAGGTCATTACACGTTGTTAGAGGCCTTGAGCACCTTGCCTCATCACTGACTGCATTTAATGAGTTATCAAACTGGGGCCTGGAGAGTCAAGGGTTCATGTTTGCACTGGCTGTCGTCACGCCCGCTCCCTTGTGCTCTTGCTTGCACAGCAGAAACCACACCCATATAACAAGTGTGAAGTGCTTTCTGTGTGTGCACCAGTGGGATTGTGTGGGCGTGTGCGGTGGAGGGGAAGGAGTGGAATACCTTCCCCGAGGCTATGATAAAGTCACACAGGGAAGACAATGAACTGTTAGGCAGCGGCAGACTTGTCAGGGCAGGACGGGCCTCGCTGCACAATCAGAGTCAGCCTGCTTTTGGTGTCTCAGCCTTACCCTGACGGGCTACGTTCAGTCTGTCAGTAGAAACAGTTGTCTGACTCAAAGGTCACTGACAGTTTCACTCCAAAACACTGACTTCACGAGGTGGTGCGAACCCCCTCACTCATTAGAGCCGACGGATTGTTATCTCTTGAGAGGAGGAGGGATGGAAAACACACCCAGCAACGCTGAGAGTTTTTGGGCTAGTTAACGTCTGCCCCATGTCACGGTATTCAGTTTGCCGGGTGATTGATGTCCATCAGCTTTTGTGTCAAGTTTAGTTTTGTCATTCTGGTCACACAGTCGTCATGGCCACGCAGTGAAGCCCTTTGCTGTCATCTACTGGCTACATAGCACAGTGCAAACCAGATGCTGCCGTTCTGCTTTGCGCCACAGCGTGGTGCTCACGAACTGCCAGTGATTTTTTTGTGTCCCAGAGCTCGACTTTGTGCGCCCTGCGGTGGTTTATTTGTCGCACTGTATGGGCAGGTGGAGGGACTGCTGATGAAATGCAATTTGAGAGGGATTAGCCTAATGTAACCGAATCTGACATTATAATGATGAAATTGCAGTTTTCTTGATGAGATTCCCTGAAACAATAAAGTTCAACTGATGGCAGGAATTTTGATTAGGCTATGACAAGGCCTACGAGGAAAGTCAATAACAAACACATCCGCTAAGTGCTTACACGATTAAGAAGTTGTTATCGACTTTATAACAACTTCATACTGCTGCCTAAGTGATAACAATTCTAAATTTAAACAGATTATGGAAACAGGCGCCAATCAATCATCGCACTCACATATTCAGGGTTGAAATGTTTAATGAATGTGGGAAGGCTCATACTGGTTCACACTGGCTAAGTTTCACACTGGGCTTAGAGTCGGATCAGGTCTGCCGCGGGCTGTGTTTGGTTCGCTGGTAGACAGGGCGAAGAAAGGAGAAGCGAGACAGTTTTGTTAGCCGAGAGTTGTCAGTGGGAGCTGGGAGAAGAACAGTGTTTGATCTCTGCGGTGGTGGGCGTGTGATGCGGAGCTCAAACACAGTTTAAGGCTCTGTTAACCTTGGCCAGCGGTCAGGCCCCTCCGTCTGTCTCACATCTGAGAGTTGGGGAGAGAGGGAGGGGATCAGCGGGGCTTAAACGACTGAATACATTTAACCAAGAAAGAGGGCAATAGCACCTCCACAACAATCGGGGTCCTCTAACGCTGGCCCCTTTGTTAACACACAATACAGTGATTTTTTTTTTCAAGTGAGCTTTTCATGGTGGAATTAAGATGGACGGCTAGAGGTGTCAACAAGGGGGTGAGATGCAAGTCAGTAGAGGCTGAAGATGGAGAGGCGTTGGGCGAAGAGGACAAGATGTCTCGGTCATAACCTGCTCAATACTGCATGAGAATAGAGCACTCTGTCACTGTCACAAACAAACACACTGAGACACATGTTGACAAGGTCAGGAAAATTAAGAGGGAGAGAGCCTGACAGGAACTGTGGGTAAGCAAACTGAACGGGCACACTCTTTCCAATGCACGCTTAAAATAAAAGGTGCAAATTAACACTTAAACATATAAATCCACCACACTTTATATAGGACACGCATACTGTAGCTGTGTGCACACGCTTGTGGACACATACACACTCTAACACGAAGGAATTATTTATGTGCTGAGACAGGCATTGTTGCGCTGCTCTTTGGAACGCTACAGGGCGGCGGCCCCGGCTTTTGGAGAGCACAGCTGCTTGCCTTTCAAGAACGCTCCGTCCTATCGCCATGACAGTGAAGGTCTCACTCCCTAAACTCTCCCTCCCGTTTTTGCTTCCTCCCCCCCCACCTTCTATTTCACTTTCAAACGGCAGGGTCAGACGGTCTTCGTGGCGGGACCCTCCACTCAACTGTGCCAGTCCTTCCAGTGCTCTGATTGACATTTAACTCCGGGGCCAGGGCAAAGAGGGCCAAAGAGCATGAAATGAGACTGGCCACAGGGGTGCACAGTGAGGCCTGACCACTCCCCATCTCGCACCTCCACCTCCATTAGCCGCCAGAGTCCCTGGGGGGTCTGCAGGCGCCCTCGGCCGGAGAGGTGAGCTCACGGCTCTTGCTGCAAAAGCACAAAGAGCGTATAGGCCAACCCTGTGATGTGGTGACACGGAGAACAATTACACTTCTTTAGATTATCATCTTAGCAGTGAGCCTCGGCTTCCTTTCCACCCTCTACTTTCCATTTTAGAGGGGTAAATGTCACCGTTCATCCTTTCCTTTATTCTGCTCAGCAGGTCTGAGGCATTTAATGGGTTTTTGAGGATACTATTTCAGGGACACAAAAATTTTGTTTTCCTATTGCGCACACCTTATCTTTTATCACCCTTGTGTTTACTCTTTTTAGGTACTTCCCTGAACATGCTTCATCCTTACGATTTTAATGTTTTCGTAACATTTAAATTTCATTATGCACTTTTTTTCTCCAGTGTTCCAAATCCCACTCCATAAAATCTGCCCTCTGGGTGACCGCCTCTTCACACAACTCATCGCACTATTTCAGTGTGTCATACTGGTCAGTCGTACTGGTAGGTGTTATCAGTGGATGTGGCAGTTGACCAGGATGCGTCACTGTCTATTCACACTAGTCCAGCCCAGTTCTGACAGGAGCATGTTATTATGAACTAGGTGCGGCGCGAGACAGTCTGGTCCGTGGGTGTCACGCTCAAGTTCATGCCAGCTCCTGTTTGAGGGGGTTACTGTACTGCTGGCCTGAAGAGTCCTGCAACATGGCTCGGCTGCCTCGCCGTCCAACTTACAATCCACACAAGGGCCATTTAACAGGATCAGTGATTAAAGGCTGTGAGTAATTGAATTAGGATTGTGCGGCCCTGAAGCTAAAGCTGTCTAACAGAGACTTGGAATGAACAAGATGAGGAGGTTTGTGGGTTGAGCAAAAGAGGTGAGACGAGCCCACACAATATTTAACCCCAAACTAATGATCGCAGAGTTGAGTCATTATTTAAAAAGTCACATGCCAACAAGTGATGTGAGTGAAACTTTTTTTTTATAGAAACACATCAACTTTACATTTTGTTGCTGTGCACAACAGTTTGAATTTGTTTGTGTACATTTACAGAATGTGTGTGATTGTGCTGGAAGCATCCTCATTCATAAATACATGAGGTGCGACGATGGAAAATGAAAGCAGGACTTTTTCTTTGCAATTTTCTTTTTTACTTCTAGCCCAACCTGTCACATGCTGAGAGCAAAGCTGTGTCCTACTTCCATACTACAAATCTTTTCTAACTGGGATATGAGTAAGTTATGCATCTACACTGGAAAAAAATTGAAATAATACTCAAAGATGTCTGTATGTATGCCATATTTGCTTGAATAGTGAGTATCATGTTGGTGACAAATCTGCTTACAGCTGGAAAAACATAAATTCTGTAAAATGTTTGTTCTCTTTGTTAAGTGTCCAAAACTGGCAGGAGCGTTTCAAGATCAGCATTTTAGTGATGTTTGTTGGCACAGGTTTTATATCATTGTAAGTACAAAACAGCAAAGTCCATGCATTTCTCGAGAATTCACTCGCAAAACAGTACACTATAAAGTTTAGTACATTGTGAAAATTGTACTAGTATTACAGTGTGGAAGTGGGACACAGTTTAAGTCAGGTCTAATCGCCCGCTCTGCCTCGGAAAAATACACTATGACAGGCCATTATTAATGTAGAACTGCCCTACTTACCTACACACACATGCATGGACCTCGTGCTTGCAATAATCCACTCACTGGCAATCTTATAATTTCACCAAATTACTTTGACACACATTTTTTGTTTCTCAGGAAGAGAAGGGAGTGCTGTCTTCTTTCACTTATTTTTCTGCAGGCTAATAATAATGGGGAAGGGGTGGATCCTGTATACCAGCACACAGTCTGCAGAAGGCAGGGAAAGCCCTGGACATGCTGCCAGTCTATCACAGAGCTAACACAGATTGACAGATAAACACACACACAGTCCGATTTTTTCCTGTGGGAAATTTAAAATCTCTAATCCACCTGATTGTGTGTCTGCGGGCTGTGGGAAGAAGCCAGGGTATCTAGGAGAAACCCATATGTACAGATGGAGAACAAACAGAACGCGCCGCGGCTTGTGGATCAAACACCAGGACCTTGTAGCCGTGAGGTGCCTCGCTGTGGCATCGATTCCTAGAGGTTAAATCACCTTTTCACTTGACCTCCCTGAAATCCCAGCTTAACCACGTCAATCTGAGTTTTAATATATAATTCATGTGCCTATTTTTATGTCTGTCACACATTAAAGACAACTGATTTATTTTCTGTTAGAAAAACTGGATGATTTGACTTGTTGTCAGAAAACATTAAACATAAGTGTTTTCCTTTTTATGTCAATACTTGTCCATGCTTGTAATTTAAAGTAAAACCTTAATGTACAGTTTATGTATTTTAAGTAGCTGTAGTTTGTTACACTATACCAGTACTCAGCATTTTCATACATGTTTAAACATAATTTGTACTATTACTATTTCATTTATACTTTACTTTGATTTATTCCATGCATATTCATTAATGCATGTACAATATACAATAGTATATTCATATCATGTATTGATTTATTTTATTATGTATACCAAGTGCAAAATTGCACAAAATGCCTTCGGGGTGAATAAAGTTCAGTTTTATTTGATATTAACTTAATGCTGCCATAATCTATATTTTTATATGAACAAACAATAAAATATCTGTGTGTAAAGTGAAAGGTGTTGCTTGAGGTGACAAACTCACTGAGACTTATCATCAAACTCTGCAGGTCCCTGCAGTTATATTGAGCTTTTTAGAGTCTTTCAACTCATTGTTTTGGTTTATGGCCTGCAGGTTTATAGCCTTGGTTCAGTCTCACTGCTTTCAAAAACCATGAATCCAGCTGCAACAGGCAGCTGTGTTCAGAGAAAGAGCTCTGATGAACCTGCTGTATGTTGCCTGTACCAAACGGCAGACAGACAGAGGCCTGCTGAGCAAAAAGGAGAGTCACATTGAACTTCCATAGATCGAATGGACACAAACATGACTTCAGATGAATGCATCTTTAAGAAGTAAATGTGTCGGTGTTTTTGTTTCCTTCCACTTAGTGGTTGGAAAATCTGTGTTTAAACTTTAATCAGATTAAGATGATTTAATAAATAAAAAAAATTCAAACAGTATTAATTGACTCCTACAAAGTAAAGGATAAAGTAAAGGTTTACTGTACTGATCCTCCAGCGCACCAAAAGATAAAGATATAATGTATTACACACTCTTACCCCATATACAGTCACACACACTACACAAACATACAGTATAGTAATTCTCTGAAGTATGAATGTGTGTTGCAAAGCAAAAGGAGGACATGGATGTGGGGACAAATAGAAAGAACACCCTCCTCATTATCTCTCCCACAGTCAGTCAGCAAACACTAAACACCGAGCAAAGAGAAAGAAAAAAAAAGGCAACTATAACAGACAAGAAGAAGAGAAGCAGCAGTTCTGGCAGAGCTGTGTTGACAACTTTCCAGGAGCTGATTTAGCGAAGGAAGCTACATCTGTTGAGCTCCCAACGACAGCCATTGGGGTGTTCGGGCTGCTTTAGCTCTGATGTGCTGCAATCAACTTTTGTGTGTGTGTGTGTGTGTTTAGACTGAGTAACCTAGTTTGCTCTGCTCACTGCGAAGATAGCAACCTGGAACCCCGGAGCCCCTCAGCTCAGGCATTGTGACGAATATTAGCGTCTGTTTAATTGGCAAAAAACAAATCCTGCAATGAAACATCCTGCACTCCTGCAGCAAGAGTGCACAGGCGGCTGATGCACACAGGAGCACACCGGCTCACACACACACACACACGCTCTTTCTCCCTTTTCCCTTCTCGGTTCCCACTCAGTCTCTGGCTCTCTGAAGTATAAATCAGTAGTTAGAGTGTTGCTTTTAAAAGAAGCCAGGTACCACGCGAAGGCAGGAAAAGACCGAGACAGGCCTTCAAAGGCAGAAATGTTTGGACAGCTTGTGAGAGCAAAAAACGCTTGCTCCAGGGAACGGGTCACTGCACCGTTCTGGTATGTTTATGACACGAACGAGGGGACGCGTACGAGTGGAGAGGCCGCATGTGCATGTGGAGTGCAGGTGTGTCATGTATAATGCATAATATGTGTAGAGAGGTCATTACAGTGCGACGCTGTCTGTCACTGTCCCTTACGGCTCACCCATCCATAGACCAGCCAGACTATGCATTTACTCACACGCCTGCTCTCGCCCTGTGTGATATGGACACTATAAGGAACAGAGAGGTTGTAAAGCTTGTAAACATGACGTGCTCCAGTGTTCGCCTGTGTGTACAGAGTGGCATTACGTGAGTGAGATCCACAGCTCACCTGTCTTCGCTGTATTGTTCAATGTCATCAGTAAGCCACCGTAAAAGCAGACGGATGGATCGCTTCCTCATCACCTGCTCTCCGCTATCTGAGGTCATTCATTGATGTAAGTGAATGGAGGTGTGTTTTAAGTCCACATACGCTCGCAGGTGTGTTTGTCTGTGACTCACTGTAAAAACTGGTAAAAGGTCAAGGCAGGAAGCGTATTGTTGATCAAGCTCCCACTCTGCACTGAGTCTGAATGAAATAGCACCCGCAAAAGAAACTCCAGGTGGGAAAGCACACAGGAAACACAGTCTGTTTGTCAGTTATCAGCCTGGGATAACAGTTGTGTAATATCTTCTGTGGCTCTGCAGAAGCTTCGTCAGGTCTGAGAAAGTAACTGCGGGTTAGAAAGGCAAACACATCATGTGTTGGAGGTGTGGAGTTTTACAGACACTTCAGGCAGGTTGGGCCTCGTAAAAGAAATTAAGTATGGATCCAGCATTGCCGGAGTTTCACCCATAGTGGGGATTAAATGTCAGGATATCTTGGCCTGTGTGTTGCTAAAGTTTTTAATATTCTTTGTTAAGTCTGTCTTTTGAAGGTCCCCCAACTTTAAGGGAGAGCAAAACTATTCTCTGAAATTGCATAATCCTAATAAGAAACTTTAAAAAGCGGGCAGGCTAAACAGCAGAAACACCCCTCTGATGGTCAAAGGAGTAATAAACTCTTCTTTCTCGTGTGCCTTCTTATCTTATTAGGGTATACACACTCATGTCAATACTGTCAGTGACACATGTAACAAATTTCCATGCTCTCTGTCTGACTTTCCTTCTTTATTATTTTAATGTCACAAATGTTGTACAATCTAGTGCACAATCGAGCAGGAAGGGCACTAACCACACAGAACTTGAAGAGACACAGAGTAAGAAAAACTTCCTAAAAAACACTGACAACTACGCCATAAATACCATTTATGAATGAACAAATAATCCTTTCAACATTCGATAATAATATCCAGAACTATGGCATGTCCCTGTGTCTCTACAACACATTAATGTTCCAATGTCTTTTTTAACTTTACGCCACTTTGTAAAATTAACACAACCTCGACATTTTAGACACAAATGCGCACAAGGTTAGAGCTGTTTGTTACTCCAACTTGTGAATAAGCTTTTCATGTGGAGGCCAGCATTTGTTGGAAACAGCCATTCAGTTCAGAGAACTCTTACTGCATGGCCGCTGATGGATGTCACCAAAATGGCATGATTACAGAGGAAAGTTGTGGTGCAATCTGGATGCAGATCACCTCCAGTGAGAGCCAAAATAGCCGTATGAGTGATAAATAGATGGAAATAGCCCACAGTGTCCAGTTCACAGGCCGGCTGCCCCGCTCTTTGATCTCTGGTCCTAATGAGCTTTCAGAACTGAGCCAGAGATGAGAAGACAGGCTTTTTTCAAAAGGACCCTTGATTCTGGGGGAGACCTGGGGTAAGAACTGCTATAAGCAGGCCTAAGATGTTGCCTCAACTAACATTAGTATTCCCTTAAGTATTCCCAGCTACATTAGTAAAACCTGCCCACCCAACTCTCCAGAGCAAGGTCACTTTCATCATTATGAGCTAAGTTATAGCCTACAGAGGGCTTATAGGGATTGAAACCATACATTTGTTTATTATACAAAACACTTTTTTTCTAATGTAAACAGCTTAATAATGTCAATAATTCCCTTTGTGGATGAGGCAGCTCCCCGCCCACCCCCGGGTGAATCTGGTAGTTGAATTTGTTATGAAGGATTAAGTACTAAACCACCGGTGGGCTGAGACATTGCCAGGGGAAAAATATTTGTTAAACTGCAAAGTGCTTGTGTACAGCACATTCAGTTAAAAGCAAAATCCCTCTGTGAGAATATGTAGCTGGATATGCAATCAAAAAGAATATTTAATGTCTTCCCCCTCGTTCAAATTCAGCATGCGGTGCACTCTGGAATGCTCGCGCTCTCCTTTTACTGGTGACAGGCATACATTACCTCTGCACATATTAGCCCCACATCACTCACATAAGATGGATACCTGCGCATCATTACAGACCACATAGCAGACATTGCTGCGATGACAAGAGGGGCTGCGATAGATTTTCTGACAATGCTAAAAGAATATCATTTGGCTAATCACAGGCAGGTTATTTATGGACAAATAAACGTGTTAAAGCAGATGATTGAAGCTCCCGGCTAAAGGAGAGGCAGACTCCCTTTTATTGATGATGAAAAACTTTAGGGATCTAGTCATCTTTCTACGTGGGACTCATTGGAAGTGCTTAATGATACCCAAGCCCTCGCAAAAGGCTCCAGAAGCAGCAGGACATCAAAGAGCGGTTGACAGACAGACAGACTCTGAGTTGCATGTTAAAAGCCAATTCCTCTTTAAAATGAAAATAAAACTGAAACACAGGCACGCTCACACACACACACACACACACACACACACACACACAGGAACACACACACAGACACACACAGACACACACACACACACACCTCCCCCCATAACCCCCCCCTATGAAAAGATCCCATCATCCTCCTCATCTCTCAGTGGTGAAATACTACATCTACCTGAAGACATACACGTTACTGCATCCATCCTTCTTCAAATCTTTTTCTTTCTTTCTTTTTTTCCCTTTTTTTCCACACTCTTCAAACGGCTCGTGCTCAGGCATAGCCAGGCATGTTTTTGCATCATTAGAGCTAGTGGGTGTATTTGAAGACAGACTAATGACAGCACGGCTTTCCGGCTCAAACGAGAGCCATTGCTCATTTACCCGAATAGATACATAGATGGATAGGGGGGTTTGTAATGATGTAGCCTTATCAAATATTCCCCAACACAAGCCAAATGACACAACATCAGACTTGAGCCATTTAAAATACAGTCACGGATTTGGTGTGTGACAACTGTTAGGCATGTTAATGTGTATTTTTCAGGGCAGTAAATCAATCGGACATCACCGTGTACATGCGGCTGTCTCGCAGAATGAATGGTCGGAATGATCAAGACAAGCGATGAAAATAAAATGAGGCGTGTTGTATGCTGTGAAGTGATAAATTCACTGGCATTCGCGATTCACAATGGACGGCCTGAGAGATATGCTGTCCTCCCAAGGCTTGAGATTCTGGCAGGGTCCTTTGCGATCTATCTTTTTTTTTTCCTCCCTCTCTCTTCATTTATCTCTCCCCAATCTGCCTCTCTATCTGCCTCTGTTCTCTTTCCAAATTCCGATACAGTTCGCACACCAACGCAAACTCACTAACACACTCCACGAGAGTATCGCCATGCACCTCTGCCAGGAACACTTCTTTTTCTTTCTCTCTCTCTGCTTACCTGCTTCTCACTGCTTTACCCCGTGTCTTCCCCCTGCAGCTGTTTACCGCCTTCAGGTCACATCCTATTTGGGTGGCCAGTCAGGGTACCCAAATAATGCATCCCTTTGTTAGCAGTTAGGAAGTAGACACCACAGTGCCTGCTCTGACCCGGCCTGTTATACTATATTAACAACCAAATGCGGTGACCCTATTTTTTCCTGGGCCAGCTCCAGTTGGAATCACAACTTGTTGACACTTCATAAGGTTCCCCCAAAACCCTGCGTCTGCGGCAGCTCAGGGCGATACAGATTACACCGTAATATGGATTGATCCCTGCTCCCTCTCCCTCCCACCTCTCATCTTCACACATGCAGGATGTGTGGGTGTGCGTATGTGAGTGTGTGTGTGTGTGTGTGTGTGTGTGCGTGCGTGCGTGCGTACACCGTGTGCTGCAGGATTTGTGTACAATTTGTGCGCAGACCCCAGCTGGCCCCCACATTCACCAAACACGCAGCTTGTTTCCGCAAGCACCCTCCCCAACCTTTTCTTTTAGTTTATCCCCCCTCCCCTCCCATTTTTTTTTATTCTGGGTCTTTCTGTGAGATTAATTCCTCTCTTCCCATCTTTGGGCTGTCAGCTCAGGGTATGGAGTCATTTTTTAAAGGCCGCTGTTCCCGAGGACGGGAGACTGATTGAGTTGTGGCCTTTTTCTGAGTGGGTAAAGAACAGGATTAATGCGTAACTCTTGAAACGAACATGTTGGAGAAAAAAAGAAAAACGGAAATGTCCTATGTTAGGGTTAAATAATGAAAGTTTATGAACAAGAGTGTCATGTACTAGATTATCAATTATTTATGAAAGATGTGTGATCTGCTCGTGGGAAAGTGAGTGCATGAAATGAATTGTTTCTGACAAGCAGCACAGGTGTTAAACAACATTTTAAGATAAATGAAAGTTTATTCCAACAGCATTTGTTAATGAATAAGTGCTTAACAGTATCAAACAATACCAAGACATGAGCAATCATAACTACACAAGGCAAGTTCTCAAGCTCTGGATCTTTCTACATGCCAAACAGCTGTGCATTGGACAGTAGGAAGAGCAACACTGCAGTTAAAAGGCTTGTTGGATGGAGATGGATTTTTCAGCTGGAAGCAGCATTTTGAGACCATTTATGGGGCTAACATTAGTTTAAACAGGTTTCAAGCTAAAGCAAACACTTGCATTTCAGTTGTAAAAATGTACAGTTGCCACATAATGAGAAATCTGCTTTTATCTATCTTGAAAATGGAAATAATAATTTATAAATTTCACTAATAAATCTTCTACCAGTATCACTGTAAATGGCATATCTGAGAGTGTTCCAGGTGTACAAAAACCTCACACACCTTACACATAACTTAGAGGAGTAGGGTGACTGTACTTTAAGTGATACTGTATACTGTCTGAAAAAAGAATTCATCTCTTTACAGTGGGAATATGATTATATCATGAATCATCTTAAACAAGAATGAAACTGACAGGCTGACACATTTCCTGCATTACTCTCTAAAATCAGAGCAGACTACACTAGATGTTGTGGTGAAGATGAACCATTTTTCAGGTAGGTCTGAATACAGCATCCGATGAGCAGCAATGGCACAATTAGAATTATTTCTCATGAAGCCTAGAAGCCCGTAGTGTTCACTAAGGTGTCATTTTTAAGGAAACACCTGCCAAACTCCAGTTAAAACGTGCACCCTTCGTTGCCTGTCAAAGTGCTTCCTCTCTAATCGGTATATCAGATAATATTTCACGTGTGCGTTCAACACTCCCACATCACAACGTCACCGTCTTTTACACATCATTTCATTAAGTTATCTTCCTGAGGAGTGTTAGTTGTTCATTCAGAAACCAAACAACACAACGACTGCACTGCTCTGCCGTCTGAGGGAAGGTAAATCTGCATTCACAGAGGGGTTCCCGAGAACCAATGTTCTCAACAAAGGGAGTGAATCAGAGGTTGGGCCTGCACTTTCTCATGAACTCCTCCCAACAGTCTCTCACCGCTCCCTCCGCTCCCCTCCTCTATCCTTCCCGTGGCCACTCAGACCTGAATAGCTGATTAAGCACACATTGATTAGCGCAGACTCATTAGCATCCTGTTTGCGTTGACCCCCCCCAACCCAACTCCACCATTTCCAAGCAGCACACACACACACACACTCAGGCAAGCACACAGACTCTCTGCCTCTTTCACTGAGCCCCCTTGCTGCTCTGACTCAAATGGATTAACAAGCACAATATTTCTGCCAGGGACAGGAAATCACTGAACACTTGTCAGGAAGCCTGCGATCGATGGAATTCACATCATTGACCCCCTCTCACCGCATGCGCCCCCTAACCCTCCCGTGCCCCCCCCCCACATGCCCGACCTTTCCACGCAACCCGCAGCAACTCTTTTCCCAGTCATGAGACTGCGCCAGCATCCCCTCGCTGATTTTATATTTGCATTTCTTCACATATCCAATCAGGCAGATGTCGAGTTCCAGCATAACCTCCTCACAAATGCAGCGAAACGCGCACACATGAACACCTGCACATGCTCATGCACACATTATGGCAAAAAATTATCCCCCTCTTCCTCTGAAGTTTAAATCTAGTTGTTAGTATATCTTTTTTCCTTCTCATCTTCTCCCTCCCTGCAGTGCTTAAGGCACCGTTGCCAGCTCACTAAAGCACCATAGGGTGTCTCCAAGGTTAACTTAATACATTACAAGCAGTAGAGCACAGAGCAACGAGGCTGCGAGTGTCTGTACTTTTTGTGTGTGCGTGGTGATTATTCATAGCATTTTGTGCACGTTTGCACTTTTTTTTTTTTTGTTTATACAAAAACTGAATCTTAAAAAATTGTTCTTGGTGAAAAGTGACTTATTCCCAAAGGCACGCATACTCGGTTCACTGGATGATGTAAGATGAAAATATCTCTGCTGGAAGAGAATCAATATATACTAAAATATGTGTGTTCGGGTAGCTGTCCAATTATGACACAGTTTTGTTAAAATAAAGGACAGAGAAAATAAACGTGTTGCTGATTTCTCCATCGGCCATCTGTTGCTGGAAGATTCACACAGAGAGAGAAAGAGGAAGGGAGGGCTGCTTTGACTATTGAGCTTAATGCATTTCGCACCTGTTTTTGATTGTGCAAATCTCAATTGGATTCGGAGCCACGTTTCGTTTGGGTTCTGGGTTGAATTTAGCTCTCACAAAAGACAACTATGAAGAATCAGCGAATGTTCGGGGAGTCCAGGGACATTTTGCAGAAGAAAGAGAACATTAGACGCTCGTCTCGGGCCGTACAAATGAAACTAAAAGATACAAAGCAGCAACAATCAAACACTGGGATTCCAATGTTCTGGTTATAAAGCACGGTGCATTTTTACTTATAGGCTTAGCAGGCTACGCTCTGCACTGTGTAAGCTTTCGCCCTTTCATGGAGGTTTCTTTTCTGGCTGCTGTGAGCTTTCTGGAGTGTGACAAATAGCCCAGCAGGCTGGAGCCCACAGCTCAGTAAGCATTCCAACAATGCCATATTACTGCATTAATATTTAAGGTCTAATGTTTCCCTAACTGGCATTCAGACAGCTGGCTAAGGGCCTTTCTCTAAAAGCATGTCAAGCCTGGTGCTCAGTGGAATGCCATATACGTTGTTAATGTGTTAAATGTTTTGTAAAAAAAAAAAAAAAAGAAAGAAAAAAGAAAGAAAAAAAAGATGTAATTGTTGGTAATTATGAATAACCTTTAAAGTATTTACCTCTTTGAATGTCACGGCTTATATGTACGGAGCGAGAGACAAGAGAAATTGTGTAAACATCCGATTTGTGTGCAACAATAAAGAGCCCGTAACATTCCTCAAGTCAATACATGAAATAAACATAAACACCACATGTCCATTGTGGTGTCTGCATTGTTTTTCCCTGTTTGAGCCACCAGCTGTTTATCTCACTGTGCTCCTGATAATGGAACAGCAGCGGAATCGCACGTTAATTTGCATTTTGTTCACAAGAAACTTGGTTAAAATTTGAACTACCTTTTGATGGAAGCTTGGTTTTAGATATAAATATCAAAAGCAAAAAGTAAACGCACCACAGCTCTCTAGTGAAGCTTGTTGTTGTTGCACGGCTGCATTCTTATACCACTTGTTCCCAGTCAAGTTACCTGATTGAGGATGTTGTTGTGCAAGTGAATCAAGGTAACCTTGCAAAAAGAAGAGAGAAAATTCAATGGGCCATTATCATGTAATTGCCACTTGTGTCTACAACTGCTGCTGTTTAGCAAAACGTATATCAGTAGTCACGCTTTAATGTCTCTCCTTCTTTATGCCCCAAAAGAAAAAGAGTCCAGGTAGAGTAGATCTGGCCATGCATAGATGTTAGTTAATTTGTGGCTTGCCTCCTGTATGAGAACTCAAATATGGAACTTGTCATATTTTATTTATATATTAGTATAATATAGCAGTGAGAAATAGCCAAGAGGTTATATCAGTGTGATCTCACAGCCAAATTACAGTTTGTTTCTTGGTCCTCTCTGTTTGGAGTTTGCGTTTTCTCCCCCTTTCATGTGTGGGTTTCCACCAGCTGCTCCAGTCTCCACATGGACGCCAAAGTGCTCGCACTGGATGTATGAACATGTGGTGTGTTTTTGTTGAACCTGTAACAGTGCCACAACCTGTTCAGGGGTGTTTCCCTGCTGTCCACCTGGCGCAATCTGGAAGAGGAGGAACCAGAAAAGACAATTAACAAATGACTCACCACTTCCTATATTGTTGCGCATTTTTCATACTGGAGTGCACATTAAAAAAAACAGCATGGCGTATCGTTTGATGATCACGTACACTCCAGGTTGCAAATAGAAGAAAAACAGAAAAAAACATCTTGTTCTCTGCCTCCATCTGACCTTGACTCACTAACAGCCTTTTGACCGTGTCTCTGATGTCACCTTCGCATTCAAGTCATTATCGCTCCGGGTGCTGCATGTCTGTTTGCACGTTTATTACCAGGCTGATTATGAAAACATTTATGATTTGAGAAAAAAAAAATCTCCGGAGACATGCATCAGTCACAGAAACACATCCTCCTCCGGCATACATTATAGACCTTATGGCAACATGTTTTTCTGCTGTTTACAACCTCGTCAAGTTTTTTTTTTCTTTTTCCCCTTCGGGCTTCTGTCTCCCAGTCTGTAGACCTGTTCTCCCCTGGGGGGGGGGGGGGGGGGGGGGGGGGGGGGGGGGGGGGGGGGGGGGGGGGGGGGGGGGGGGGGGGGGGGGGGG
>JBAJHX010000035.1:11602111-11644969 GCA_037176925.1 Amniataba percoides | reverse complement strand
GCTACGCTAACCTTGAGCTTGTGAAGGATGCATGAGGCAGGATGGATGTGTGTGTGTGTGTCTCTCTCTCTCTCTCTCGCTCTCTCTGTGTGAGTGGGTGTGTGTGTTTCATCAAATGAAGATCAATATCACTGCAAGGTCACTTTAAAATTCAATTAATAAGAAAGCGAACATCCCACGGGCCGTCGCCACCCCTTGGGGGGCAAAACCCAACATGACCCAATCGCAGGGCACAGAAGTGAAGACGAAATAAAGGAGAGGAGATATGGATAAATTCATATCTGTATTATTAAGCAGAAAGCCTTGTTTGGAGATGGGTTTGTCTGGAATGAATGTCTCACCAACTCCATGTTTTATTAACGGTCGTGGAGCAAGCCAGCAAAAGCATATTGTGTCTTGCGCCACCATCTGTGTGTATTTTTCTTTGCATGTGCTTGTGAGCGACCAAATGTGTGTTTATGCGCGCGAGTGCCTATTTCTGACGCGCACAGTGTGTTTGGCCCATTAGGTTCAGGTAACCGTGTGCAATCTGACTGATTCACAATGGCGACAATTAGGTTGAAGTTGCGCTGCGTTCAGCGGCCGGTAATGTGCCACTTCCTGCAACCACACAAGATGCATGCATTAAAATATGCATGCTGAGCCACCACTCAGTCTTAATATTTAAAACAGCCTGGAGGTGAGGCCCGCTCTAACACAGCCTGACAGACCGTGTGTACAAAACACTGGCTGCCTCCCATATAAACTTGCTTACCGTGCACACAAACTCACACACGTGCAGTGAAGCAGTGCTGAGGCAGGGACAGACAGACAAACACGTACACAAGAAAATAAACACAAGCTGGTTTAGACAGAGCCATAGATAAATCCATAAAATGTGCGTCCCATATGGAAGGAATGCTTTTATTAGCAAAGCCTGAGCCACGGGGGCTGCTGGGAGGCCTGCGGAGCCGGGCCACAGGGATGTGACTGGCGCTCGTTTGTAGCGAGGCGTGGATGCGGAGTGGCGGAGAGGGGGGAATGTGACCCGCAGAGACCCAGGTGATCCGAGCGTTAATTACCGTCTGCTAATTACGAGAGAGACGCATCATTAAGCAGAGTGAGCCACCGGAGGGCTTGAGGACTCCCTGTCTCTCCTCTACTCCTCTTCCTTTCTCCTTCTTTCTTCCTGACCCCGATCTTCTGTCCCAATTAGCACTGCCCTGCTCCCCCTCCCTCCCTCCATCCATCCCTCCCTCCTCTCCTCCCTCCCCCCGTGTGTTTCCATCAACACTGCTGCAGCCGCTGTCTAAACACGGGCAGCATTGGCGGGACGCACCATAGGCTGTGGGCACCGCACCTCCTCAAACACACACACAGCCATTAGAGGAGACAGCGCTAAAGAGGCCGTGTAGACACCTCTGTCTTCCTGCACAATGACTAATGTGGCGTCACAAGCTGTCATCCATGCCTCGCTGAGTCTTCTTCCTTCCCATCCTCTCTCTCCCTCATTGTCTTGAATTCTCTCTCACATTTCTGTCTGTAATATGATCTGTTTTTTTTCTCCCTTATCCCAACTCCCTCCCTCTACCGTTCAAGTCAGTTTCTTTTTTTCTTTTTCTTTTTTTTTGTGTGTGTAACACAGCACTTGAGTGATAGCAAAGTGTGTGTGCTTCTGCTTCAAACAACTCTGAAGTGCAGGCGCTTTGAAAGAAACAGCCTCAGACTGTTTGAGGATGAGATGCAGTAAATGACAGGTTCGGCTGTTACGCAATCCTCCACCAGCCCCCGGTCCCTCTCCTGTCCTCTGCCTCTCATCTTGCCTGAGATACGTGTTCCCCTCCCGCACCCCCTGGGGTTTGAGGTAGGACAGGATCAGCTGCCGAGGGGTCAGTTCTGAACCTTCTGCCAGCCAGACCATCTGGAACCCCACAACCACTAGGTCCGGGCCGCGGCTCCACCACGGGGGGAAGGCGGCGAGGAAACGTAGGTAGGGAGCGAGAGATGCAGATGAGAGGGCGAGGCGGCGAGCAGGGTGGGGGATAATGAAGACGAGGCAAAGAGGAAAGTGAGAGAGAAGGTTGGTAATAGATGAGAAATGACGGAGATGAAGGGAAATAAGGCAGGAACGACTTCCTGTAACAAGGCTGAGAGTACACTTTGTTGTGACATGAAGGAGACGGTCTTTAAGCGCTAAGCACTGAGCCTCACTGCGAAAGACTTGGTGTGAATGTTTGTGAGTGTAATTCTGTGTAGCTCACCATTTAGGTCTCCATAATTTAGTGATTATCTCCATATCTCCAAGAACAATTGAGGGGAGGCAGCCATATAGCAAGTGTTGGAGTGTATATATAAAACATTTAACAATAACCGCTATATTCATCACAGAAAAACAGGAATCTCTTGGATAATTTAGCAATATAGTAGAGTTATTTTAAGCCTGTGAGTTAAACTTTTTTCCATTTCTCTATTTCTACTTTTTTTTTTTTCTAAATAAACCTCACCAGCCATTGCCAATTCAAGGTCAGTGAAGAGCAAAACACAGTTAGTAAACAGTAAACTGACCCTAATTGGATTTAAATAGCTAAAATGATCCACGAATATAATAAAATGAACAAGGCAGGTGACAGAATTTCGACCTTGCTGATTCATTCCTGTATTGCCCTCTGGGATTCTCAGTCGACATCAAGCTGTTAAAGCTGCTATAATCAATATCTGTTATATAAACAATGGGTCAAATTACTGTATGCGGGGGTGTGAAAGGAGGAGCTCATCTTGACGAACACACAAATAATCGCCTACCGATTCTACAGTTCACCTCAGCCACATGAAGCATTTGAGCGCCTGTAAGCTCATCGTTTTGGCCGTATGGTCCAGAATTTTACTGTTTTCATTGTCACTGCTCTCATTGGTTTTGATGGTGGAGACCAAAACAGAGCTAAAAGGAGAGTGAATATTGAACTAAATTCAGACACATGACTTCAAATGAATGTTAATTTGCTTCGCGCCTGCTGGACGTGTAAATAAAAAACAGTTTCTTCACAAGCAAGCGACAGAACATGACAACGCGTCAATGACGTGATGTTTTCCCTGACCCCAAGTGACCTAAAAAAAAAATCACTTCATTGGTTAATTGATCTGGTACCAGGTCCCATTACTTTTCAGTAATGACACTTTTTCTTAGTCTCCAGACTCCAGAACATGAGCACTCACAGTCACTGAGAATGTATAACAAGCGCATCCCATGTAATGTCATTATAACGGCCCACTAAGGTATTGGCTGCCTTGCACAGCAAAATGTAAACAACAGAGAGACTTGAAATTTATTTATTCATGACTAATATGTTCAAACAAATCATAACATGTCCACTCTTCTCACTCAGCAAAGAAACATTGTTAATTTAATCAAACATTACTCATTCATTTTCTAATATAATCGTTTTTACAGGTTGTTATTTATCCATGCTCAGTTAAATTGTTTTCTTTTCCTCTGTATCAAAAAATTAGTATCAAATTACCAGAATTGAGAAGCTTCCCACAGACTCTTTTCAGCACTGTCTGTATGTGTATGCGCAGGCTGCCAAAAATAAGACGAACACACTGGTCAACACTACGAAATGCTGAAATGAGTTACTGTTATACAAATATTGCTGCAAAAAATATACAGCGCAAATTAATGCTGGAAAATTACTCATGGACTTGTGTGGTGTCCATTTGTCACACGGGGGAGAGAAAGACTGAAACTGAGCAAAAAAACAGAGACAGAAATAGAAGTGACCGATCACCCTATCACAGCTGTGACATCTGTCTAAAATGAGCAAAAGACCTTATTGACTGTCTCCACACATACTCTCATTGGTACAGAGTTACACAGTTTTTAACTGGATATGAAACAGTCTCAGTTTAATGCTGATCTCTCTATATGACCCACATAAACAAACTAAACTAACAGTGAGAAGACTGGCTATTTCTATATGGTCAGTTTTAATGCCTGCGACCGGCTCAGATTTTTCTGCAAAATCATTTAAAGCGCTTTATGGCACGCGTACAAAAAGAACCTGCATTTGCATTTTCCCAGGCAAAGTTTGGCAGCAAGTAGTACGTTAAGAAAAGTAAAAGGTAGCAGGAGGAAATTTTTCTTTATGGCAATGACGTGTGATGTATTTTGTGGGCAGGATCAGCAGAGATGAAAGAAAAGAACTGAGCAAAGAACGAAGAAAAGCTAAAAGGGACAGTGATAGAGCATGGGCAAAAAAAAAGAAAGTCAACCATGGTCAGTCGCTCGACTGACAGAGAAAAATGCGGGATCTGAAATGATTCAAACCTGATCCTGAATTGGCCACTTCCTCCCAGACAGCTATGTAATATCTCAGTTTTATTCATGAAATATATTGCAAGGCATGGTTTTACAGTCCATGGAGGTTTAACGTTAGGTCAAAGTGGGCATTACTGTAATACAACTGCCTTATAAAGTAACATTTTATGTAGGCCTTGCTCCTGAGCTACAGATGGGTGACAAATTAGAGGAAAAACCTGACCCCTGTAATGAGGGGATCTGGTTCTGGCTCTGTCAGGGTGTGGGGAACATTTTGCTGGCATGGTTTATATGTCCACTTGTGCCCTTAGAGGCAAAGGTCACTGCAAATCAATACAAAAAGGTGTTCTGGGTGATCACCTTTATCCGATGTTTAAACATGGGCTTAACCTGTGTAATGGCAGCAACAGAAAGTTTGTTAATCTGGTGGGGGATTCAGGGTGGTCTGGGATCAGACACAGACACAAATAAAAGATCCATCTCAACTGCTGCTGGCGGCCGCACGCTCGATGAAGAAGTTGCAGCAGGAGGGAGAGAGCATGCAACCTCACATTGGGAGCGAATGAATGGTATGAAAATTTGTTTCACCATCTTCAAATTACAGTTATTCATCTTAAATAGCCACAGACAGACACTTCATTGCTATGCATCCTGAAAAGAGACATGTGTAAAAATGAAAAGATAGTATTAAAAATAAGCTGCAACTTTCTTTCACTCTCGTCCAAAACAAATACCCGCGCTAGCCAGATCAAGATTTGTACAGCATGAGGTGGTGGTGAAACACCAACGCTTTTGTCCACAGGGACCTCCATAATCAACAGAAAATGAAAGTTTTGTGTAGTTGCTTGAATCCATGAATTAAAATCCTTTATTTTGATGTTTTATAAGATACTTTGTGTTGATAATGAACAAAAAGAAAAATATGCTTGTGCTGTTCAAGTACAAAAGGAACAAATGTCTTTGATAAAACACCTGTGCACGTTGCCGTCTGTGGAACCACATTACGCTAAATCTAATGATGTTTTTCTCTCTATTTTGGCCTTTTGTCCACACTAAGCTGGCAATTTCCCCAGCACAGAATGTTTAAAATATTCTCTGATGTGGGTAAATGCAAAAACTCAGACACACATTTTACTGTGGGTGAGAAAAATGTCGTTTTTGGAAAGCGAGGATCCTTTTGATTCTCGTTTGAAGGAAGCACAATTTTGCTGTTTGTGGTCCAAGTAGGAGTAACAAAAAAAAGAGAGAGAGACTCAGAGCCATTTTTCATTTGGAGATGGATGGAGATCTTTAAGAAAATCAAAAATCAAAAATATTTTTTACATTTTTACACAGTTTTACAGTGATAAAAATTCACAAGAAAAGTCAACCCTTTGTGTGGAATGGAGAGATTTATGGTAAGATTACTATTTGTGGGGAAAGTAAAATGAACTGTTCTTCACCATCCTGCGCACACAAAAAGTGTTTCAGTGTAGCACAAACAGTTGAGTAAAATGTACTCACAGTGAGGGGGGGTTTATGAATCTTAGAGGGTGAGATATTTATTTTATTGATTCATGCGGATGATGCCAAACTTTCAATGACAGGTGACTTTCGGCAGAGGACAGAACAAACTCAGAGCTGTTTGTCTATCGGAGAACGAGTGAGGGGATTGGAGCAGCAGCTGGGGAGTGGGGGCGGGGGGGAGGGTTGGGAGCGGCTGACCTATTTGACTTTTACTACTTGTTTTTTTCATTTTTAAAAGCATGGGCATCATATTCCAACACCATTTGCAACACAATCAGAGGTACTGTGGAGGTAGATTCATCCATATATAAAAGCCTTTTTTCACACGATGTATAGGACTGCGTTGACAGATGCTATGCTAATGGTTGTTCTGTAAATCGCATGCTGATGCATAAATTAGACCACAGCTCATGTTGATCAGGCTGAATCTGGGCTACGCAGGAGCGAGGCAGGGAGTTGGTCTGTTCATACTGCAGAGGCAGCACAGGTCAGTCAAGGATGGCTCGATAGCGGGCTTAATATTGCAACAGAGAACATGAATAAAACAAACCTGATACCGACAGTACCACTCCCTCCATCCATTACTTACAACAGCAGGATATCAGAGCAGTCTTCTGGCCTGGGAAACCAGACACCCTTACAGTTGAGGCACTCGTTAGTCCCTGGAAGTTGGGATGCGTGTCGTGTAAACACAATGACTTAATGTAGATCTAACTTAAGTGGGGCTGTCAATCAGTGGCAGTCCTTGACCCTGGTTGGCTGATGAGGGCTCTCCTGAGGCCGGGGTACCGTCGCCATCCCGGGTTGGTTGGACAGTTGGCTGTCAGAGTCGCGCTCGTCAGCAGTGCAGCGCCATTACAACCAAAGAACAGCTGGAACATCAGGAGAATGACATTGACAGATTAATGCGCGGAAGAGTACATTTATATGTAGCCACAATTACATCCAGATAAGCTGTCAAGATAGTCAAAAGAGAGTCGGAAAAGAGAGGAGGACGCTTAAGTTCTTGCAAAGCTTGATCAGTATTTTTCTCTCTATCTTTCTGTCTCTCTCTTTTTTTTTCAACCGCTATCATATACTCTATCTGTGTGTCGTGTGTGTGGGCAGGCGGGTGGGAGCGCACGCACAAGGGCCCGATGATATTTAAATGTTGACAGCATGCCTAGCACTCGTGTCCTCCGTCACTCTGTCTTCATTTCATCTCACTCCTCCAAACACACTGCATGAAATCAATGTGCATCAAGCCTACTCATGCTAAATGACACAACTGTGCACCAGCATTATAATTTGTCTAATTCTGGGAAAGCGTTCTCATTTGTGCAATTACAGTGTTCATCAGTACCCTATAATCATATTTTACTGAGACGTAAAGAAGTGGCTGAATAAGTGATCCGTAATTCGAGCTGCAACGCGAAAAGGGAGCTGCTTTTAAAAACAGCTCCATTCTAACATTATGTCACAGTTTATCCCGCTGCTTGTCCTCTCACCTGACTCACTTCCTTTCAATATGCAACTCCCCTTGTCACCGATGCCCTTGTTGGTGTGCGTATGTGTGTGTCTGAGTGAGGTGTCAGCATTTTATCAGGAATCGTTCGGCTGATGGCCTGTCACCCCACCTTAAGGACGCGGCGAGGAGAGGCGAGGCTCACCTTTGCCACGGCTGACATTTTAATTTGTCACCGTTGGCCGTCCTGTTTCCGTCAATAGTGCATCAATGCATCAGAACAAACGCCATGGGACACAAGGGGATTTCTGGGTTCGATATTATTGATACGCACCTCTGATTAAGGCTTCACTGCTGCAGCTGCAGAGGTAGCCAGCCCGGGCCGATGAGGGGGGAGAGAGAGAGGGGAGAAGAATGGGAAGAGTGAGATGACAACAGATCACAGCGGAGGAGATAATAGAAAGGTCAAATCTTCGCACACATGAATCTCCATTAAAGTAAAGGCACGTGAGGTCATTAAGAGGCCAGCGAGAGAATTACAACAGTTTCCCAAAGCAATGCTTCATTCTCGTGGAACATTTTTATATTTCAGCTTCTTCTGCTCATGTGAATTCATGGACAGTTAAACAACGGCCGCGCTGCGCATTTTCACCGCAGTGACTCACTTGCAACCATTTAACACACAGTTCAAAAAGGCAAAGTTCAAATAATTTACTCTGATGACATGAGTGAACATCTCTGTGCCTTCTGAGATTATTTTTGCTGTTTCAGGAAACACTAAAACAAGCGCCTGCACAGGAGGAGCAAGTTTCGGATCAAGAATTCAATTTCAAGTATTGATTTTAGATAATGTGTGTTCCTCAATAACATAAAGTGTTGCAGCTCTGTGAACCCCTGCAGTGCTCCATCCACACATACTCAGAGCTATATTGTTAACATCCTGATGTTACAATGGTACGATGGTACAATGCTTGCATATTAGTTTAATGCCTTTGCAAGTACATCTGAGGCTGATGAGAATCCCTTTAATCTGCACATATCTAGTGATCAACCAAAATACTGGAGAAATAACAAATCTGACCTCATAATGATACTCAAAAATACTTCATGGCAGCCCTAGAGGAAAAGCCACTATTATACATATACATAAGATGTACATATATATAACACATAACCTCATTTTGGTCTGGACCACATGGCCAACACACCAACAATATCATTCACACCTCTTTCGTGACTAAAAAGTGGAATCATTTGATGCATGACAAAAATGATGAGTTGATCTATTAGTAATTAGTATCTATTATACAGCTAATTAATCTATTAGTCACTTTTCAGAAATAGTTATTTGTCATTCATTAAGAAAAGGGCAAACATTTGCTGTTTATAGGCTCTCAAATGTGAGGATTTGCTCATTTTTTAGTATCAATGTTAATGAAATAAGTTGGGTTTTGTACCGCTGGTGAAACAAAACAAGCTATTAGACGGTGTCATGGTGGGGACTGGGAAATGTTCACAATTTTTTGACATTTCATAAACAGAAAAATAATCACCACATGAATGAATAGAAAAAAACAAAGGTTAGTAAGGGCACTTAACTAACCTGATGTGTACTTTCCAAATAAGGCATCATGCAGGTGCCTACATTTGCTGTGTGTTAAGTGCTGAAAAGTCCTCAATCGCTTCTCTAACTCTCTCAACAGGCGGTCTCTCTATTTCACACACCTATATACAGACACACTCACACATTCATACACCTTTTCCCTGGCCAGGACGGTCATTAAGCCCTCACGGTGGCGTCCGTCAGCGCGGCCGAGACACCTCTCCCAGACGTCAATACAGGTTTGGCACACCTTGGCCCACGGTGCCCTCTGAGACCCCACCACTGTCCTGCACGTGTCAGCAGAAACAGAAGCCACTGTGTCAGGCTGCCGCTCCCTCCATCCCTCGCTCCCTCTAAAGCCCTCCATCCATCCCTCGCTCCGTCCGGTCCCAGGGGCAGCAGGTCAATCCTAATTGTATGCTAATCAGGGCATTGCGCACGTCTCTCTAACTGCTGACAATCGATGGGTGACATCAAGGTATTGTAGCCAATGCAAAAGAGAGCCTTCGGAGTAAACAAGGAGGACAGGATGTGGATGCAGAAGAAGTGCCTGTCAGTCTGCCTGGATGGCCTTCGCTCGCTGTGCTGTATTCACATTTCCCATACAGGTGGAGCGCTCATTTGGCAGCCACATGCATGTTTTTTTTTTTTTTGTCTCAACTTGCTCGGCTTGACCTGCGTGATCAATCCCCTCCACGCGACAGACACACTAGAGCCACTTTAGCGAAGAGGCTCTTACTCATCGTCAGTACAATGACTGTGGCAAGACGCGGCAATTGGGAGTGAATGACGCTGCAGACTGAAGGGCTCCATCCACTACTGCCGTGGCGTCTCTCCACCATTGTGCTCTCTCGCGTCTCTCCCTCTCTCTCTGTCCAGACACATTATAATGACTCTCCCCCCATAGCTCCGATAAATCTGTTCTGACTTCCAGTTAAACCAAAACTGGCAGTTTTAAATGAATGCAACATGGTTAAGCAGAGATGACACAGAATCTGATGAATAAATCCCTCAATATGGGATGTGGGCTTGTAATAAGCCACTCTGTATGGGCGTATGTGTTTGTGTGTGCATGGAAGTGTCTGTGCATGTGTTACTGCTTACGTGAGAACATGACAGTGCGAATGCGTTTTTCCCCATGTGTCGGTGACGAGAGCATGTTCACCAACTGCACTGTTAACTTTTTAGTTTGGAGCGTATCGAAGGCCTCAGGGCGTGTGCGAATCTTGCAAAGGTACGACTTGTGATTTGCGGGAAAAGATAAATGAGACAAATAAAGCGGATGAACGTGATAATTAGCTAATTATTCAGTGAATGTCACACTGTCAGGGGCTTTCATGTCAAACTTAATAATGAAAAAATCTGGTGTATCACCATGTGGATCTTGGTTTTGTAGCACTTGCAATCGTACTAATCAGCTATAATAGCACTGTACTCAGCACAGGACCACAGATTATGTCTTGTACATGGTACCCCATGTATCCAGTTTTGGCAAATTTACCACATGTAATTTCAAATGTTCAAAACAACAGCATCTTGATTGAAGTATACCAAAAGAGGCTTTACTTTTTTTTTTCTTAGTGACCATCAGTTTGTCTAGCTGAAATGATAGCTATTAAATGAATAAAGGCAGATCAATGGAACATTTTGTGCTGATTTTGGAGATGCCTTTAAAATGGACTTTCACTTAGCAGCTGAAGCATCTAGAACGCAGCCAGAGCAAGCTGAGGTGCTGTCTGACGTCGTGGAAAAATTCAACCTGATGGCAGACATTAAGAAAACCGTAACTTATACTTAACTCTGCAAGAAACAAATAGAAAGAGTCAAGCTTCTCGCTGTTAGGAGTACTACATCTGCAAACTTCATCTGTAACCCACCAACATAATGCAGTTATCTATGAACTGTTGGCTTTGTAAGTAATGTGGGGTTACTTGAGTACCTACTGCAGGTAGTTGGTCAGACATGATAATGTTTGCAGTCCACATTAGAGCAGACAAACACAGCTGACTTCATATGTCTGCTGTTGCTAAAACCGAAAAAAAAAAGCACAGCTGAAATGTTGCACTATGCAGAAAAATGAAACAGAGCACAAAATAGTTTTGGGTAATAATTTTACAGTTTGCTTTAGTTTCTCCTTTCAACAGTTTGGCCCGTCCTGGGGGTTTATTCAAAACCTCTTCTGACTGCTCATGTTTCTGGTCCCATTTGACTTTTTTAGGGTTGTTAAGTTGAGTGAGTATAATCTTGGTATTACAGAGTGGAAGGATGGTCAAGAATATCAAAATAAGAACCCTGTGAGAAACAGAAACACATTTTAACCTCTAAAAAAACCAAAACAAAACATTTTCTGTCCTTTCATCTCCTCCCTTTCCCTTCTCATGCCCCCACCCAGTGAAATCTTTTACTCCGTCACCCCACCATCTTTTCTATTCCTCACACATCTCTGATCCCACACAATTATCTCCCAAATCCCTTCCCAACTCCCCCTCTTCTCTCCTCTTCCCTTCCATCGCTCTCCCTCATCATTTATCCACCCTCATCCACCCCGACAGGTCCCATGGATCTTTCCCTCCTCCATCTCCCTCACCGCACCTCTCTTCCCCCCCCCCATCCCGTCCCAAAGGCCTCCCGATAACGGGGTCAGTGTAATCCCGCCATACGTAATCTCCAGCTTAATCCTCTCAATCTCCCACGATTAAACACAAAAAGATGTCCGAACAAGAGCTGGAAAAATTACGGCCTATTGCGCAACAGGCTCTGTGGTTGCCTCGGGAGGAGAGGGGAGAGGTGAGGAGGAGAAAGGTAACAAAACAGAGACAGGCTTTTTATCAGCGGGGTGTTCATTTGAAAATCCTTGGCGGGTGCTCTAGCTGTGTGTAAACACCTTACCTCTGCTCGTCCATAATTGGAGACTATATTTTAGTGTTATTGGGGCAACAGGAGGACGACCGAGGTAATGGGACTGAGTGGGAAGCAGCATGTCTGTGTTCAAGTGGAGGAGAACAGGGTGCCATGAGGTTAACAATGCAGAGATCTTCACCATCACTCACTGGTCTTTCATCTCTCTATCCCATTAACCCCCCACCCTCCTCCTCCCTGCTTAAGGAGGCAGCGTGAAAATCAGTTCACCGTGCAGCCTCTGTTCAACATCTTTATCGTTCTTTGGATAAAAGACCTCGGTGTTGTAAAAACAACAACCTCCGGCGCACAGACAGAATGGGAATCTTGTCCAAACTCAATCATTGCCCTTGAAGAACAAGAGGGGTAAACTTTTTTGTTGCAAGTAGTGACAGTAAAAAAAAAAAAAAAGCTCCCCAACGTGAGGCCCTTCTGTCATCCCACAGGTACAAACAAGGTCACAAACTTCATCTGCATGAATACACACACACTGTCGCACACAGTCAGACTCAGCGACTGTGGTCATGTGTGTGCTGCCGCTGTAGAGATGGCAGCGGGCCAGACCACACGAGTTCTGGAGCTGGGTGGATCCGGACCCTGAAGGGGGAGCCGGGGACCGTGTGACGTGCTCCTGTTAGGAACGCCTGGATTCCCCGCTGACAGGGGCGCAGCAGAACCGACCCGACAATGCCAGTCCGGATCGATCCCGCAAGGACAAAGCAGCTGCTTTGAGAGAGAGATGAAAATGGCCTTGGTGACTGGCCCACCGGTGACTTCTCACCACACTCTCGGGGAGGGAGGTGACCTTTTTGGATCTGGCTTCCAACAGCTGCTCCGAGCTTTCAGAAAATTCTGCCTCCAACCCAAAACAGTGGAGGTGCTTACAGCTTTAAAATGCCACGATGAAGTTAAGGAAGGCTGGTGATATTCAAAAGCAGAAATGAATTTTGCTCAGCAACTAACCAGAGATCAGCAAACTATTAAAAACACTTCAGTGAGCCACACTGCTGCACTCTGTGACGTGTTTCTTATGCAAAGGTTTATCATGGTGAGCATGGGAATTGTAGTTCCACTTCAGATTTCTCTCACATCATCTTGCTGCTGTAAGCACCAAATGAGGATTCATACATGGGTGAAAATAGTCCCCAACAAATGCCCTGTTTAATCCACGTTTTAATATGTTTACCGGGAACTAAAATGTTTTAGGGAAATGACTTGGCTTTTATGAATGAAACTATAAATTTGTGATCAAATTTGAAAGGCTTTAACCTACATTCTGACATCCAGGGTAGCTGCTGTTCTAGTGTAAATATCTCATAAATCTCTCTTGTTCTGTCTAAATGAGATTAAAAGTCAACTGCTATGTTAACATGCTTAAATCAGTAATGGTAATGGTAACATGCTGATGAATAACATTAAAGACAAAGTAAAGTGCAGTCTGATGTTATTCATTATGCATATGGCATTTGGTCATCAACCAAAGTGTTACACAAAAATTACAATTCATCGTGAGGGCTACATGAATGTGTGAGACATTGTAATCCATCCAGGAGTTGTTTAAATATTCTGGACCAAAGTGGGTGACACACTAAAAGACGTTGTGATCCACAGAGCCGCTAGCGTGCCCAAAAATTCAGCTCTGCTGTTGTTACAGCTACGTCTGGACCGACCACGGCCACTCGACTGTCTACTTCTGTCAGGCTGGTGATGCTTAACTCACTCTTGTGCTTTGGGCTACATAAATAAAGCTGACACGACTTGTGGGAAATGATGTCTGTAAAAGGCTGCTAAAAACAGAAATGCATAAACGTTTTTTTTTTTTTTCTTTTTTTAAGTTACCGTACCTGTCAAGACAGATTAAATAAACTGCACAGCATACTTTTTATATGGGGCTTTCAGTGCTATGTATTATGCTATTATAAACCTACCTATCTATACACATACTGAATCTATGAATCTATCTATGAATGATGTTTTGTTACTTTTTGAACAGAATAACTCGAAATTCCAGTTCAAGCCTTGCTTTTTACAGAGATACATGGACATTTTTTTTATTTTCATCTTTCATGGGATTTTTTAACAAAAGAAAAATAAAGAATGTTACCAGCATTATACTACATATGCAGCGACACAGACACACACAAACAGTGGTCAGTCTTTTTCTAAGGGTGCTTTCATAAATGTAGTTCAGTAGGCTCAATATGATTCTGCATTTTTATTTGGTTCCACTGCCTTAAACATTTTGAACGCACCAAAAATTGCAAATGGTCGCTCATTTATTAGACAACATATTGAAGTGAAACTCAAGGACACCCCCTGATCTCACAAATAATGGAGCGACGCCAAATTTATGCGATCTTGGGTTTAATGGTTTTGCTTTGGCACTTTCATCAATCTAACACTTTACAAGAAGGTGGATGATATGAGCAGCAGAAGAAACAGCAAGTTGTTGAACATTTAATTCTGTGAATTAGACAAGTGAGACTGAAGGGGACAGTGGTCCCTGATAGGGGGGGGGTTATGATGTGTTGTCCCACTTCACAACCGAGATACGGTTATAGATTTGAAAGGTATCATGCTTTCAGTCAAACATTAAAGCATGTGTATTGTATGAAAGGCTGAATGGAAAAAAGTACATTTGACCTTTAAGTAAGACCTAACTTTATATGTAAATTGTCCATTTTAATAAATTTTTTTATCACTGCCTCATCAACAATGCACTGTTAATTGGTGTACTTGCTATATTTGAGTCAGATGGCATTTTCACATACAGTTAATCAAACTCTGGTGCATTTAGAAGTGAACTGAGACTCACATTTTCAGGCGGAGAAGAGTTTGGTTGTTTGGTCCACACCAGAGTTCGAATGACCTTTCACCGTCACTGCACATCACTACAAACCAACCGGACTATCCAGTGAAACACTCCAGAGTCTGAAACGAACCAAACAGCTTAGGTGTGAAAGCCTGACAAAGATGTCTGGGCGTGAACTGTTGTTCGCAGGGACTATTTCTTTCATTAAAGAAGTTCCTGTGACAATTGTTTACAGTTCCTGCATCCTTGTTACTCCGTAGATTATCCGCTATAACAGTGACATTGTTTCTGAGATATTCCTGTTGAATTATTCAAAATGTATTTTCTCAGTGCTGCGAGAGGTGAACCAACCCTTTAACACACACACACACACATTCACATATAGAAGGATGTACTGTAGCTGTGAGCTAAGGTGTTGGTGTAAAAATCTAATTTCTCTCACCCTCTCCGTCACCACACCGGCAGAAAAATACACCACATTCCTTCACAAGCAAACAAATAAACACTGAACAGTTTGATGGTCACAGATCACTCTGACATTTGTCACCGGCCTCTTTAATAGGAAAATTTGAGCCGCGGGGGTGGATGACAAACTGTAAGACTTCCGCTTCTCTTCTTTCACACACTTATGAGAATCCGATACGACCGGAGCAGCACTGGCCCTTTTCCCTTCCTCTGCTCAGCACTCCATCCATGGGGATAAGTGAGCAGAAATACAGCGAGATAGTGAGGGAGAGAGAAGTGTGTGTGTGTGTGTGTGTAACATCAAGACAAAGATAAAGAGATGGAAAAAGGGTTAGTGGGTGCAGCACAGAGCAGAAAAGGAGAGGAGAAGCGAGGGGAACCCGGGGGGCAGCATGCAGGAGCGAGGACGGAGACAGAGACTTTTTTGGGAGACATGATTTAAAGTGAAAAAGATAGACACGTTCGAGATGAGAAGATGAGTCTAAAAGACTGAAAGAGAGAGTGGAGGAAAGTCAGAGGAGAAATAGAAAACAGCTGGCTTAGAGGAATGCGGCGAAGAAGGAGAAAAACCCCCTCATGTGAAGACGAACCTGCATAATTCATGTTCTGCTCCTTTTAGAAACAGCAGCTTCATCAGGACAGGACCGCTTGACTGTAGCAATGCAGTGTGTGTGAGTGTGTGTGTGTGAGAGAGAGAGAGAGAGATAGAGAAAGTGTGTGTTGGACTGAATTCTGCTTGTAGTGGCATGTTTGTTAGTTGTGCGCTTTCTCTGTGGTTGTACTTTTCACTGTGCTGGTGTACAATGTGTATAAGCACACAGATGTTCATGTGCATATGTGTGTGTGTGTGTGTTTAACTGGAAGTGGAGCTGTGCGCCTTCACCTTGCTCTGCTCTTCACCCTCACTCTCCCTGACTGCACTCTACAAGGCCATTAGAGCTCCCTGAGGCCCGCGGAGGCTGCTCGTCTCTGTGTCTGCTTTCATGTGTCAGTGAGTGGGCTCAAATGTGTGTGCGTGTGTGTGTGTCCACCCCACAGAGTGCATGGTAAAGTTGAACCGTAGTATGTTTTTTTTCAAGGCTCTATGAATGGGCGCTTGTGGGTGTGCAGGCCATGTGTACCTTCATGCTTCTGCTTTCATTATCAGAATGTGGATAAAGACATTTTTTCTGCTCCTGTGCGAGAGATGCTGATGCACAGGTGTGTGTGAGAGAGTGTGAAAGCACATAGTGTAACCCCCCCCACCACCACCCCCTCCATGTGTGAGTGACTTCTCCAGCAGCAGCCGCCTGTGCGCGCTGTGTGTGCAGCTGCAAACAAGCCTCGGTAGGGCTGCGGAGGGACTCAGCAGGCAGCGCTGGCCTGATCAAAAGATCCCCGGGTCTCTGAAACACACAAATCAGGCTTTACTGCTGTTGACTGCTAGATTAGCATGCCGAGAACAAACATCGCCATACAAATACACGGATAAAAAAACATTCTTAAGAAGAGTCGGCGCTCCCACCCACTCTCCTCACAGCCAATATGTTAAAATGTGACAATGTTGTTACAGCTCTTCTCAGAGAGACAAAAGGGAGAAAAAGCAAAAGAGAGAAACAGAGGGAGAGAAAAAGAGACATCTTTTCTGCTGGAAAGAGTAATGTATTAGTCATAGTGGTTGTCTCAGATATACAACAAATATCATCAGAGGGAATATTGGTCAATATGGCCTGTTTTATGAACTGATTACAAGAGTGTAACCTCGTAACACACACACTGCGAATGAAACATAACACATCAAAATCTGTTAGTGGTTAGTATGGTTAGTACTACCGAGGCTGTAAAAACAGTTGGATAAGGTTTACTGTGGCTCTGAAGGAGCTATAAGGGAAAAAAACACTGCAATGCTGGTGATATCATCAGTGTTAGCTCAGTTTCGGCTCTGAGATGGAAAAATGTGCTATTGATTGCATTACAGGGATTGTAGGATCCAGTGTTTTTGAAGCTCCATGTTCAGGACTAAAATCAGGATATGTTTGGCCTCTGCTTTGATTCTTACAATGATAAAAATCTGTCCCCAAAAACTTTGTGGAATTGCAATATAAAATATTAAAAATTATGAAGAGCATGATAAACATGCTAAAATGAGTTATGCTGGAGACACACCAGCAGTTCGGCAACTCAAACAGTGGACTTAAAAAAGGTTAATGACAAATGGCTTATCAATATTTATCATTTTATTTAGAGTGAAAAATCAATGGTCACAGCCCCAAATTAAGTACACATTATTGAAGGATTTAAGCTCTATCTATATTTCTTCTCTAATTACTGAATTATTCCTTTTTTCAGAACTCAAAGAAATTTCTATTTCTTTCTATTTTAAACATCTTTAACACATTTCTAAAGTGTATCTTAATACAACACACACATGCCTGTACTCTATGTACATATACAGAGTTATTGGTTGGTGTAATCATGCCTCCATCCTGGCTGTGAGAAAATCCTTTCCTAGTGTGATCTCAGTGTGAAAGATGGGAGACAAAACCAACAGTTCTGGCTTTGTGTAAACATGCATTTTAAATCAAATATGAATTACTCAAATCAAGAGGGCATCTTTCATAGTTAAACATTTGGAAGACTCTGGCTTGGTTTGACCAATTCTGATCAAATCGCATCAAACCATCACTACACTAACTAAATGTCTGCGTACATGCGGGCATCTGAACACTGCACAGGAAAACCTGAAAAACTTGTGATCCTGCAGCTGCAACTCTCCCAGTGCCCAGCAAGAAACTCCAATCAAATATTTGTGTGGTTCAATTTTCTTTCAAAACGCTGCTTCTCGCCATAGCTGTGCGGAAAAGTTTCCCCCCTGGGTTTTAAATATGTATTTTGAAGGTTGTTTGGGTTTTAATGTTATTCAACAGAGTGACTTGATGAGCACAGTGTTTGTGGGATCCCTTCCCATTACTCTGGATTATGGCTCGTCCAAATGCTTTCATTAGGCTGGACCTTTGAGTTTTGATCTGAACATGGATTATAGGATATTTACCACGGTTGCCCTCTAACCTCTGAAACATCCCCACCTGCTTTCATGCTGGAGTGAGTACAGCGGAGGTCATGGGAGAACACATGGAGGCCCTCCTCTGAGTGAGTACGCAACGCCCATAAAAATGAACTTAAGTCCGCCACTAAACAAGCAGCTTTTTGATTCTCACTAATTATGAAATGGTTAAACATTCTGTGCGTGTTTCTCCCCTGCGCTTGAGTTGAGCCGCCGTACGGCCGCAGTCTTCCACCGGCCCTCAGATGAGGCTCGTCAATTAGAGCACAGGCCGAAGCGCGGCATGTTAATTCACGGTAAAATATTCCTCCTCCAGCGCTAATTAGGTGCTAGCTGTGGTCGAGGAGCGCCGTTCGCCAAGCGTGAGCAGTCTGTGCTGCATAGCAGTCCCCCGGTATCGTTTGGCTGACCAAAGCAGCCGCGATAACAGGGAATTATTTTAATTAACCGGTGCCGCCTTCTGCAGCTAATGAGCCTAGTTAAAACGAACCCGACATCTTGCTGCAGCATGCATGTTCCCGGCTCCAGAACCGCGGATCATATACTCAAAAAACAAAATGTGCGGATAAATAAATTACATGGTGAATAAATAAGAAGGGTACATGCATAGATAAACAAGTATTTTGAATAAAGTGTGCGAAACGGTCACACCGGCATTGAGGCGTACGAGGCATTAGAGTCTTGGGGGAAGGTCAAACGGCGTGTTTGTGACTGGGCGAACACAGAGAAAGGTTTCAGGATGATGACCATGGCATGCAGGAGACAGTGGTCTTTTGCTTCTGGACTCTTTTAGTCCACATAGAGAAAACAGAATGATGAATTTCCTGTGTGAATGTGGGAGAAGGACACTTATTTTTTTTTTCCCTTCGCTCTCCTTCCGACTGAGTCAGAGTGAGAAAAGAGGAGGCTTTGAAACTCTGCCCAGTCTCCTGCACAGAGCAGCAGAGGAGGGAAAGGAAAAAAAAAAAAACAACAAAAAAAAAAAAAACCAGTTGGCCCTCATCGCAGTTATTACTCTTCAGTTGTGTAACAGCGACATTTGCCCCAGTCTGAAGAACATTCATCTCTACCTCCAAACCACCTGCGTGCTCAGAACTGCTGGCTATGGATATCGCATCTTCACCTACAAAAATATCTCAGTCACACACAGGTGACACTCGTTTTATTGCCGGGATGTGCTGCATATGGATGGGGGGGGGGGGGGGGTGGGCTCATGTAGTACAGTCGGCAAAGATGTTAACAAAGCTGCCGAGCTGGCAGGAGCGGAGGCCTGCGGTATCGCGCCGTGACAGCGTGTTTTAGCGTCTATGTGTGCATTCAGTGGTGTGACAGCACGTGCGAACACTGCGTCGCTTTGTAATTCCACATGTCTGGGGACGAGGCCTGTGCGCTCCGGGAGCTGACACAGGAAACCAGGCAGATGAGGTAATCACCATCAGGAGCTGGGTGCGGCGAACTGCGCCGTTAACTAACAGCTCGGAGACAACCTGCACCACCCTCGCGTCCTCTCACGCGCACTGCAGGTGTCTAACCTCAAATCAGCGACTCTGGCCTGCAGTGAAATGCTGCTGTGAGAGTGCGGCGGCTCTCATTACCTTTACGTGGGAGCTGAACTTTAAATTAGTCAGCACGGCACATTCATTAGCCTGCTCGAATTTACCTTTTCCAGCCCGCTAATGTGCAGTCCTATACTTCATCTGCACATCACATATCTTACTATCATACTTAGCCTCTCATCTAAAACCGAGCGATGCCGGCGGCGGCAGCAGTCAAGGTCATTTGATGAGAGCTGGAGGTGTATGTGATGTGAATTCACTCACCGGATTGATTCCTCCTGTACGTCCTAATGATCAAACCCTGGCGGATTTAGAGGATAGTCAGGCCCCTTCATGAGAGTGTGGAGGATACTGGTGCACAGGGAAATGAGATACTGTAGGTACACACTGTTACAGTAGAGAGGGCCAAATGAGAGGCTGTTTCATGGTTTGAGCTGCAGATCATGTTCGCAGTGAGAGAGGAATAACCCATCTTATTAACATGAATTTGACAAGCTCGCAGTGGAACGTCTACAGTATCTTAGAGATTTCTGTTTTTAAGACCATGTACGTGTTGCGTAACCACACTGACCGTTTTTTGCAAGGAATTCCTCCTTTTTATAAACCGTGTGATGAGAAATGATAAACAGTGGGAAACAATTAAAACTGCTATTGTGCGACTACTTCAACATCTAACAATAATACAATCAAAGCTAAGGATGAAGGGTTACCAGGAATTACAAAAAATACTTGTTTTCTTATTTTCTGGTTTCATTTCCAAGGTTTTGAGATCACCGTCTTCAATATTTCTACTGTCACCCCTTATAAAATCCATTTGGGACTCTTCAAGCACTAAAACAAATTTTCAGACTAAGTCTCCTGGTGATTCTGGATAATGTACATATAATAAACTCAGCAAACTCAGTTTATGCTGGAATTATTGCTTTTTACCAAAAAATAGTCCTTCACTGAAAAAGGTCTGACTGTATATTTTGGGGGTTATGCAGGTTTTTGGCACGTCATTACAAGTTTTTTCCATTTTTTTTATCCTTTGGTGACCCTTCAGATCCGTCTTATGACCTGAGTTTGGGAACTACTGATCTAGATTATGTAAGAGAGAAATAAAGTTGTTTTTTTTTCATTTAGTGGTAAAAAGAAGAGGAAGGAGTTGTTCAAATAACATAAAAAAGTACAGAATAGAGAGAAAGAGAAACAAAAAACAAACAATCTCCAAACATAAAAAATGGGGGCTCTGAGATGGAGGTCTGTGGTATTTCACAGGTCGCACCCCCCCATAAATCAGACTTTGTAGCCAGAAACTCATTTTGGATTTAAACAGGTCTTTGCTCGCTATGATTGAGCAAGTGGACGCGTATGTGTGACAGTACAACACGGCACTAATGAGATCCCAAACCAGCACCAAGCAACGCTGGAATTAGTGCACACCGCCACCCCCTCCTACCACCCCACCCTCCACCCAACAGCTCCCTAATTCTCCCAACCCTTCGACTGGCTTTATTAAAACCTGGACATGAGGCAGAATTGAAAAATGAGCTGAACTCAATCTCGGCTTTGGACGGACGCGGTCCGGGTACAGGAGCGGAGGGAAATGACCTATGAAATACAGCCTTGTCTTTAAATACAACATGGCCCTCGTTACACACATGCAGAATTAAAAAGTGTGGGTTGCGCACACGCTCTCTCTCCCTCACAGACACACACACACATGCGCACACTTCATCCTACGCGCACACATGCACGTGCCAAGCTTCGGAGCAATTACGTGAACAGTATTTCATGTAAGAGATGGAAGCGGACGGGGCGTTGTTTAATAATCTTCGCTTGAGACTAAGCCTGAGCAGCGCTGAACGCTCCAATTCACCGGATTACGGCGGAGTAAACAGTTAGCCGCGGACAAAATAACGAAGGAGGTTTGAAAACGATACATTTTAAATAAGGTAAATCAACACAGGCTCTCGGTGTCCGTGGCCAACTCACACAGTGGGCCCACCAGATGACAGCGCTAAAGCAAACACTGTGCTGCTTCTTATCAAAGGGCTCCTGCTGCCTCTGACTGGTTTTAATGAGGAATTAGCAGTAAAAGATAAACAAACAAATTCTGATTTTACTATTCACACTCGTCTTGCAGTGCTCCTCACCAACCACCCACCCACCCCCTCCCCAATCCCTGCCCATCAAAGGCCTGAGCAGATCTGAGTGATGGGATCTGTGAAATCTTATTGGCTCGTTGCTGCTCGTGCTTCGCTGTGTTCTCATTGATTTATTTTTTGTTTTTAAAAGGGGTTACCACACTTTTCTGTGTTTGACTGACCAACTTATTAGTTGTGGCTCACAGAGCAGCAGGGAGTACGTGTTCCTTGTCATTAAGGTGCTTTGCTGGGTCATTAGCAGTGGAGCAGGACTGCAGCACAAGGAGGAACGATGCATAAAGACACACACACACACACACGCACACACACACATACGCACACTGAATAAGCGTGGGTGGGTCACCACTGACTTCTGCCCATGGCCTCGCTCTACAGATGATTAAAGCCAGTAGCGACAGAGAGAAACATGCTTGTGTGCGCAAATGTAGAAACAAACATACAAGACGGCACACACACACACACACACACACACACACACACACACACAAAGACGAAGATGAAATCTGCACAGTGGCGCCGCGACACACACAGGCGAATAAACAGCTTTTGATCAGCTTTCAGGAAAAGCTGGTCCGTTCACTAAAAAAGCCTCACAGACAGCGACAGCGGCGGAGCGCGTTCTGCTGCTTAGTTACGCAGAAAGATCATCGGCCCACAAACTGCACGACGGCAGAGTTCAACTTTGGACAACAGATTAACATTTTAAATCGAAATCTGAAGCTCATCTGCTGGCTGCTTTTGTCCTCGCCCTCTCCCTGCCTTTCTCTCTCTCATTAGTTGGGCACATTAGCTTTCCCGCAAACTCTTATAGCCGAAGAAAGGAAAAGAGAGCCTGCGGCAAAGTGACCTTCTGGGGATGGAGGGAGGCCAGGGGAATTCTCTGACACCACTGATCTCCACCAAGTTCAGTCTGAGCTCAGACAAAACTCTGATCTGATGCAGCCATCAGTGATTGACAGGGGAGATGGAGTGAATTTTAAGCACTGTTTCCGTGCAAGGGAGATCATTTGACTACAGACTGACACATTTCCCGATGGCTGTTGGCAAATTAACCCTTGAAGAAATGTCATGAAGTCAGATCTGAAGTGAGGAAAGATCCCTGCGTTTGATTAGAGAGTGACGATGCACACGGGGGAAGGTTGATCAGAAACTCAGCTTCAACGTCCGCGTAGAATTAACCCGATTAATGAACTCATAAAAGTCTTGTGTACAAAATGATCCGATTCACCGACCGCGAGACGAAGTAGCCGGGGCAGCATAATTAAAGGTTGCTGTTTGTGTGTGTGTTTTTTTTTCTTTTCATTCTCACCACTGCAGCTATATCAAATTATGTGGCCATAGCTCTCGGCGACACTTGAGAGACCTCCAGTGCCCCAGTATCACCGCTAGACCCTGTCACTGTCAGCGCTTCTGCATAGAGCTCTGCTCAGCATGTCATATAACCTGCAGTTCACCAATTTTGTTTGTGCAGTCTCACACATCTGAGCACCAAAAATAACTTGAGATGGATAGGTGCAAAGATAGAAGGCTAAAGCCAAAAAAAAGATAAAGATAAAGTCATATATTTATGATTTAAGTAGAGTTGAAATAGTTCTTCATTTATGATAGGATCTGCTATAACCGGGATTATCCTCCTGCACATATATTATGGTAATTTTGTGCACTGGGAGTGTAAATCCTTAGTTATAGCACCATAATGTACATCGAAAGTCTTCCCAGAACAGAGATAGAACAGCTGTCTTTGAGAGCAGCAGTGGAGTAGCAGTGTTTAAAACATGTTTTTAGGTGATTCAAATTGATTTTTCATGCCTATCTAGGCTCTCTAACAATTAAAGCAGCAGTGCACCATTACGGAAATTACACTTAATTGTTTTTTGAGTTAAATTAAATTAGGAATTTGGAAGTTGCAAGTTACAGCTGTCTCTCTCTCTGCAAACTGCTGGAGTCTTATTGTTGCTGCAAATTTTCCAAACAACCAGCACCCAGGCAGAAATAGCTCCAGCGCATAACATCCTGTAACCCTACAATTTACATGCATTTTGGTTTGCAAACAGATTAAACAAACAAGATAAAACATGAGAACTGAGAGCTTTGGACAGAGCCAGGCTAGATGTTTTTCCATTTATTATGCTAAACTAAGATAATGGACTCCTGGCTAGAAAAACTCACTGAAAACCTTATTTTTGTCTCCAGTGGCCTTTGATACCTTCAGCTCCCATCAATGTAAGAAGGTTCTTTGTCTGTTTTCAGAAAAAGGTGATTGACTACTAAAATGTACACACACTGTAATAATACCGCACTATAGATAATGACTTAAATGAAAATAGTTACTCTATTTGATGCTTCCGTATCAAACATGTTTCCCAGTAATACTGCAGTTTTAAACCTTCCACAGGTAAAAGCTAAAAGCTTCCACTCTCCATTCTTATGCAGCTCAGACACCAGATGCTACCACAGCTTCACTGCTTCACTGGCCTTGCAAGAAAACAAGGCCAAAATTGAGGATCAGGGCATAGACAGAAAGCAAACTTTGGCTTTGCCTCCAGAAAACTGGATGTGCCAACAGCTGGAATACAGAATGACATAGCTAAAACTGTCATTTTTTAAAATCGTCAAAAATAAAACATCTGCAACAGTGGTACAGTGGACTTAAAACACAGGCAGTATGAGGACACAGTTGCAAAAATAAGCACTGATACACAGAGACCTCAGCTTAAGAGAAAATGCCAGTGTTATTTGACCTTGTGTATTTTCCATAAATGTGCCCAACGTGACTCCAGGGGTCAACGCTGACTTTGGGGAAAGGAGACAGTTCATTTAACATATCTCAAGCATAGAGAGTTTCTTTTCAAGGCAGAATAACCACAGTCAAATTCAGCTTCATCTTTGTAAACACCAGCGGAGTGTGTGGATGAATGTGCAGGGTGGTCAGGTCAGTCACAAGTTGACCCACATGTAGAGTCCTGTGCAGGTATTCACAATGGCCGTTACAGATGACTCCGTCATGTGTTTGCTGCCGGTCAGACTCAGAGATCAGCGTCTGAAACGATTCATGTACAAATAATGTTTATTTGGAAAGCTGCAGAAGGCTCATGCAGCTTCCCCTCGTATTCATTGCTGATGTAGATGCATTTGATCTCTGAGCTAAACGATCAAACGCAGAAACACACACAGAGACGATATCTTCTCAAATATCAGCTACGCCTCTCCTGGACCCAGAGTCACCCCCATTTTAAAGCCTGGATTTTCTCTTGTACCACCCCGCTGTCTGATTAGAGAACGTACATTTTATTGTTGGAGCGCAAGAGAGGGACACAGAAGGCAATACAGTATGTTAGCCTGTCAGCTAAGATGGCCATATGTATAAAAGAAATCAACAGACAACAAATATGACAAGGAATGGCCTGAAGATTTAATTATTATTAAACTGTATGCCTTGCAAAATAAATAAATAAATAAATAAAGACAAGCTGCTAGTCAGCACCAACACTGGCCTTCCCCGTCTTCCTGCTCCACCACTTTCCTTTTGCTTGGTCTGAGGCATCCCTACAGGATTTATGTGTTTTCCTCTCAGCTTGTTTTATTTGATTCGGACTCTCATTCCTTAAAACACACTGCCAGGCTCCACAAGACAAGCCAAAGACTCAGGCACTGTGATCTGAAGTCTGCTGGCTGGGTCCAAGGACCGGTGGCAGGCGGAGCCGGAACAGAGCTGACCACAGATCTGAGTGATGGTGCATTCAAGGTGGTACAACACTTCCGTTCCAGCCCAACCCGGCCAGCAGTGTGGGTCATGTTTGGAAAGACGGCACAGACACGGGTCCAATATGGTCCTCAGAGTTGGCAGAGATTCAGCTTGAAAACACACCGTTCTTACAGAGATCTCAGCGTGTGTGTATGTGTGTGTGTGTGTGTGTGTGTGTGTGTTTGTGTATACGTATGCGAGCATGTGAAGGGGAAGGGCGGGGGGAGTCGGATGGGTGGGCGGTACAGGGGTGCGCTTGATGTCTTTATTCTGTCGTCTCACTGGGGGGGAATAAAGCAGGTGCTTACACGGCTCAGCACTTCCCTATGACTGTGCCAGCGCTGGGAGCAACCACACATCCAGTGTTAATCACCATGTTCCCTGCCATTTCACTCACACACACACACACAATTACACACGCGCACACACAATGAAAAATACAAACACACTTGGGGCACCCCAACTGCCTGCAGGGAAATAGGGGGCTAATCCGACAGTGATCTAGTGACTCTGGAGAGAAAGCACATGCACAGAAGAATGCTGCTGCTTAGTGAGGGAGGAGTGTGTGTGTGTGTGTGTGTGTGTGTTTGTGTGTGTGTGTGTGTGTGTGTGTGTGTGTGTTTCGGGCTTAGTCTGAGGACAAATTTTGGGCTTGAAACCTCTCGATGAAGGAAAGCTTTCCTCACCAACAACAAAGCCCAAATTTACCGCAGTGGAAATGGTTTTATATCACTGTTGGGGTTATGCGACGGGGAGATTAGAGGCAGGCAGGTTCGAAGGATAATTTAACACTGAAATGATTAAGATTTATTTTAATTTCTACACACCAGCAGCTCTGTGAGGCTACAGATGGACACACCGGTGCTTTGAGCTAAACACTAACATCGACGTGCTCACGGTGACAATGTGAACCTGCTGATGTTTAACATGTAAAAGTTAAACATCAGCATTAAGCACAGCTGAGGCTGTGACATAAAACACGTCAGGTTATCTATCTTAATAAAAATGTATACATCATCCATTTTTATTTGCCACAGAGCTTATTTTCTGCAAAAATCACGAATCCAATAAAAAATCCCTCAGGCTGTTTCTGAGGGTTACCGGGGCAATGCTAACGTTCAGGTTGGCCTTCAAAAATATGTCCTCCCTGCAGCGCCCAGTTGGGGAAACAAACATTTTGACTTCCAAGAAAAGTGGGGGGGTCACCAAAGTAATGCAAATATATCATCACGTCAGGACTGGATGTATTTTCATTTATGTTTCCAAACATGTCAAACGGACCGACCAACATTAACTTCCTGCTGTCATGGCTAGATACATTTCAGCTTCATGTTTCAGTTTCTTCCACGTTATGCAGGAAGGCAAGCGTGTAATAGCACTTGTTTCGACACTCCACCATAAAATGCTCATTATTTCTGCTAGTGTGGGTGTGTTTCTGTACGCAGTCCACTCACATAATTACAGGCAAACTGTTATAACAGGAGGTGGAAGGACAGTCGAGAGAAGCGGGTTTAAAAAAAAAAAAAGAAAGCAAAATCAAACAAAATAGAAATAGACAAAGATTATACAGATTAACCAGATACCAGAAGAATAAGAAGGTTGGCAAGAGAGAGAACAGGATGGCAAGAATGATGAAGCAGATAGATGGAGAGAGTTGAAGCAAACAAACAGTTTGGACTCTCCTGGGAAGGATCTGTTCATCCCACACATATCGAGGGATGAAGGAGAACAAATGTTCCTGGGCCCACAAGTCACATAACAAAGATCGGACCGTGCCACAGCTCCATCAGATTCCTCTGAGCTTCTATTGTTAGAGCGCAATCCCCACAAGACGCCATGAGAACGAGCACGGATAAGCAGCTCAACCTTTAGAAAGCATGTCTCCTCTTTCTCAGACGAGCGCTCAGAGGTTGTCGGGGGACGCTGGGACACGCCGAGGGTGAGATTTGACTGGAGTCCAGACGTTCGCGTGCAGGAGCCAGCACGGACAAAAAAAACAAGGGCCCGGAGACTGTCAAAATGAAATGCAGCCCTTAATCAAGTTATTAATCAGCGTGCTGTTCGAAGCAACTTGCAGACACTTGGAACTTGAGAACGGTAATCTATTGCACAAAACCCTGTTAAGTCATTTTAGTTTAACTGGTAAGATTTTCCTTAAAACAAAAAATCATCACTGATGATCCACTAAAAGTCTGTATCTGCAGAAACCCTGCACTCTGCCAATATATATTTTTTTTACTTTGCTATGCTTGGTTGTGCAGAAAGGATTTCATAGACCCATAACGACCAATTGCCAGATCGTATAAGCACGTGACACCATGAGAAGCTTTGTGCCAGGAGGAGGCGGCCAGCTTTGAATGTTCTGTTTTTAGCTGACAAATCCTACCCATTATATCTTTAAATGTTACTTGCTCAGTGTCTGCGGTTGCAGGATTTCAGAACTATAAAGCTGATTCAGGTTCAAACCATACAAGGATTTTATTCTAGTAAAATAAATTATTTTATTAAAATTGGCTCAAAAACTCTGCATATCCACACCACAGTTGCCAAGTCTGCTTATTATACACAACTTTGGGATTATTTATGTATAAGTTCACTTAGAAATGGTGATAATGTTTAATGATTGTTTAAAAGGCCAACAGGATACATTTATTTTGCCAAAGTGATATAATCACTTTGGCTGTGCGTTTTGTGAAACTTCTTTTATTCTTATTTCATATTTGTGCAGTTGGTCACAAGTTATAGTGTGTTTTTGTGGCTGGTCATGCAGTGCAAAATAAATTCAGACGTACTGTACAAACTTCAGTTTGTTTCCGCAGACCTGTTGATGGTGTGGATCAGTGACAACACGTATCCACACAGGTGTTCTCAACTGTGCTGCCTGATTAGATCTCTGCTGCTCATCTATATTTAGAGTACTATGAAACTGTGATGTGGAAACTGCAGTGCAAGTGTTGGGTTGACCTGCACTATATTATTGGTAATTTCATGTGTTTCCTCCACGTTCTTCGATTCATGTGCAGATCTCACACCCTCACATGAGATCTCTGACAGTAGAAAATGACCTGCCACAACAACACACACAGGCACACCACCACACACACACAGTTAGCGACCACGTTCCCTGATACTGGACACAACTACTGTCTGTACAGGTGTTACACTGGCTGTTTGATGGGGATGAACAAAGACTTGCAAAACGAGGATTCAAAATGGGAAAATTTCCCAGTCACCAGAGGATCTGTTTGGAAGTCAAATTAATCCGTGTGAATGTTCGAAGTAGAGTCAAACTTAAGTGAACTTTCACTTTTGATGGTGCTGACCTTTGAGATAAAAGAGAGACGGAGAGTCCAAAACAGAGAAAGGTATTGCAGCTCATTGGCTGTGGTGCTTAACAGGAAAGCAAAGATTTGCAGACATTTATGAAACAGGAATCAATGGTACAAATAGGTTGTTGTATTAACAGTCCTGCTGGCAGCCAAGCCAGGCGAGTAGTCACTATGTCCCAGAACTTTCAGCCCTGCTAATTAAAAAACCTGTATGTCCAGAGGCTTTATCGAAATGATCTGCTTTGTCCACAGGACCTTGTATGTTGTAAACTCTTGCAAACAGCATCCTGTTTCAAGAGGAAACAGTGACATAAAATCAAATTTTAGTTTAAACCTAATGAAGATCCTGTTGGTCCTTCCTTTGAAAATCAGTTTCATTTAATCTAAACACAATTATCCTAATAAACAAATGAATGCGTCATAATCCTACAGTGGAAGAAACAAGTCATGTTTTAACTAGAGCGTCTTGTGTGTTTATCGTAAATGTTAAGATATGACGCTTTCATATTTTGGAGAAATACACGGTGGCATGAAGACTTACTGATTTTTAAACTCACGTTTCAACTCCAACATTCATCTAGATTTAGGATAAAAGAAAAAAGTAACATCTGTAAAACGACAAAAAGCTGTGAGTCAAAGCTGATTTCATCTGATTCAGCTGACAATAAGATCTGCTATTTTAATAAAAGCATGCCAAAAATAATTGTTAACTGTCTTTGTAAATTTTTTTTTAGCTCTTTTCTTATTATTTATTAACTTCATGCAGAAGTTGTGGTTGTGTATCCACAGGTCCATTGATGCAGCCAAAACCTGAACCATTTTTTCAAAAGATATCATTTTACTCTCACATTATGTTGAAGTTTGTAGAGACTGGTGGGCACAATTAGTGGTTCTTCACTTGGACAGCTGTCAGGCAACAGGTGACAAGACAGGAAACAGATTTCAGGCAGAGAAGCAGCAACAGGAGAAATGACTGGGACTCTGTAATTGGACATGAGCAGCTGGGAAGGCAGGCTGCACAGGTGTGAAGGACGGGGGAGCGCGCCGAGGGCATCTGCTGGACAGGTGAGGAACGGCCGAGACACAGGAGAGCTGGCAAGCAAAACCACAAGCCGCAGGAGAGAGGACTGAGAGGACAAACCAGCTGTGACCGTGACAATCATACAGATGCAGCTCGTTGGACTAAAAGAACAGATCAAGTATAAAGGGATCGACTTCTTTTAGCCTGTCCTTATTTCGTTGTAAACTTGCTGCACTCAACCAATGTATTATTTAAAAAAAAACATAATGATTGTACTCACAGTGTTACAGAGGTCACCAAAAAGATAAAGACAGTTTTGAAAGTTAATGCTTCTTTTTTTTTCCTGAGAACAGAAAAAACATCAATACTCACATACAGAAACTGGCACACAGGATGAATAACAGCCAACCTAACCTTGCTGAGAATTAAAGGTTCAAATATGCTCCTAACTTTCAAAAGCAGCTTTTCTCTGGGTAAAAAGCCTATGAACTTGAGCACAGAGCTGCAGAAGTGACACAACAATGAAATGCTTATCAAATATGTATTGCGGTCTCCCTTGGCGACCGCAAACTTTGCCATTAAAATGCTCAGAATTCATCCGGGTGAGAGGTTATGAGAACTGCGTGGGAGTTTGGAGACAGCAAAACAGAAGAGCAGCGAGAGAGGCACGGCAGCTGTGACTTTTGTTATTACAATGACTAAGGAATAACTGCTAAATAATAATAAGACAACAAAAAAATAAATCAAAATTAGTTTTCACACATCTTCCCACAGAACCAAACAAAGATTTGAGCAGATTCACAGTGAAGAGAGTAGAAAAATATGGACGCATCATCTGTAACATCACTTGTTATTTTTCTGAGGAGTCCCTTCCAAAGCCTGGAGTTTGGTTTACCATCACTAACTTCACCAAAAAGCAAAGCCAGAAAATAAGTCAGGGAAGCATGCAAACTTCTGACAGGTTTACTCTGTGATGAGGCTTTGCACAGAGCTCCGTGGAAGAAACACAAGAGAGGCAGGACATTCAACTTCTGACTAGTCTACTTCCTCGGAGCTGCTACAATCAATGCTAATTTGCTCAGTCACTGATGTGACAGCGAGACAGCTGCAAGCAGATCCGGGCAGGACTACAGACTTCACACTAATGGCTTCAAAGAACCATGAAAAAATGATAAAAAGCATTTACTTCAAAACACTTCAATATCTCAAGTATAAATATAATAGATGAAATTAAAAGATGGACAGAATTAATCTTGTACTGGCAATTTAGTAGTGTTGTTAATTTTGTGTTACAAAGAGAGGAAGGGAAAGTTGAACTTCTGAACTCTGGTCCAGAAGGGAGAAGAATCCCAATCAATCTCACTGACATTTCTGTGCAAACAACTGAAAATATACTTGAACACAACTTAACCATAACTCACTAAGTTCGTTCCCTTAAACCCTAAAAAGAGGCATAGTCATGAGCACATGTTATGTTCAGTTCAGGTTCAGTTCTATTATTCATTAAAATAGTTAAATTTGTATTTTGACTGTCAAACATTGTAAATTGTACCAAAAAGAACCAATCCACACATCCTCTTTCTTCATTACTTCTCCTCTGGGATACATAGAAAACGGACCCTGACTGATTCAGGACATCAAGTCATGCAATGAGCAACATCCAAGAAAAAATACCACCCTAAAAGTGAATTAATTTTTTTTTCTCCACTCTATATCTGGCTAATGTTAACTTAAGATGAAAAGGCTGCACAATATCCTTTTATTTTACAAACTTTTGCATCTTTTCCTCAGAACTGATGTTTTGAATGTGCTTTCATTTGCAAAAGTAAGTAAATGAAATCATTTGCTTAATGATACATGGCTAACAATCTATTACCATGTGGTGACCACCCAACCTACATATAAGAGTACAGTCTAATTTGTCTGTCTAGATCGAGGGTATTTTTGTGCAATGGAATATATCATTCCAAAGTTACTATATCGATGCATTTAGTAGATATGGCTTATAGCGAAGCTAATTTATCTTTCTCTATGGATGATATAATATTCCATGCATTAGATGCTAAATAAATAATATATTTGAAGACAAAAATCCTACTGTTATTGACTTCATAGCTGCAGAGAGAGTTTTTAAAGTTTTTCTCATAACTTCAATACCAGCATCCAGCAGCCATTAGGGGAACTGGACTTCATGTACTTCTGTACTGCTTCAAAATTCAGCTGGTTGCTGCCTGGAAGCCAGGCAGGTGCTTAAAGGTGTTTAAACAGAATAATTTAGACACCCAAAGTACAGGATAAAGTACAGTAAGTACATTCAAAAGCAGGCGGCCATGGAGATGCGAGGGGTTACAGAAAGACAGTGAGAATGAGGCAAGATCCTGACCTCGTGGCTCTGTGGTTTCATCCTCTCCTTTTAGTTGTGCAGGTCTCACAACAAACATATTGATCGTGTTTACATTAACGGATACGTGGGGATCTGCCGAGGAGAGGCCGGCCCTGCCTTTGCTGCAGTTCTGGGATCACTCAGACAGAGGAGGGCTAATCTCTGGCCAGACCTCCACCCACACCCTGCTTCGTTCCCATCCTGAGTTGAACAGGAGAGGTACTCCTGCTAACACCCACCACCTCTGCCCCATCACCCCAAGTCTGCATGCTGTGGGAAAATACCCCCAACACACACCAAAAAAAAGCCTCAAAGCACACAAACGTATATACAAGCACAGACCGGCTGCAGAAAAACAGCGCAGCTAAAGTGAAAGAAAGTGAGGTTGGTCGCCTATAGGGAGGTAGACACGTTGTATGAAGGGAGGAAACATGCACACACACACATGCTCATTCATGCACAGGAAAACACAGCACACACTCTGACAAGCCGCGACCCTGGCAGACAGACTTAAAAGCATGAAGGAAATCATCCAGTTGTGGTGGAGCAGAAAAAATAATTGCGTGAGAATCAATGTTCTTTGTCTGGGTCTAATAAGGGAGATATCAGAGAGCGGCTGAAGAAATGCTTTTAAATGTTGCAAACCTTTGGTGTGCGCTGAAAACATACACTGAACCACAGCAGTGTTCAGCCATCGTATGGTGCCGGGTCTGATGGTAATTAGCGGAGGCTCCATCACACACAGTCACTGGTGGCACTGGGTCCTGATGAGCTGCAGCTGATGTATGTTCACAGAGATCTTTAAAGGCTTTTGATGCAAGAAGAAGAAGAAAAAGAAAAAGAAAAAGGCAGGAGGCCACAAAACACTGCATGGTCAGGCTTGATGCCAACGACCGGGGATGGAAAAACACAGTCCAACACAACAATTTGTTTAGAAAATCAAATGGAAAGTCGAACTGAACATTACCTATTGATGTGCAATGCTAATTTGAGATTTCAGAGTCCAAATAAAAAATAGAAATGATTGATTTCTCAGAATAAACTGAACCAAACAGGACCTCCATGGTTTTAATGGGCTTGCATTATGTAATTAGGGTATCTGTACAATTAATTGTACCAGTTAGTTTAGACCAAAAACAACAGTAAAAAGCAGTATTAATTGATTTTTTCACCAGAACACTAAGCAAAACACAGATGTGTTATCACCTTATTAACTTGATATGGTTAAAAGTTATCAAAGAGTTGCTTTTTTCACATCCAGCAGACATGGAGTAAGATTAGAAACATATGTGGAAAGTCCGGTATTCACTTTGTTTTAGGTCTCCACCAACTCATGAGTAAATGTCTATATTTATATCAACATTAATATTTCATTTTTAGAACATGAAAATATTTGTAGTCTGCTGCAGGATTGAACCAAAACAGTAGGCTAGAAAACCAAAACAATGAGCTGAAGGACAAACCACACTGACATTTTCTCTGGGTTTGCCACAATGGCCGACACCTAACCCATTATTAATACAAAAAATATAGCTTAGTGCAGCTTTAAAAACTCATATTTGTGAAGTGATAAATGTACTTACAAATATAAAGGTAAACACAAAAATCTGCAGTGTTGTGTTCTACTTTAATAGTAAGAGCTGGTAATTCAACATAAGCTCTTTCTGGCCAATGGGAAGAGCAATAACAATAAAGACACCAGGTTACAGCAAAACTGACAGAAAGTGAAATTTTGAACTGGGGCCATCAGCACTAATAAAGTCTGACTTTAGGAGAAGTGCTTGGAGAGAGAAGTGGGAGTCAGATGAAGAGTTGTTTACATCTCAATCTGACAGGGGAATTATGTTTGCTTTTCTGCCTTTTTCTCCTTCTTGTTTCTTTAATTTAATCTCATTCTTCTTCTCCTTTGAAGACACCATGAAGTCAGAGACGAGGTCTGGCGATGTATCTGGCAGAAAAATACAAACTATACATACAATGTAAATATATTCTAAACGCATATGCTTCCTGAGTGAAACTGAGCTCACCTCTTTATTTACTAATGTGTTCATTAGTTTTTCCCATATTTTGAATTTTCTGTTCCTTAACATGTCACTGTGTCATTTTTTTTACTTTGTGTTATTAAATTTTGTGTTGTGCATTCACGATAATGATGAGCATGGATAGTATTACAGGACATAACACTAGAAAAACACATGTGTGCACGCGCACACACACACACACACACACACACACAGATAGAAATATAATATAATATAATATAAATAGATTCCTCCAACCTCATATCCATTTCCCTTGTATCTCTGAGTTTGACCCATGACCTGTTGGATGTAGAGCTTCCAAAGACACAAGCCTCATTACCCAGGCTCCTCTCTGGCAGAGCAGGGTCTTATTTACCCCGGAGGAAGGACAGAAATAAACAAAGACCACCGCTGGTCGAGTGACAGAAACAAAACACCACTGCAGTGTAAGGTCAGAGTGGCCATCTTCCTGCTCAGTGCCCACCGGCTTTCAATCATAAGAAAACTCACAATGACACTCATTTGTGTCTCAGTTATGAAAGAAAATGTCACACTAACACAGCGTTTACACATCATATCAGAACTTAGAATGAACTGTTTGGTGTGCAGTTGGTATTACTGCAGTCACCAGTCAGAGTTATGCAAAATTTAAAAGTTTGACACTGAGAGTGGAAGAGATTACACAAACATTTTAGATCTTTCCTGAGACAGAAAACCACAGTGTGTGTCCTTTCAGCTACAGACCCACAAAACAGTTAGAGTTTTTAAAAAAAAGTTACAGTTTAAGTGAGAAAACTGTCCAAAGACTTTGGTTTGTAGAGAGCAAAAGATGAAGCCACGACGTAATTATGGAGCCACGAAGTCCACAGAGGGAGCAGAGGTGGGCCAACAACGTGTTGGATTTTAACAAGGGATTCCTGTTTCCTTCCAGCAGTCAGTGCTGGATTCTTTTAAACATGACCGCGGCTGGACACAACCTTACCCTAGTGGTTACAATTCTCACCAAAGTAAGTATAACAAAGGAACCATTTTTAGCCAAACCATGATCTTTTCCTGACTCTAAACTAGTCGTTTTGGCGCCTAACTGAACGTTAGCAGTGTAACATCAGAAAAATGTTTATTCTCTGTTTATGTTAGGCACTGACACAAAATTATCTATTACCAGTACAGAATGATCACAATTTCTTTTACTTGTTGGGTTGTCTTTTCCTCAGGAGAAAAATTTGGGCTCTGTGATTTCATGCTTGGGTGACGCACTGCTTACAGAACTGAATTTTCCATACATACTAAATATAACACAGTAGATATGACTTCAGTGATCAATCTTGAGTTAAAGCTTCATCCCCCTTTTTTTAAAACATGACATCATGAGACCTTTAAGAGCTGCTCTCACTGTACAATGTCACCGTCTCCAGTCGGTGAAATGGATAGGCACTATATGTAGATAGATGAATGAACGGCGTTCACAGGTGACGGAGAGGGGTCAGCGTGGCGGAAGAACCTCTGGGCGGGACGGGAGAGAGGTTGTATGGGCAAATCAATGAGACGAAAAGCTGGTATTGATCCTGCTGGATTTATCCCCCCCAATGTCAACAGCGAGCGTCAGTCTGAAGAAGAGACTGCGCCCTGTTTGCCCTGAGAGCAGCAGGATAAATCTCATTCTCTCCTCTACAGCTCATTTAATGAAGGATATAATGGTGTGAGTAGGCTGAACGCCTGTTAGCACACCATTCTGGCGAACAGACTGTAAATCTTTTATCCTCCTCTAGACCTGACTTTAATTTGCTGCTAAGCCTGAGTTATAATTCTGAAATGGCACATAAGTGCCTATGGTGGCACATGGCAAATAATGCGTTCATCTTTGGTTACATGAACTTTGGAGATTCAATATTTCAAATGCAATCTGATGCTGATGTAATGAGTGTCGAAATAAATCAATAAACATCACTATAAAAGGAGTCAATAAAAGTTGCAAGAGTTAAACCAGGATTTCTCAACCCTTGCTTGCCTGAATCCCATTACGAGGTCCTTCTGACTTTGACTTGCCATCTTCAAGAGCATGGACACACACACACACACACGCATACATATATAATCTTACAATATGATAATATTACAATTGTCAGTCAATAACATATCCCTCAGCAGTTCAGAAACCTGCATTACCAGGGCATCTGAAATTATTTTACAAGTTAATCTACAACTTACGCGAAATACTACTAATACTACTAGGGAACTAAAAATAATCAGGACATTTCTACTACATGTTTTTTTGAACATTAGTCTTGTGGTTTTTATTGTTATGTTACAGTTGGAGTTTAAAAGTTTAGTACATTAAACCACTAAAGCTGAGTACTGTTTCAGAAAAAGGTTAAAAATATGCCATCTTCTATCTATGATAACGTTTGACTTGCATGTGTACACATTTTCTGTCAGCAAAATGTTGAAAAATAAGATTGTTTTGTATACTAACTGCTAACTGCTAAGTAACGTATATAGGCAGTATACAGTCAGAAATATATACACTGTACTCCTGCTGTCTAAAATTGAGCAAGCATGATACTTAGTCAGTAAATGAGTACTTCAATAAAAAAGATATAGGACGCATATCTATATCTACATAAATTAATGGAAAATGAGTTGCTGAAAGTTAGCGCTTACTTGGCTGACTTGTGCATGCAGTATTCTATGAAATACCTCAGACTCTAGAGAGAGTTAAAAAAAAATAAACAAAACAAAACAAAAAAACCCATTCATGTTTGTGCAAATCACACCCCTGCAGCGTTCGCACACACCTTGATTGAGTCCTCACACAGCGCATCTATCACCAGATCCCCTCAGAAACACCTCGTAGGTGACATGCTATCAGTACACAAACAAGACGACAACAAACAATGAATATTCACTTCAGGAAACCTCGGCAGATGTGCAAACCAGACCTTAAATCCAAGAACCTTTGACTAATGAGCGAGTGAGTGAACAAACTGAGTCAGTCAGTGAACAATGAGCTCACTCATTCACTCACCACATGAATGAGTAGGTGACCATCAGTCATGTTGTTTTCTTTCTGTTTTTTTTTTCATACAGCAGAACACAAACATTACATTTGGTGACGTGATAGATGAGTGAGCGAATGAGTGAGTGAGGAGGAATGACGAAGTGAATGACTAATTGATTGATCCTCTGAGCAAGAGGGTGAGTGAGAGGTTGGGTTTGTTACCGTAACCTTCAGTGGCGACAGACACTTTACAGTGTTGAAGAGTGGAGAGAAGTGCATGTGCCTTCATGTGTGTGTGTCTGTGTTGTGTGTGTGTGTGAAAGGCACCTCCAGAGGTTTGCATCGATCACTGGATCACACAGGAACACTGAGCAGGTTCAGTCACGCCGCGGCCGGCAAGCAGAAAGAGGCCACTGCACGGCGCCTGTACACAGAAATGTAGTGCACTTCACGTGGATGGATTCACCTTACACACCCCTGCAATGCCGCATGCAGAAAAATGTATATAAACAGTCCTCAAAGCCTCTCACACACAAACACACATACACCACATTAGATTAGTGTTCTCGCCGCCGGCCCAGTGTGGGACGGGACACCGACTGGGCTCTCCGCAGACGCTGCTAAATCTCAAAGTCGACGGCTTGTCATCCCTCCTTATCAAGTGACTGATGTGTGATGTAGAAGCGTGAGCCCTCAGGTGTTATTTCCGCTCATTACAGCTCACTCCTCCCTAACCACCACATCCACTTCCACCCATCTGACTTCTCAGGACAGAAACCACCGGAAAGGTCAACGTAAACCTCTATTAATGTAGCGACGAGAGAGGGGAGAAGACAAACTAACACGCGGGGTGGGAACACATGAAGGAGGAAAAACTTCTTGTGGTGTTAATATTTTTTTGGGGGTCGACCAGGTAAAAGGGTTAGATGTGGTATTGCGGGAAGGAGGTGAAATGTGTCCGCCTTTCAGGGTCACTCCAAGGTTATTTCTGGTTTCCCTGGTGGGCAAACACCTGATGTAAGTGAAAAGAGCATCACTCCCAAGGTAGGACCACTAACTAGGAGTTGCTAGGAGACTGTGTGTGTGTGTGTGTCTGTGTGTGTGCGCGCATGCGAGTGTGTATGCCCTCATGTATGTCTGTGTTTGTGTGCGTCTTTTATTCATTTTCTGGAGGACCCATCTGGTTGTTTAAAGAACATCATATGATCACAGTGACAGGTGTTCTGTAGTTTTGGTAGGCACATGTGAGGCTTACGGACCAAAATAATACATGAAATTTGATTTCACGATTAAAGCTAAAAACCAAAAAACATCTCTCAGGAAATTGGGGTCTATTTGGAGATTGATGTCCACGAGCACATGCACAGGTGACATGAAATCACATGATGCCAAAGCAGAATTTGGTCTTATGCATGTACATAGTCCACTTATGGTAAAGTAGGCAGCAGGAAGATAGAGTCAATTAAGGATTTCTGAATACTTTTTCTGGCTTTTGTGAGGTTTTATTCAGTGTTGTCTATCCAACATAAATATATGAAAAAATGCAGTGATCAAAGGGACAGAGAAAATACTTTTGCCAAGTGGCTCCAAGCATTTAACAATTCTCATGTAAAATCTTTTTTAAAGTATTTGTGTAAATGCATCCTAAGTTTAAATGAGTTTAAAATGGCTATCACACTGTTGAGTACAAACTGTAAACTGTAGATAATAATGCCATCTTTACTAACCTTTTCATTGTAGTTCACTGAGATGTGATACACATATATATGAGTAATGGTTTATGTGAGTAATGCAAGTAGCAAATTTCTTGTGAATACAGTAAGCAGCAAACATAAATGAAAAAAAGTGAGCAAATGAAGTACTTGTGTGTCCCAATCCCTCACTACATACTATTTATATGTTCAGGCAAGATAAACTATTCTCAAGAGCCAGTATGAATACTTCACAACACTTGATGTTTCTGTGTGCAGTGAATAAACATTATTTTCCCACAATGCACTGCACAAAGGGAAATGAGGAGTTGGGCGCGGTGGTGAGAAAGCTCCAGCAGCTCATCAGCAGCGGGGCCCGACTGCTCGGATGCTTATTCTGGCTAACATTTAGAGCCTGCAGTGTCACATTTTAGCTTATATTTTGGTATACCTACACTCGCTAGATTCTTCAGTATTTTTGCATTTGATTGACAATATTCAATAAAACTTCATTTTTAAAAGTAGACATTTTTCAGTCTGTTGCAGGCTTTTATTCTAGTAGTAGTTAATGTAGCCTTGAGAAGAGATGAGATGCTAAGGAGGCTTGGTAGGCCTACTTTTTCTGTCTTTAACCAGTGCTGACTTAAGTGACATCACTTGAGGCAGTTTGTCAGATGGTTGCTGCTCCTCCTGCAGTGACTTTTTTCACATATGCAGTAATAGTCTAAAAACCTGTAAACAGACCTAGATTTGCAAAATTGTTTCCCTTTAAATATATCCATCTTTTATAGGCCTATATTATATTTTCATATATATGTGGCCCTGTGAGCTAATGGATTCAGAAAAGACCTGTGTGTACAGACAAAAAAAAAGATATTCTGTACTGTATGTATGTTTGTGTGTGTGTGTGTGTGTGTGTGTGTGTGATTACAGCCTGGCCATCTGGTCAAAGCATTTCATAGATAGATAAATTATTTCTGATCATGCACAACTTGTTTGGGGCGTTCCCAGGGTTCGAATCTGATTTATGTGAGAGCGTGACTCCTGCACAAGTTGACTTACGTCATCCTTTCAGCAAATAGAAACAGAGAGAGAGTGAGAGAGCGCGAGAGAGAGAGAGAGAGAGAGAGAGAGAGAGAGATAGGGAGGGATGAGGCCTGTCCTGAACCTTGTCCAAACTCTGCAGGCTGCCACGATGAAGGGTATATTTTTTATCAAGGTCTGCCAGCTAGGCTACTCTGACAGTTCAATCCTCTGCCAAAATACAAACATGGAGAGAGTGAGAGTGAAAGAGAGGGAGAGTATAAAGAAAGATGGTGAGTGACAAAAAAAAGAGAGAGAGAGAGATAGCGAGAGCGGCGGAGAGTCCTGTCATCTGATTTTTGCCACTTACTGACACTCAGCGTTTTACACAACTTTTCAGATTCGGTTGAAATGCTCTCCGGGGAGCCGGATGATTCAGAGGGCAGATTTTCTATATAAACAGTTAAATATTATATAATACTCACACGCAGCCAATTCAGGATTAAATCGGTTTTCAAATGGATGCCTAATTCTAGGCTGCCACTTTCACTAAAGTCACAAACATTGTTGCAGGAAATGAATGCGGCAATGCCTGGTTGTGCTCCACAGTGCAGTGTGTACGGGTCTATTAGCCAGGACAGCCTGCTCTATTGTTATTGATGCTCTTATTTAGTTAGACATAATTGAATTCCAAAATACAATATCACTCATTCATCATGTTGAGGGCTGACATTTCTATCAGGTTATTGATGCACATTGGAGTGAATTTGGTAAAAAGTGTAAAAGCATATATAGATGTAGGCAACGTGGTTAAGTATGATGGTGATTTTCTCTTGCACAGGGCAGTAAATCACAGAGGCTGCACAGAATGCAATCAGCTTCACTGCCTACACATGTAATCCTTGCCCATTTGTGAAATAAACGTTTGGAGCTTAATCATGCTAAGTCATGTTTCAAGCGCGGCTGACACTCTCTGACCATCGCTGAATCAGTGATGAACCTCGGCTGTAAATCACCCACGACGAGCGAGAGTTTGTTGCACAAGGTCTCAAATTCAAACCGGTGAAATCTGAAAACCTTCGCTCGTGTTTCGTCTTTGACTCAGAGGCTGACAAATTCTGCAGGCCCCCTTTTTCTTCCTCTTCGCCCCGGTGCAGCGTCGATTAAAGGCCTGTGTTATTCTATATCAAGAGCCTGTTATAGCAGCGAATGCCATATTTTTGATGCTCTATTGATCCCAGAGGGGGGAATTTGTCTTTCAGTCTGGCCCTGTTCACACTGCCGTAGAAGAGGGGGGGTGGAGGGGTGGGGGACGCTCTCCTCTGAAAATGCCTCAGCAGTACAAAAAGGGTTAACGCTCCTCTCAAAGATGCGAAAAGAGAGGGAAGGCCCTGCAAGGACAAGCTATCGATCCTCTCCTGGGTGTGCTGCCAGTGTTTCATACAGAGGTTCATAATTTCCTGTGAATTGTATGTCTCTTTCTCCCCCCCTTGTCTTTTTGGCCTCTTTCTTCATCTGATGTCCTAAAATTAGCCAGAGGTAAGAATTATGTAAGGCCCAAATGCTTGTCATTCACCTCTGAAGTGTGAATTACCATGTTGTGGCTCGCTAAGAACCCATAATACACATCTGTTCGTGTGTTAACACTACAATGGTGTTAGTTACTAAGGTGGTTTCCAAATTTAGGTGATGGGGCCTTTGGGGAAATACTTTGGGCAAAATGAGGAGATGTGCAAATCCACTTTTTTTTCTTTTCATATTAGCTGCTGTATAGAGAGAAGTGTGATATCAGGTTAAGTGTCCATCATTCACAGTGACACAGTGCTTCTCAACCTTTGAGGTTTGACCCCATGAACAATTAAATGTAAATGTATGACACCTTGTCACTGGCTACATCTTTTTCATGGGCTGTGACCACAACAAAGTCTCTGTCCTTGCTTTATCTGAATAATATTTAGAGGCCTGAAGAGGTCAAATTATACAGTAATTAAAAGGGTCATTTTGAATTATTTAAGATTAAAATGGTACTTCTGCTCTTTAGTACTGCACTTCATAAAGTCAGGGTGCTCACAAGAGACCAAATAAAGAGTAATTAAACCTCAGACCGTAAAGTGGTTGAAAGCGTCAAGCCTGCTTCACACCAGGCAGCGGGAGGGAGTTGGGGTGGGGGGGTTGGAAATGTGCTTTGCTGCATCTTAAGTTGCACCTAACGTGATGTCACAGTGTAATTACACACGAGGTACACTTCTGCATCATGACAGCAAGGTGAGAAGTTAAATGACGGGAGGTGAGAAAAAAAAAGACGGGGTTTACGGGATGTTCAGTCACTCTTGAAAAAGAAATCAAAACTGAAGCAACAAAGCCCACAATATCATAAAGTATCACAACGTCTCCATTTCATAAAGAAGCATTTCTATTTGTGTGTGTTTAAATCCAGATGACATGATGACATCACCGGGGTAGTTTTTTTTATTTTATAATTTTAATTTTAGACTCAGAGTCATGCTACTTCTGACAAGTAGACTGAACTTCATATGTAAAATCAGTGGTGCAGTCCCTTTAAATGAACATAAACAAGCGAACACAATCATTGCGTGATGGAAGAAAAAAACCCAAACTTTCTTATCTGTTTTCCTGTCCCATTGTTTGTTTTCCAGCACAGGTAACCACTTGAATTCCCAATGACACAAACTGTTTTGCAACTCCACCATGGGAACTGCAATAACAACAGAGACCGACCAGTTTAGAATAATGTGAATTATGCTGGATCTCCTGCATGAGAAGTTAAAGGCTCCATGTCAGCGCCACGGAGAGTGCATCACTCTGCTGCAGGGTGCGTCCAATACACAGGCTCCTATGCCACCTTAACTATATAT